>JAZGTH010000130.1:360000-858242 GCA_036877525.1 Chromobotia macracanthus
TCTGGATTCATGCAAATGCTCAGTCATTCTGACCACAGATCAGACTGAAAGATGGCGAATTGCAATTATCACAATAATTAGACCGTCCCAAGAATCACAATCACAGCCTTGCGGCTCCGTGTGAATCTGCCAACATGAGATAATCCTGCAGTCTGTCAGGCTGAAATGCCTCCAGCTCTGTGTTTTGAGGGAAATTTATTTCCCTGCCCCCCTTTAATTCTTGGACAGTGTTGTTGTTTGTTTTGACTCTCGATTAATAATTAGGAACGCGTGTGATTCAAGGACTAACAAGAGCGATCAGTTTGTAGGATTTGTTTTCAGCACGAACCTCCAAACAAATGCGATATGAACACAACTGAATAAACCTGACATTATTACATGTTTTAGGGTGAACGTTACTGTTACTAATGTTCATACATAAAGGAATAGTTCACCCAGAAATTAACATTTCTGGTAATGCCAAAATCACTATGAAAACTCGACACAGCTCACTCCACACTCACTGACATTAGACTGACTGACTTTTACTGATTGACTGATTTTTACATGAAAGCAGATGTTACATTAAAACCGAGACTTGAGGAAAGCAGCCCATCATTCACAACACCCCAAACAGCATGACGGCAAAGCACCGCCCACATTTTCTCCAGTAACGGTCAAAATGTTGTTCCATTGTAGTCTTTGTCTGGAACTACTAAAGCAAAATGTTTGGTTAAATGAGAAAATAATTTGACATTTATTATGCCTTTAAAGGCACCCTCGGTTCCATTAAAAACCTTGTGTTTGATTATTGACCAAGGAGACACCTTAAACGAAACCCCACCTTTATATTACCATGACAATATCCTGTTCCTCTGTGCAGATTGGCCATGTGTGTCCTCAACAAGCCCTTAATAACGTAGAGTCACAGGGGTCGGCTGTGAAACACCCCGTTATTGACTCCTCTATTAAATCTTATTCAAGCAGATGTGATCAGAACACGTCCTCTATTAGAAAGCTTTGGAAAATCGTTGTTTATACGTGATTGTATTAACTGAAGGCCTTGGGCTTCTGATAGAGCCTGCAATTATAAGATCACATACCAGCAGTTTCGTTTCATTCAAGAAATGACTAAAAACATTGTGTCTGTAAAACATTCAACAACAATCTGTTCATTACTGATTAATATGACGGTTTGTTCATGCTCCCCCTTCCCCATCCTCTCTCATCTCATGTGATTAATAGAAGAAGGTGTGTGTTGACATGGAGAGGGCAAGGGTCACCAATGGATTTTTACACAATAATTATTCATTAAAAGTTCACCAAAACATTCAAAAACCATGAAAAATAATTAAAACTTTTGTTTGATAATGTCTGTGTTGCTCGTGAAAATGACACCGAGTCAAATTACCGCCTGCTGTTAATCAGCAGAACAGATTGTTGGCTCAAAATGGCCAAAAGTTATTTGTTTTTATCAGCAGAACAAAAACAAGCGCGAGACAAAGTTGCTGTGTGTTTATGGGGGTGCAGCTAGATGTACAAATCTCCTGGGAAAACTGTGCGTGTGTGTGTAAGAGGGATCAATGGCATCTCCTGGGAACAGCTGCCACCACACAGATAAACCACACACTAATCACACACACACACACGCCACACTGAGTTTAACACACACACTAATCACACACACACACACGCCACACTGAGTTTAACACACACACTAATCACACACACACACACGCCACACTGAGTTTAACACACACACTAATCACACACACACACACTAATCACACACACACACACGCCACACTGAGTTTAACACACACACTAATCACACACACACACACATGCCACACTGAGTTTAACACACACACTAATCACACACACACACACTAATCACACACACACACACGCCACACTGAGTTTAACACACACACTAATCACACACACACAACACACTAATCACACACACACACACACTAATCACACACACACGCACCACACTGAATTTAACACACACACACACACACAAAGGCACAGAATTTGATACAAACAACTGTAATTCAACAACATTTTTTTGCTAAATTGGATGGTCATATTAGCAGCCCACAGGACCCTAATACAGCTCTGAATCGCCTCATTTGACAAAACTCTCATAAATGTCACGTATGACCTTTCACCTCTCACCTCACACTGTCCTCAAGCCCTGTACAAACATCTCTGCAGCTCAGCATCACAGGTAAAATGCCTCCACATTAGCTCAGATGTGAGGGACCCAATAAGATGTATCCTGACACCCTGTGGGTCGAGTCACAATCGCAGGGTACCAGTCACTGATTGAGTGAGTTAGCTACAAGAGATACTAGTTTATATACGAACACTGCTAGTTAAAACTTAGGACACAGTTATTGAATTATTTTGCATAATTATCTTATGGTTAAATGCTTGAAATGTTATAGTGTAGACATAATAAATGTTATAAAAGACACTACAAATAATAACAATAATAAAAAAATAACAATTAGATCAAAGGTTTGATGTTCTTACTATTGCTGTAAAATGCTGACAGCAGTAACCTCTGACTGAGATGTACAGAAATGCTTCCAGTGAAATACTTTTGTTGCAGATACACATTTAGCATGTGACTGTCTGTAAAACATCGGCCAATTCAAACGGCTAATTTTTCATATGAAGCACAAGACACCACATCACCGTCATCACCCGCGGGGTAAATATGGACGTTGAGGCAGATGTCATAGAGCGGACACTCGCCTGTCTTTCAACACACAAGTCTCTTCACAAACTCCCCTGAGACGCAGGAGACGAGCCCTGATGAAAGACAGCCATCCACTCTTTCAAGTAACAAACAAATGAAATGTTCAGTGCCAGTGAAAACAGAACCAGCCTGAAGCACCATTTCCATGATGAAGGACCTTCAAGCACAGCTGGGAGACTGCAGCACTCCACCATGGATGAAACACAAGGGAGGCGTGTTTTAAACACCTACTCTGTTGGCTTGTCAGCTGTTCACCATCTCTGTTCCTCAGAATTTTTTCCTCTTTGTGGAACAATGTCAATTTAGGCTACACTTCAACCCTTTGTAAACCAGACCAATCTAATGTAATATTTATGCTCAATGTAGAAATAAAGACGCATGTCGTTTGTTTGTGTTCAGGAGGCCTTTAGAGAGATCATTGGTCATGCACACAAATATTACAGTGACAGCGCGATTTTGCTAGGAAAGATGTTCAGCTGTGTCTGATTATCATACATTAGCTTATATTAGCACACATTACAAATTGCTAAATTGAATTAGACTGGGTCGTTGAGGGACCAGTTCCATTGGACTCCTTTGCAGGGTTTCTTTGTTCATTCATGCGTTTTGTTGAAAGCGTAAAATCAGTACAATCAAAATGCAAAGCAATTAATACTGGCGCCATTTCTAAATAATAATGAGGGAGGAGGCATGTGGGACTGTGTTGCATGTTAAAGGAAATGAAGAAGAAATGCAATGTAATTAAGACAAATCAAATACATTATGAACATCATTAACAGCAATTCTGTACAGAAAGAAACAAAAAAATCTTTTTTTTGATTTTTTTGGCAAATTTTCTTTACAATATACAACGCCTTAGTAAACGAATTATGGATCCATGCGCCCTTGCACACAAATGTACTAAAATTTCATTTACTACATCCATTATTAATAGAAAAAGTAAATGGTGTTTTGCCAGAAGGACGCTAAGGTACATTTTTGTAGCAATATTTCCTGTGAGAGGACCACAGTGCACAGTTAGCTTTACAATATTATTTTTACAGGTGACTTTTTCAGACGCGTGTGAGGAAATGTCCTCAGCCTGGTTCACACCAGCTGCATCACCGATAAGCATTACGAGAAGAGAAAGAATGGATTACACACTTGTGAGAAAGGGAGGGGGGAGAGAGAGACCTATCCAAGCTGAAGTAGGTCTCTCTCATCAAAATATAAACACTGATGGAAAGACATCACACATTCTGTTACATGAACACTACCCATTCTGAAGAGCTACAGTGAGTTTGTAATAATAATTGTCTTTACTATTAACACTGCTTGTATGTTACAAAGAGCATCTACAGCCTGTTCAGCAACATTACATATTACGGACATGTCGCTCTACTATCACTCCAAACTGCAATTACACTGTTAAGATGGACACTAATGTATAATGAGACTTGTAAATCAAGTTAATGGTTTATAATCTTGTCTTTCCTTTTAGATTGGAACAGCTCTTATCTTTATCACTGTACAGATAAACTCAACCATCATATTACTAATGGGATAGCACATAATAAACAAACAAAAATAATGGTTTTCTAAACACCATACCCTCTGCAGTCCATTGGTCAAGCAAACAGTGAGTCCCGCCCCAAACCAATGCTATTGGTCGAGCCAGAAGAGCTCAAACAAACAGAGCAAAGTTTCGATAGCAGTTTTCAGGGGAATCAAGCTACGAATGGATGGCTAGTTAACCAGACATTTTAAACTAGAAAATAAGAGAAATTTTAACATCCAAAAAAATTACATTATCTACCAAACCAAAGTCCATGCACATCAAAGACTGACATGCAGAAGACAGGATTTCCCAGTGGAAAACCTTAATATTTTCATTCAGGACATTTCTGCAGGTGAAACTAATACAGTTAGTTACAGTGCAGTTTAAAATAACACAGTATAAGACAGTATAAGAGCCATCAAACAGCTAATAAACAAAACCCCTGAACAGACTAAAGATGAACACAACACTGGTTCTGTATGCCTCACACACAACACTGAGAACTGCAATCCTCACAAAACAATCACACACATTCTGTATGGTCCCCACTGCTATAATGCATCGGCACTATGGTCTTAAACATGACATATGAAAACATAAACAACAGTCATAAGAGCATCGAGGTATTATTGTTCCTGCCTTCTACTTGAACAGAGAATGTATCTCAGAAGTTTAAATTACAAACTTTATCACCCATCTGACAGCAGTCGTCCTTCTGAGAGCAGAATATCTGATTAGCCCAGTGACTTCTCTCACACACACGGTTTACGGGGACTCTCCATAAGAGTAATGATTTTTATATTGAGCTAATCAAACTCTCTATCCACTTCCCCTAAACCTAACACCCCCCCCCCACAGAAATCTCTTTTAAATTAAAATAAAAACACCACTTAGTAGCATGTTTTAGTGAAAATTATAGTGCGTTTTAAGCCATTTGTAAAGTCATGTTTACATTGTTATATACAATTCATTATACACGTAAACCAGTACACACACACACACACACACACACACATTACAGAGACCAGCACTGGGGTTGATTACAGCTGCTTTATAAGTAAACGTAACTGAGATCATTTGTGCAGAGTTTGAAAGGGCTTGTGAAGAACTGTTTACACTCGTGTGGACATCTGTGGCAAGTGTCACGTGGCACACTAGAATATCTCAGTGGTGGATTAAATATTTAGGGTTTCCATGAAAAGCAGCGAGAGTTTTTTAGATGCCCCTGCAGCTTGAAATACCACTGAAATGAAACATACAAAAACTTTTAAAATAAAAAACTTAAAATCCTCTAAAATCCTAAAACAATATATTTACTTGAAGCAAAATTGTTTCGATTTCTTTGCGTAAGAATTGTTTTCAAATAACATACCTTGAATTAAATGTGTTGATCTTCCAACATTTTCAAACAACTTAATTCAAGATATATTTTGTGTAAAAAAGCCTTATATAACATAAAATGTCATGCAACTTTTCAAGTTGTTTAAAGGATGCTTGGATATTTTTACTGGAAACAAGGCAAAAGCACTGACCAAGAAAATGATTTTTCTTTTTGCATTGTAGCCTAGGGCACCTGCCTGTCAACTCCTATCCTCATAACACGCATGGATACATACCCACCGAGAAACAACTCACAAAAGTCAGTGCTCATTCACACAAACACAGATTTTCTCTCCACTGCTCAAACAATGTTTGAGCATTTCAGTGGAATTGTGTTACACAGAATATTATGATGGCCCCCATCATAGTCCACACACACATGCACACAGAGACTCACCGCAATCCGCAGCAGCGTCCCCTTTACTGATGCCCATCTGTCTTGCCGGCGGTCAATCACCAGGATGAAGCCCACCCCCGTCGAGCTGAGACTGAAAATCAGAGAGACAGTCACCATGGTAGTGCACACACCTCCAAAAACCACTAAGATGCAGATGTTGCAAGTCTCCTCTGCATCATTACACATCTCCAATGACAATCTGCATCATCACACAGCAGCTAACACACTGCAGTCATGCTTAGACATGAGATGGACAAAATAACATGCAAATCATTATGTCATCCATAGCAAGACATCTGCATTTCAAGAGCTTATTTGAGTTTAAAATGTATCCAACAGCAAACATATACACGTACATATACACGTACATATACACGTACATATACACGTACATATACACGTACATATACACGTACATATACACGTACATATACACGTACATATACACGTACATATACACGTACATATACACGTAGGTTAAAGAGCACAAGCCCAGAACTCAACAGTGGCAATGTAGTGCAGAGATGTGGAACTGGTTGCAATGTCCAACACCATGGAGAATGACTGCTCTCCACACCGGCAGCTCCTTTTCTGGTTGCCACGGCAGCTGGAAATCCAACCACACTCTCGCAGTATCAAACAAAACACCTTCAGATCCTCCACTAATCCTTATAGTCCAGATGTCCTTCAGCAGACCTGAGGCAGATTGCTGGAGATTTCAACACACACAGATGGTTTTCGCATTTTGAATCCCATTCAGCGCACCTTCACTTCCATCCTCTCTGTTTATGGTTCCATTTGAATGGGTGCCACACTGTAAGCACAGACTATGAAAGCAGCCACATTCCACCTCCCCTTTCTAAAGCGACCAATCACGGGGCATCAGGTGCTTCCCCTCAGCCAATCAGAGCACTGGGGAGCGCTGACAGAGTGTCAAGCTCGAAATCTAGCCTGAATGTGGAATGTGGGCGGGAGATGGTGCTGATTGATCGGTGAAGCCCCGCCCACCATAAACTGGCACTGCAGATACCAGTGTAGCAAACGGGCCGCCATTTGTGACACACCGACTGTGTGTTTCTGTCTCGGGCCCATGTCGCCTCTCTCTCCCTCCCTTTCTGTTCTCTCCATTGAATTTCACACTCATTTCTTTTCTCTTCCCTGTCCCCTCTCTTTTACTTCTGGCTGTTTTCATGTGGAGTGTTTGTTCTCCTTTCACAACCAAGGCAAGGAGAAACGGGGAGGGAAGCTGGGGTCTAATCAGCTGGAAGAGTCCTCCTGCAGTTCTGTACTGACACGATGACTAATGACCTTGAGTTCCGTCAGTAATAAATGTGATTACAATCATCACAGTGATTCTAAGCCTCTATTCAAAGGCAGCTGAGGGCATTCTAACACCTTTGCTTGGTATAATGCACGATTTATTTTCACATTGGTTATGAATGCTTTTAATGATGGTTTTCTGTTGTGTCCTGCATTGTATCGGTAGTGACGTGTCCTTATTTCCTTTCACATTTTAGACAGCAGAATCTTTCGGCTTTGTTGGATCAATGAGAGGAACACAAGCCATTTGCAATTTCGTGGTTGGGAGAAAATGTAATCCCAGGATACTGTACTTATATTTACATTTATTTTGTGCGGGGTAACATTTTATGCATTTCACCCTGAACAATCTAAAGGAAAAATGTCAGTTTTGTACTTGCCACTAATGGTGATTCTCATGTTTTAAATAAAAACAAATCAAAATAACGATTACAATGTATTAATATTTTGTCATTTCAATTCTTAATTTAAAGCATTACTTTTAAAAAAATACATTACAAAGGTCTTCCTCTTTCATTTCTGTTTTTTTTACAGGTTTGGTAACATGCAGCCCTGTACACATCAGCTGCAGCACTCGACTGGTTCACACTCTAGGACTCATTTACCATAGCAGAACCAAATTAAAACCCCATCATCCATCTGAGCATGAAGAAATCCATCCAATCACTCAATCACCCTGGATTTCCCATGGGAAAAATGGAACAACGGAAAAGAGAGAGAATTCACTCTTTCATTTGAATACTAACAGGGGTGGTTAAATTACAGGAGAGTTTTTAAGATCAGCGGACAAATGCACCAGTGAAAGTGATGCACATGCAAATTTATTCGACGTGTTAATTGCAGATATGAAGGCATCTCCAAGTCCAATGATAAAGTGTTTTCCACAGAATATTGTGTATTCCAATTATGCACAAACTACGAATGCATGTGTAAAACATGAGGGTATTAAGATCACCAGATCACCTTGCTAACCATGAACAAGTAATAATTATGCATTCTAATTTACTATGCCTAATAAATATTAATGAGGCAGCAGTCGCACACAAAAGCATGTAGTCATCTCATATGTTCACTGAATTACAAACAGCATGCTGCATTACAACAAGATTAGATTGCCCTCTACTGGTTAATAAAAGACAGTAAAAATAAAATCAGTTTGTAGATTGAAATTTGTATTAAGATACACAAAGATGACATTATCATATATTACATAAATATTGTTGCAAGCTGCAGGACATATAATAAAACATTAGTTCCTGATAGTAATCAAACATTGCTAGTATTAATTGGGATATTCATGGTTCTCATGGTTTGTTCACAATCAATTTTTATGACCTTTCTAGTCATTTATGATTTTTGTTATTTGTTATTTATTTCTGTTATAAGTGCAAGACATGATTAATCCATCCACCGCCTGTCTGCTCACCTGGGAACGCTGGTGAGGTATGTCAGCACATTGTGAAATTCTTCCTCTTCCAGCTCGCTGAACGCCGGGAATTCTGGGAAGATGATGATGGGACTGCCATTCTGTCCTCGACCACCTGGACCCATGCAGATTTAGGAAAAAATTACACAAAGCACAATAATAATTATTCCAGTATTATTATTATTATTATTAATAATAATAATAACATTATGCACATTATATATATTTAAACTATATTTTAAACACCCACAAGAGGGCACTTTATTTTTCTTGTGTACAGCACACAGATTAAAGCAGAGACTGTTTGATTCAGAGTTCTAATCTCAGTTCTCTCCTGAATGGGAACTAGCTCTGCGTCTCCTAGAGGACACTATAGGGGAATGCCTCTGGCATGACTGGTCTGAGCTCTGCTGAATAGCAAGTCCAAGTTGTTAGGCAATTGGTTAGCATCTTTGGAAGCTTACAAATGTAGAATGTCTGTGTCTGAATTACACAGACATCTCAAGAACAGACATATCAGGACACAATGACAATGTAACGTGGAATAAAACTTAAATATCCTCTTTTCTCATCACAGAGGTTTGTCACACAAACAGAGATTGTGCTATTTGATTACAGTGACAAATAAAAGGTCTGAGTGTGTGTGTGTTTTGGCAAGAGGTTGTGTGTGTTTTCAGCCTTCATACTCTGTGATTAATAGAGCAGAATGGATCAACTGCAGAGCACATTTACACACACACATAAACACACACACCAGGTGAAAGGAGGAAACTGCTTGTCATTATAAGCAGAGCAAAACCAAAGTGCTCCTGTCCATTAAAAATAGTCTTAAATGCTGCAATTGTTGGACGTTCTCCAAAAAGACACGCCACAGAAACAGAGACGTACACACAATGAAAAAACAGAAAAGGAATAACATTACAACAGAGCAACACAATAAAACACACACACTGTATTCAGTTGTGTGCATGTGTTGGGAGAACAATATAATTGAAGAATATCATAAGAACTTCATACACTGGTGACCTCAGTCGTGTGTGATTACATCACATACACACCCTATATGATAATGATAATATCAGATGCAAACGGATAAAAGATGAAAGGCACAAAGAGGAAATGAAAAGAGGAAATAAACAGATGGAACATGTAGCTGTGGAGGTCTGTCATTAAATCTGTGTGAAGGCCTGAGAACAGAGGAACATTTGAACCATTTCACCAAGTCACAATGTCAACATGTACCACATATTCTGTATTCTGTGTTGTACACGTTTCATCTTTCTGTTTTTATTTTCATTATATGTAAAGCTACTTTGAAGCAAAGCAAGGTAGTAAAAAGCGCTATGTAAATAAAATTGCATTGAATTAAATTGAATTGAACAGTTAACACAAGCTGAAGCGTATTCAGGATAGATTCTGGTAACTATAGTAACCACAGTCTTTAAATACAGTACTGTCATTAACAGCACATTAAATATGAAACAGCCCTGAAGCACAACCAAACCGTTATGCTGTCAGCCAGACCAATCACAGACTAAACCTCTCTCGCTCTCTCTGTGTTATGACTATAAAAAACAGAACTGACAAAATTAAGAAAATACTCCAAAACATATAATGAAATATCATTTTTGTCTTGATTGTTATGCCCAATAGGACAAGACCTGAAGTTCTATCAGTGTTGCTGTAAATGTTTCCTTGCATGTATAATGCATAAGTTTCGAGTCAGGGTTGTGAATATTCAGAGCTTCTCACAGACTTAAAGCAGGAAAGCATGAGCACATTTTGTAGAGAAGCTGAATCTAATCCTGATACACAGCCTTACTGTCAATAAAACATCCTCGCAAAGCACATCAGCTGGAAACTGTGTTGTCAAGGCAACAATGAATAATTAAGAGGCTTCCTCCCGTCAGGCATTATCCTTGGGAACCTGAGCCGGGTCCTAACTGGGTTATTTAAAAGGAACGGAGAGAGTTCGTGTAGTAAGTGTCTATGTATGTGTGTGTAATCTGTGCACGCTGTGGATATGAATGACTTCTGTTCAATCGGCCAGTGACACAGTGAAAGCGGACTTTATAAATGAGTAAAAGTTCAGTTATTCAGAAGTTTACTTCCTGCAGCAGATATTACAGAAACGTCTACAGACTACTGTAAATATCTCAGTCATTATAAACACACGATCCAAAAGAAAGATGCCTAAAAGCACAGAGCGAGTGTAAACACTGCTGATAATATTAATGAAGCTGATGTGCAGCTGGGTGAGTTCATGAGGAGCTTCAGTAGCAAAGAATTGTGGGATTGATCGTGGACTCACCTGACAAAAAGGCAAACCGTTTCCTGAGGTCTGGGCTGATGTCTGCAGCGCACAGAGGACTGTTCTCCTGCTGCATAATCTCATCTGCTCAAAACAAAAAATCCAAGAGATTTGGTTAGCCCACAGCATAGCATCTTTATTTTGAACATACAAAATGGCCTCATACTTGTATGTATCTACAATCAGCACTTCACATTCTCAGAAGCCACAGCAGAGTTTCATACAGTCTCACATAAGAATCTCACTTCACCTTCTTATTCCCGATTGTTTCTGGATTACAGTGTAAATGGTTTGATCCAGGGCGATGTTGCTGCCACACCTTTGGCAGTGACATTATTCACAATATAAAACAACCTTATGAAACAGTAGCCACACAACAGAACTACAGACCTATTACTACAGATTTATAAGTGTTTGGATTGTACATGCTTTGATGATGCAGCTCAGATACTGAACAGTCAGGCTGGTGTGAATACAGCTAGAAATGGTCAAAGAACAGCAGTTAAACACACACACACACACACACACACACACACTTCCATTGTATGGACACAAAACTGGTTCACCATTTTTGGGTGAACTCTCCCTTTATAGAATCTCTTTGGCACCCTGAACTCAGCAATCATGTAGAAAACTAGGTCACAGATGAACACAACACAAACACAATTCTGTAAGAGGGCTTACTGACTTCCTTTTAAACATCCGAAAAATTTGTTAGAAAAAACCTGTGTGTAATATTCATGTGCAATAAAAAAGGTCTCAAATGTAAACTTGCAAAGCATCAACAGCACATTGAACTTCTGATGATAAAAGGTCCACTGACATAAATTTATTGTCTGCAGGGGTCTGAATTGATTTGATTCATATCCGGTGAGGGCAGACTGACATGCCTACAATTCACCTAAACCATGTAATTTATTAATATTATTACAATAATATTATCAACATACATCATCAAACATTTTACATTGTCTGATAAAGTGGCCTGTTAATCTAATCTCCACAGACAGGAAATGTCACACAGGGGCCCTTGTTTGAAAGCCACAAAGAAGCCACCAAAAGAGTATAAGCATCAAAATGACGCAAGACGCATTACATGGCTCCTGCCCCTGTCATTAAGTTAAATTTATGTGGGGTTCAATGACATTGTCTGTGTTCAGTAAATAAGGGTTCAACATTCCTTGTGGTCTTCAAATTTAGACTATTAAGTGCACTCAAAGTTCAACCCCCTAAAGGTCAACAGCATGAACGAAAACAAGCTCAAAGCAAGGCACAAAACATCCTCTCTCACCCGTGTACACCCTGACGTCAGTGAGGAGAGAAGAGCGTTTGTTTTAACCCGTCAACACCTGAACGCCGGTCTGAGATGAGTGTTAGACAGGTGTGTAACAGTAAGTGCAAAGAGACATCTGTTAATCCATGCTGGAAATCTGCATTCTGTTGGTAGAAGCTTAGTTGCACTGATCCCAAAGCAGACTTACTGTCTGAGGTTAAAAGGTTTAAGATTGAGATGAGGCCAGGATCACTGGTCCCAGATCAGCCACTAACACATGACTCCAGAGGCAGATGCCACAGGGCAGGTTAACACTGAGCCTGTGAGGTTAAGTGAAGATTTAGGCACACTTGTGCAGAGAAATTAGCAACACATTTGGCCTCCTTATAATTCAATGCAGGTTTTGGAGGCTTCTCACAGGACTACTACTCTGTCTTGAGTGTGGTTGGGCCTTGCAGTAAATTGTGGTGCTCCTCATTTGTCAGTCGCTGTAAATGAATGCATGTGTTTTTAATAACACAATGTAAATGTCAGATTCTCCAAACCCAAATGGCTCAATCAATGGTGTTAAGGCTAGTTTCAGGATCTTCGAAGCAACAGACGTTTTTATATGCACCACAGAGCCACAGGGAAATGAACCTACAAATAGCTTACCTAAAATGGTCTCCACTGAGCTGAGACCTTTAAAGAGACCTTTAAAGTATATTAAAATGGAAAAAATGAAGCTTTAAATGCTATTCTTCTGTTAGATCTTGTCCCCCATATATTAACGTCATTATAAACAGAATGTTATTCTATGGATGCCGGGCAATTATATATACAGCTAGGGTGCAAAACACCTGTTTACCTAGTTCCTATTTTTTTATTTTAGCACGGTTGTTTGGACCAATCAGTATTCAGTAAAAGAAGTATTCAATTAACTAACATTCCCTTTAAAGTTACAAATACAGCAGTGTACAGACATACAGATGTACATAGAAATACTAAACATTTGTTAGTCAAACGAGTTCCTAGAACAAACAATCATGAGAAAAGAGGTGATTTTATTGTAACCGATCACCGGATGTGGTCACCTTAGCTTGGCTCGTAAAACACAAAAGCTTGAGCAAAGTCCAAGGTTTCTTTACTGGATCCATCCCTTGATGTTTAATCAACAAAGCTACAGCACACAGCTTCCACGCACACCCTTGCACACAACTGCAAACCCAAAGCACCAATAGCGCAGCTTTAGAAACTGCCCCAGGATCCGTGTGGTAGCCAAGAACGCCAGCCGCGCAAGGACAAAGAGATTCAGCACTGGAGCACAGGCCGCTAGCATTCAGAGAGAATAACCATTCAATGGATTGATGAGTAAGTCTTTCATTTTTAATGACACTCGGATGGGTTAGGCCGTGACTGGTGTGATTTAAGTTGTCCACTTGGATTGCCGCCTGAAAGATGCCAACAACGCAAACTCGTCTTCCGTTCAGGAAACTTCTTGTCAAATGTAAGACCTCTTGCAGAACACAAATTCCCCTGTTTTCTCACAACAAAAGCATGTTTAATATGGTCCACTTTGTCTCATACCTTTTTAAAAGCATTAGAGGCACAAAAAACATTTTTCACAAACAAATTCAATAGTTAAGTTTCTATAGGGTGTTATCTAAAAATAACGTAGTTAGTTAGTTAGTATACACTAGTTAGCCCTCATGGAATTACAATATATTTTATGCTGAATGTGTAGCTTTGTTACACATTTTGACACAGATTTCTTAAAATGTTACAAATACCTTAAAAATGTTTTTGTCCAAATACCTCATGTTTGCTTAATTTTGAAGCTAACACAAATCACGGCTAAATAATCTTTAGTTTTACCTCCTTTCACTTAACATTTAATTTTGTTTAAAAATGCACTGAAACGTTTCAGGCCCTGTTTTGCCCAAACGTCCTGTTGTTCACATACTGCACTGTACTTTTTTTGCACTGCAAATTTTCCCAAGATTCAGCTTTAATTGTCTACAGAACATCTGTGAGCCTGGGCAAGACCTCACCTCTCCTGGATCTCTGTTTCTTGGTGCAGGAGAACAAGGACAGCATGTTTTCTTTGTCTCTGTATGCGGTTGTGTGTCCAGTGTTTGCATTATTTACAGGAGAGTGCTGGGTACAGTGGCTTATAAACCTCAGTATTACACAAAGAGCTCATATTGAAAAACACACATGCTCAATGTTAACATGCAAGAGAAACATCCTTTGTATTTGTCATGTCTGTGCAGGCAGCTTGAGTTAAATACATGCTGTAGGTTTTGTTAAAGACCTCTTTGGTTGTATCTTGTCCAAGCCTGTCTGCAGTACAAAGAGACCAGCACAAGTTAAACACACAGAGTGCGATACAGGGACCATAAGAACCACACTGGACAGAGGAGAAACACGGTAAATAGTCACACGCATAATAAACATGACATCTTCCTGGTCATGAGAATCAAAGCCACATTTCACTGTGATTTCCATAATAACTAACATGCTTATTGTTTTAAGAATACAGTCCAGTGGTTTATTAATATCTGATGATTTACTCAAAACGTACAATTCTGTCAGCGATATCTTACTGTAATGCTGTCCCAATGATTAAAGAAAAACAAGAGCTCCATGCAATAAAAAATACAGTGCCCAGGGACTGTTGAATTTTACAAAGTACCATAGAAAAAGCCTATACAAACTCATGCACTGTAGTCTGTGGTCACTATACTGTATGTTTTACTGTGAACATTATGCTAAATACTGAATATTCTATAAATAAAATAATGGTGTGTAAATGACAATGTTTTATTTTTGATGTTTTATTTTGAAATGATGACTACATTTGAACTATTTCTTCAACAGACTATAGACTATATACTTATAGCAAGGCAACTACAGCAGCCATAAAAGATCAAACTGCAGCCCTGATTCTTAATGATTAGGCAACTACAGTACCTAGCAAATCACTCATTATTTCCACACTCACAACAACTTAAAAGGTTTTGTCCCAAGTGGTTAATTAACAGTGCACATGGTCGGGTGTCATGAGGACGTGGATATATATGTGTGTGTGTCTGTAATGAATGGAAAGTGGTGCGACTCCAAATTTACAGACAAATGTGAACATGCCCTATCAATGTAGCAATCACCCAACTGGCAAATGGGCACCATGCTGTGTGTTATTAGAGGACAGACTGTGAATGCACCAAGAACATCCTACTGTAGCAATCACCTAGCAACACCCTAACAACCACCCAGAACACCCTACAGTAGGAATCACCTAGCAACACCCTAACAACCACCCAGAATACCCTAGCAATTGCATAGCAATGCCCTGGCAACCACCCAGAACACACAAGTATTGTGAGGGGCACAGGCATGGTCACATGGTCACATTGTGTTCAGAAAATCTGGTTAACTTCATCTCAACCCTATATAGAATAAAAATAGGTTATACATCTCATTCTTAAGGTGTGCTGTACTGACCAGAAACGTGTTAGCTATACAACTTTAGACACAACACACTGTTGTTTATCATCCAGTCACTCCTGACACACACAGAGACAGACAGACAGACAGTGTTGCTGGATGCCACCCTGTGAAAACGACACCCACACAGAGATCAGATATCCGTCCATGCTGGTCTGACATTGACTTCATCAGAGCTGATCTCAGTTCTCCTAACCAAAAGCGATCTGAAACAAACAAAACTACTTGCATGGAGCAATGCTCAGTCAACACAATGAGACATTTCAGCCTTTGATTGTGTATCCAACATCACTGTGTGTCATAACATTTCTATTCATGATAGGCTAAATTGAAAGGAACTCAACCAACAGTGTTTTAAATGCAGCCCGAGGTCACAGTCGCGTCAAGAGCATGCCAGTCCAAATTTAATAAGCAAATATCTTCTGATGTGCTGTTACTTGCAAGAACAATGAAGTCAAAGTTTTGGAACCACAGAGAACAAGAGAACATTCAGCTGAGACTGAACTGAACCCATTTGCCATGACCACCATTGATAAGCTTTCTGGAGCAAAGCTTTGAATGTAAAAGTACTCTTTTGGTCTCAGTCCAAGTGGGTTTTGAAAGCTGGCTTAGATCCAGACCAATGGGAACCAACATGTGAAAGAGTTACCAAGCGTTGACCCAGCAACTGATATGCCTCCCACGATCCCATAGTGAAAAAAAGAGGGTGTTCAAAATCAGCCTCATGTTTGTTGCTGCTTAGTCAAGAAATTGTGTTATATACAAAAGTTAAGTATATACACTTTTAACATATATCCCAAGATCACTGTACAGTAAATAAAAAAATACAACAATAGCAAGTGATCCTACAACAGGAAAACTGTTCATCATAATTATTCCCTCGTGAAAATATATGATATTCGAATATATGAACTTGCTTTATCACTTGCATTATGAAACTCCCTAAACATTGACATCAGTAAATGTGAAATATGCAAACAATAATTAAGGGACTTTTAAACCAAAAGGTGGCAATAAACTCTCATGTACTGAATACAGTACCTTCAAATACTAAATAAGTATGCACAGACAGAAGCACATACAATGTATAGCATTGAGTAAAAACAACAAAGCCTAAATACGACACCAACCAAGCTGACCAGGTTCAGCACATTTTCCTCAGTATGTCTAAGGAAATCTCCTACCTGTCACCACTTTAAGTTGTAGCCATAGTGTGGTGATGTCATGACAGAGCAGGGAGACTCGGTTGAGCTCCATCCTGCTCAGAGCGCACCTTCCCTGGTCACCCTCCCGTCTTGGGTGATTCTATCTCTCCGGTTTCATCCTCCTACAGGACCCATGCAAACTGCCGTGCATTACTGAGGCTAAACCGTGCGTCAATGAGCTTCATGTGTCGTGATCTTGCAACACACACGGACAGGCAGACACAAAGTTTCCTGGGATCAGGTTACACCCCTCTCCAACACACACGTGCAGGTGAAGGTAACACACAGTACAGCTGAAGAGAAGTAAAGCCCTGTGGCAGCCGCTCAAACCAGAATACAAATTTGTTGTGCTGTGTGTGTGTGTATAAGGGGAGAGGATAAGCTTTTGCATACGCACACACACTCTCTAATCGTCCTGCCTCTAACAGGTTTGAGGAGGGAGAGATAGTGTGACATGGGACCAGTTTTCTCTGTTACTGTGCCAGACCCCCTGGATTAATAACAGATAGCCAATCAAAATACAGGGCTGGACTGAGAGGAGGAGCACAAAACACACAGTTGTCTTCATTATTCCATGACCATCTATTATCATACTCAGTCTATTAGAGAGACAGCGAGCAAATTACTACAATTGCTCATTTTTAAAGTTACTAGAATAATTAATCTTCTAAAAACATTAAGTATTCTTCTAATTATTTCTCTCTCTTTATTAATAACCCGCTTAATGTTTGTGATGTATACATTTTTGTTAAGAGAAAAAGAATTTCCTTAGTACCTACTGCTTTCAAATAGTTAGAGGTAGCCATATACAAAGCTGCAGGGGTGCCGTAGACAACACGCATACACACACAGTCACTTTTATAAGAGGGAACGTTTCTAGTGGCAGGGGGACGGTCAGCATTCCACAGGAACAGTGAATGGAGCTCTATGCCTGTATTCACAAAGAGCCTGGGAAAAGGACACACACACACACACACACACACACACACACACACACACACACCTATTTACAGCAGGAGTTTGTGCAGAGAGAGTCTACTGAAATTAAGCAGCTCTGTGGTTCTGCAAAGCTTTTGATGGAACTTAAAACACTGCAGCAGAGAGAGAGAGAAAGAGAGAGAAAGAGATAAAATATTTGACAGTAAAAAAAAAACCTAAATTTGAAAAATAAAACTTTTCTAAATATATGCTCAAATGACTGTTCTTAGGACACTGCTTTTCATTTCTGATATCACCCACTGACAGCGCGGCACACATTTTAATAAGCTTTATGTTATTTTAGAATAATTTTGCAGATAACTTTACTGTCTGTCTGGGAAACTAAACTTGAACCGTGACGTTTGTGATGTGCAATCTTCACCTCAGGGCTTTCTCACAGCCTGAAGGTCACACGCAGCAGGAGAAAAATGCAGGTCAACTTCTAGAGACACACTTGCTGGAAATCCCCTGGATGTCTCCTTCTAGATCTTGTGTCCGTCCGTCCATCCGTTCGTGTCACATATATATTCATACAAATTCTTTTAATAAGCAATAATATACAACCAGATCAATCTGAACCATGATAAATGAACAGATAAAACTGATCCTACATCAGTATCTGCAGTCTGTTTAATATATAGCTGGACAAGAGAAACAATAGACTCAAGGCCTATTCATTAAGATAAATGTGGCGTCCTGCGGGGCAGGATGCATATGGCCATCTGACATACAGTAATTCAACAGCACTGCAGCAGTTGTAATGGAAAAAACAGCAGAGTGTGTTTAAAACGTCGCTCAGACTTCCTGTTTCAGCAGAACATGAAACCGATGCTTCATACACTATTGCAACACGATAATGTGTAAATTATGTAACATACTGTACTGTTTATCAGACAGAGCTGGCGATCAAAACAGGATGAGGTACGACACTATCTGCCCTTGTGAAAGTGACGAGCCCTTTTAATAAACATAAATCCTACACCATTGGAAGATAATTACAACCCTGCTGTATTTGTTAGAGCATTGCAACTAGCTTGATACAGCAACATTGACTCAACCAACGGCATGACTTTGGGGGCGGGACCATCAACTTTTATTTACCAACAGAAGTTGGGAAGTGTTTGGGAAACCCTTTTAAAAATCTTTTTTTTTTTTAGTAGTAATTTCCCCCTTCTGTTTTAAACTCATTTAGTTTGTATGAATTTTCTATAGCCGTTGCCTTATTCTATATTTTGTTACTTAGTTAATTAGTCTTACTGTAATTGTGGCTTTTGTGTGTTGACTTCAAGAACACAATCATGTGCTCATCTGAGTCACATGGAAGCACTTTCAACAAAGCACATGATTTTTTGTGTGCTAGGAGGAAATTGTTTTTCATAATAGCCATTTTCCTGTAATTCTTTACTGCCAAAAGTATGCCTTTTGACTGATCCACGGTCAGCTTTCTAAACCCAATCTGAACCTAAAACAGTACAAGGCAGAAGGCTGGTCTGAACTCAGATCAGTATGCAAGATAAGTTTCGAACAGCACATCTTTCTTTTCTCACACACACAAGAGATCATCCACTTGAGGGAAAGAACCTTGATGACACTACATCAGTGACAGTAGGTGCAGTGACAGTAGGGCTGCAATTGTACCACGTCTCAGGAATTTTCAAGTCACTTGAGAATTAGTGTGAGATTTCTAAATGTTGTCAGCTGAAGAGTCGTCTGAGACATCCACATGGTCAATCAGATGATTCTGGTGTCACATACTGTACACACACGCATGCACGTGCAGGCTAGTCATGTGATCAACACTCTGTGGTGGGTATTTGCATGGGTTTGGTCAGAGCGGAGCATCTAAAGAAACACACAAACCAATCAAACACTCCATTCACATGACGAAGATCAGTTTCAGCAGAGAAACAAAACAGTTTCAAATCACAAACAACCAACGCATTCTCACGCCTGTCTGCATGAATACGTCTCTCATAAAATGTTACTTTAGGTATTATAAATAAAATGCACGGAGCAACCTGAACAGAAGACATGAAGACAATGCATGAGGACCCACATCATTCATTTACGTTCTTACACAGGTGTTGCTGCGGTGACAAACACAGTTGAAGCGGTTTTTCAATAACATTTTGCCTGTAATGAAACAGGATACAGGCTTCCATAAGGCCTGAAAGACAAAAGGTATATTTCGGACAGATATTTACAAAGAAAACAAACATGTCCGAAGTCCCAGGAACACTCAGAGACATGAACACCACCTCGTCTGTGGCTCCACAGGAAAGTATTATGACAGCATGTCTGGTTTATTACAAAACAACAACATTAACAGAATAAGAACATCACCTGCAGTCTGTATGAGTAAATTTGGGGGGTTAGTTGAAAAGACATAAAATCCCAAAGATGAGCAGAAAAACAATAAAATGGACAGTTATATGATTACGGACTTCCTTTGAATAGCATACTTAATTTTTTTCCCAGAGTTTTCCTTTCACTTGTTTTCTCTCTCCGGACACTCTGTCATGCCAGTCGGACAATCTTCTGTCATAACAGACTGTTACATTCACTGGCGTGTGTGTGTGTGTGTGTGCAGTTAGCAGCAGTTGTTAGTGGTTCTCTGGGGACAACCAGGTCACCACACCCCCTTTATCAGCAAGATTAAATCAGCACAGACGGCCAAACAGAAAATCACATTGTACTTGGCCAACTTCATCCTAAGATTCCATGTCCCAGTTATCATGTACTACTGACAGCTTATGCAGCTGAAATGTTGCTGTTACTAAACAGAAAGTCTGTGTATTTTTGTGGGGATCTTTCAGTGACCACAAAACCTGAGAAAGCAGCACTGTGGGGACCTACTCCAGCTCTTTGAAGAAAAAGGCATAGGACAATTGTTCCATACTCAAGGTGTTTGGGACACACCTTTGATTTTCCATACATACTTTCTGTTGCAAAAAAGCAATATGACAATATTCATGCTTTAATACAAAATTCACTGTTGCTTGTGTGCAACTGGTTTAACATCAGTCAGCAGTGAGAACTTAGCCATGCTAAACAAAAAGAAACTAAAACAAAACAGCAACCTGCAAAGCACTACACAGACTACATTTGTTTAGTTTTTATATAATTCAGAATTAACTTCACTGTTCCAAACCTAACAGGGTTTTCCCATGATAAACAGAACCAAAAACTGTGATGGTCATAATCAACACACAACACAAGAGGAAGAGACACCAAATCCAGAAATCTGTTGATCAACCAAACACTCACAGATAATGAAACACTCCAGATCACAAGACAAAATGTTTTTTCCATAATGTCCTCTTAATGTATCCATCTAGACTGTAAATACATATACATAAGTAGTCAGCCAAGGTCTGTGGATGCTGCTGTCTGAAAACAGTAAAAACCTACAACCACCTGGCAAGAGATTTGCTTACTAGAGTACACTGACTGTACACTACAGCATGTTTCTACAGAAGTATGCATGCTGAGTGTATTTGAAGGGTAGATGTTTACTCAAAGCAAGCAACCCTGATGAGAGAATACAAGTAAGACTGATGGGGTAGACAACAAAGCATACAAATATTTCATTTTCAAAAGCAGAAATATATCTCCCATATATTTCCTCTTTGAAATCATGAAGCCAGACGTGGGATCAATGTGGCATTTGCCCTAATCTCCAGATGAGTTTAGACCTTCAGAAACAGACAGCGTCAAATCTCTGTGAATGTTAAAAATGCCACGTGTCAAATGAGTTAATTTCAATGTCAATATTAAAGAACACAGAAATGCTACAGTGAACATACTCATCTATAAATAAGACGTTGAGTTTCAGTCTGTCAGTGCTACTCTCTGAACAGATGAGAGATCTGCTTGAGCACACACTATAATCGACACACAAAAAGTATTGCTGAGTATATATGAGCTCAGCAAAAGTAGACGTTTACTCAAACTAATTTAATAGACTGGACACGCTGTCACAAGGGAGACGGTTATGCGATTTTTCACAGCTGCAAAGCTACATTTTGTGGTCCCTCTATACCTACAGTATGTCTTTTTTGTGGAACACACAAAAAGGGTTTTAAACTGAATTGCACTGGTTGCCTCTTTCATGCAATACCGAAACCTACAAACCTCCACAAACACTTATAGCATAGCGATAATCTGAAATTTAATGTATCTTATTGTATGACTACCAATATGGCCCTTTAAAGCCTCATACTGTAGCTGTACTTCTGTGACTAGTACAGTTCTTAAAATCTTGAATTTCTCCTTTATTTCTCCCTTCTTCCCTAAAAAATATTTGGAATGACATGAAGGCAAGTCAGTTAAAATATTTGCCTAAACTCCTCCTTTAATGAGACTTTTTACTACTTTTTACTTTTTAACTGGTACAGTAAATAGGACAATTTACTATAGCTGCATGCAAATTAAAGCTAAACAATTAGCTCCTATTGGAGGCTACATGTTTAAATTTCACTGTTATTCTGTAGGTCTTTATGCAACAGCACAGCCTTATACATGCATAGCTGCAGCGCTCTGCCAAGCCTGTTCGTCGACAGTCAGTTAGATCACTGCATCTCCTCCCCTAAGAGATGAAACCATAGTTCAGTCTCTCTAATGATCAACAGTACATGTATACACATCTGCATGCAGCGCATCTAAGCCTGTGTGGCAGAAACTCCACATGCTGGACGTTCAGAGCCAAAATGGCTGATGGCCTATGTTTAACTTGTGTTAATTGACTGAAGGTCAGTCTACATAAAACCAGAGAAGCTGATCCTGAATAAATAAAGCATAAACTAAGCCTACAGTTCAGATTAGCTTAAGATCAGCCATCTTTATGAACTGTGTCCTCATAACATTATAAGCAAACCTCAGCACCTCCATTGGCAAATAAAGACATGTTCTCGTATCCTCTTACCGCTTCACTGACACATGGGTGGTACAGTTGAGCTCGCCCTTTCCTTGTTTGATTTTCTGTGCGTTATTCCACTGCAAAGTGTATGCAAAACACTCCAGCTGCACAGAGACAGACAGGAACAAGCACAACCCAACCCACAGAGGAACATGTAGGCAGGTGTGTCTAATTAGGAGAGGAACGTTGGCCAAATTTCACTTAAACATGAGCATCACTGTGCTCTGCTCACTCTGAAGGGTGCATGTTTGGGACACACTACACAGTCACAAGCCTCTGCAAATGTTAGTTTGATAATGTAGCTACTCTTAGTTGCTATGGCAAATTTTAAGTAAAATATTGTTGATTTATGTATTTAACATTAAAAATGTTTTTAAATTGTGAAGCACCTTGCCAAGTGGCATTTAAAAAAATGATTTTATGACATAAATGTATCCTAAATTAAGTTTCTTTTTCTACCCCACTGACAAATACATTTTTTCTTGTTTGAAGCAAAACTTATGAAGTGATGTAAGAACCTAACAATAAATAAACAATGTAGTAGTTTTGCTTCTCAGGTCAGTTGACCTTGTTTTAAGACTGTTGAGGAAAGCAATTTACTGGCAAACAAGACAAACTGCTGTTTTACAGTTTAAAGAACTTACAGTTCAACTCATCACAGGACACAGTGAACCTGTAGAAACTCTCCACTTCCTCTAAAGGTATCTTCACCAAGCTCCTGCTCCTCTGCAGGGGCTGGATGTTCTCACTTTCCTCCATCAGCATCTTCCCTGACATGCATTCCTCCTTCAGTGTCTCAGACTGCCCAGCTGTTAACTTCCTTTCATATTCTTTCTGTACCGTCACATTCGGTCATCCCTTTCATTGCCAACATTCACTTTATCACTGTCTATCTCTTCCTGTCTCTCTCTCTTTCAGGTGTAAGTGCTGCAGACTGAAACGTAATGTTGTTTTAGCCATGCCCACCTCTAAGGCAGGTAACACCCCACAACAAAGCTGCTCAGCACACACACAGTTTTCTCAGTCATGCACAAATGTGCAGTTGCACACTGCACCCACCTGTCCTCCAGCTCACCTCTGATCTGTCACCGCAATATCTATGACCAGATATATGACCAGAATCAACCTAGCAGAAAAATATATTGCTCAGGGATCTTTCATAGCTCTGAGTTGTAGGATGTTTCATTTAAGTATAATGAAAATAGGAACAAATGTTACATTTATTGACATACAGTAAGAACACAGCTCTGCTAATTTGGGCTTCTGTTTGAGAAAATTATTTTGTTATCTTAGCAAATCTGAGTGTGGTTTATGAAAAATCTCAAAATCCAGAGGAAACCCTTTTGAGCTTACTGGATTATCAGAATAAAAAAAAATCTCAATTTTCCAGGAAATGTTTATATTTAAGTACACAAAGTCTTAAAGGTCATTTCTAGGTCTCAGAGGTCATTTGGCTAACTGAACACATTTACCTGATGGTGGGGTTGTTGTACCTGCTTTGGTTCCTCCCCGGTTGGAGAGAAAACAGCACAGTCTTTTCATTTCAGGATTTTCTTGGCAAAGCATAAGAAACATACACACAGAATGTATCGCACCCAGACTTCACAGGCTCTCAACACTGTTACACTCTGACCTGAAACAAACCACTTAACTCTACGGGTCTAGTTAACCATTACCAGACTCCATTACCACAGAGCCAGACAGTGGGCTGGACACTTCACATGGCCATGCATAATGCAAAATATATCTCATAAAGAAATTATTTAAGAAAGCAATATTACTATCATTTGATTAAATGGTTTAATTTTAGACTAGAATTTAAATATATAAAAAAGCCTGACCAAAAATGTTTATTTACTGCACTGTCACAAGTGCCCACCCCCAAGTCCACGTTACTCTTGTCTATGGGAATTTATTTTGTTTTACCATCTGCAGAGCATAAATCTAATAACTAAACATAGTCAATTCATACCTCTTCTTAATAGGCTGCATCATTTTAAGTGTCCATGTGGGGGAAGTTACGTGTTGTGGTAATACTTGGGGACTGGTTCAGATTCTCAAAACTAATAGCGATGCTCAGCCTACACAAACTATATATACAAACACCGAAATATTTACAGGTAAAACACTGTTTTCTAATATATTGTTATATATTTGACAAAAAATGCCCTCAATGAAAATAATGCCCTTTAAATTAATTCCGGGAGGCAAATATTGCTCCTAAACTAAGATCATTTCTGACACTGACTTCAGCTCTAGGATGTGAAGTCATTTTGCTGAAGCTGACACTCAGTCTAAAAATATAAGTCGGATAATAAGTCCAAAATAAACCTGTTTGCATAAAGAGTAAGAACATCGCAGGTATGCTGCGCACAGGTTCATATAAAACACACAGCAAGTCAAACATCAACGTCCAAACACACACAGACACACAGAAACACACACAGACACACATACAGACAGGCTGTTCAGAGTGAGACAGACAGACAGACAGAGAGGCTTAACATCAGAGATTTACTCACATTTCTGGACTTCAGACATCTGCTCTCCACTGCAGATACGGCAGCAAACTGTGCTTGTCTTCTGTGTGTGTGTCTTTTCACTAGTCTATTCACTGTGTGTACTGTGCAAACGAAATGCACTCATTCAGCTTGTTACTAGTGCATGTGTGACTTGAATATCTTGAGTCGTGTGTGTTCCCTAAATGTCTAAAACTGTGCAAAGACACACTGGTTTAATGTGAAAGCAACAAACTGTCTGTGAGAGAGAGAGCAAGAGAGAGAGAGAGAGAGAGAGAGAGAGAGAGAGAGAGAGAAAGAGGATGTGTGTCACTGTAATCCGGGCATTGGGCCATCCACATGCATCTCAATGATGGGAGAGATCCCATGAAGAAACCATTTCTCAACCTCACACACACGCCGAAACATTTTGTACACATAAAGATTTACATTTTATTCGTCTTGTAAGCATAAACCTCACCAAATTGTGTTAGATTTATTATTAAAACAAATATCCTTCATAAATGTCATGGGTAAAGAAAAAATGCTTCAAATATGATTTTTGAAGTGCCTCAGAAAATGTTTGAACACAGAAATATTAAACTAGGTTTAACCTTATACATTAACTATGTTCCACAGTTTGACAACAAGTGTCCAAACACAATTATTGTTTTATTTTCCAATAGTACTGTATATATATTGTTTAATCAATCAAATAAATGCCACTGGGTTTCATATTTTGTAACCTACTGCAGTAACATTCACACATCCAAATATTTTTGGCCACCACTTTGTTAAGCATGCAAAGACAAAGAACTTTCTTGAAAACATCTGCTTATAAACTATGAGATATGAAGAGCAATTTCTATTCTGTTTCTTCAGAATATGTAAAATATGTTTTTACTTCACCATGTAAAAAACAACTACCCCCCAAACTCTACCCCCCTCTCTGTCTCTTATTCTCACATACACATCTTCAGCTCTCTCACCGTTCCAGTCCCTCCACGAACTCCTGCGGCTGAAGCTTGTGAAAGGAGAGAACGGGACCCCTTGTAGGACAGTAGCTGACAGGTTGTACAGCAGCTGGGTCAGTCGGGAGAGAATTCTCTGTGGGACGTCCTGGCCCTCCCGAAGAAAACCGTGCAGAGACATTTAAGATTTAAACCAGTCCCAACCAGTCACAGCATGGCCTGATCTCTTGTAACCAGCCCAAAACCAGTTCAGATTGACCCGCATTCGCTACAAAGCGATTCTAAATCATTCCTGACCACACAGAGACAAACTGAAATAAGGCTGAATGGGACCAACGAAATCCCAAGCCTGGATGATCTGATCCAAAGAAAACACAGGGAAAGCTAACAAAACTCCGGCTGTGGTCTCAGAGGGCTTCTGCAGTCAGATGGAACCTGCAGAAATCTGCAGAGGTGTAGAAACATCTCACATCTCCTGTTCCTAAAGAAACAGTCCCGGCATTTACGCACACCGTCGCAACAAACGCGCATCTTCTTGCAGAGGAGAGGGGAAGACTGGAGGAGAGGGGAGGGTGAGTTTAAGCACAAATCCCCTTCTGCTCAGCTAATTACACACACATATAGTCACAGACATTAATCTCCAGCATGCTTGTGCGCCACTTAGAGGTCAAGCCAACTAACTTTTTGTGAAGATAAACAAGAGGTCTTTAAAGAAATATTTGCATCTTTCTTTAACATTAATTTGGACTTGTCCTACTGAGTGTAATCTGACTGAGCTTAAATGCTTGTACTTTACATATGCAGCCCTAAATAAACTGTTTAAAGCTATTACACTATCATTGTTTAGATTCTAATAATGTATTTTTGGGTTGGGTACATCTATGGTAAAATTAGCTTTATATAAAACAATAAAAGTGTATTTTTCACAGTTTTTATGAGGGTACGGTGTGGAGCTAGAGTGTGGAATGCACCAAAGCTTCAGTATAAAAACAACAGAAGGAAACAGAAAGGCTCTCACCTTGAGAGCAAACCCAAATGTATGTGTGTGTGATGAGGTATAATGACGGGCTAGTACACAATCACCTAGAATCAGCCAGAACACCCTAGCAACGCCCTGGCAACCACCCTACTAGCGTCATAGTGCTGAGTTTTGCACAGAATATTCAAAAATCAGTTTATCTAAAGATTTCACAGCTACAACACGACACACGTCACAGGTGTCAGTAATTTATTAGCAGGGAGAACACAGCACTCTGTGTTTCCTTCATTTTTTCACCCCTGGCACTCCGTGAAGAGAATGTAGAGAATCGCGGAGAGAACGAGAAACTGCTTGTCAGATTTGAGCAAAGGCCTTCACGCCATATAATTTACTTCAGGTCTCTTTCTGTTACCATGGTGGACGTTACCTCACTGAAGAAAATACAGTGCAATTCACAGAGGTTCCCATTTGCTTAATCAGCAGAAACTTCTGCTTGCTGCTACAGTCTGCACCGTCCCTAACCACAGCGGACAAACTGTATAAAACTTTACAAGTTGCCTCATGGCTACTATGTTCCCCACATAAGCACTAGATCTTTTCATACAGAAACATGCAGTTTGGGTTGAAGTGTCTCTTTATAAGACCACAATAGGATTGATTTATAGATCACATTTAGTTCAAATCTGCAGCCTTTCAGCTGACAAACAAAGATCTTTAACTTATGTAAACATGAAACTGCATTCGGCATGTAAACCCATTTAAAGTCATGTGAAAGCATCTTGATGTATCACTATGGTTACACTTTTCCACATCTATTGCTGTTATGGTTTGCTATGGTAACAGTAGATGGCATTACATTACAGCATTAACGATTTTAAGAATGAGTGAACAGGATTGTCCGTTCATTTTTAACATACATCTGTACACAGGGTCATAGCTAAGCATTCTGGGCCTCCTGACTACAGCACATATTGAGCTGAGCCCCTTAAATGAATACTGCTGAAATTATATTATGGAATTCTGCTCATTTGGAACCACTAGAATCTTTGCAATCCAGTAACAATAGCTTTATATGGAAGAAAATAATAATCTTAATTTAGTCATTTAGTACAGCTGAAGTGTAACGTGTATGCATGTGGGAAAATCAGCAGTCAAGCAGGTTGAACGTGTCGTGTAAACAGTAAAGTGTACCTCTATACTCCACAATGCTGAGGGCCAAGACATCCTCACTAAAAGATGACCCACTTTAGGACATATAATATTCTTTTTAAGATCACAGATTTGAGAAAGGATGCTGTTACGCTGTGCGTGTTTGCTGTTTCATTGTGCCAGTGTGTTTTTAGCTCAGTGCCGACGGCAGACAGCTCAGAAATAGCACGAGCAGAATTCTTGAAAGACACGGTGGAGGAAGTCATCATAATAACACAGCCAAAATGATGGGAAAGGATGAAATATCACCAAGAGAAAAAGAAAGATGGGGATGGGACATGTAGGCTGTTAATGACAAGATAAAATTCAACATTTTGAATTCCAATTTCAAAACTTAAATTTAACTTTCATAGTTAGAAATTTGGAAATTCAAAACCTGAAATTCCATGTTTAATATTTTGAGAAATGGTTATTAGTTCTGTTATCAACAGCTTCATATCAATTTTTTAACTGATTATATTCAGTATCTAACTCTATGTAATACTAAACATAACCAGCTGTGTGTTAAAAGGATTCGTGTATGCAGAAGTAGAATCAACAAAAAACATTTTCAGCAAATATTTACAAAGGCAAAGACAAACAGAAGCTTTAAACAACCTTGAGCTACTGTAACTGTATCTTTCACCCAATACCTGATTCACACAAACGTGCACACACACAGCTCCTCCTACCAATTTTCTGTATGATAATGGTGAGTCGTCTGATAAGCTCCTCCAGGGAGTCTTCTCCCATCTTCACCCACAAGATCATGATGAGAAGGATGCCGAGAACTAGCAGCACTGCTGCTAAGGAGAGGACAAGATGAAGCCGTGTCACTGTTCAAAGCAATGCTGCTGCAAGTGAGAGAGAGATGATGCAGGAGGGGAGAGAGGGAGAGACTAAAGCAGGAGAAATGAGACAGCAACACACTGACACACATACATGCACACATAATCTGCAGTCAGTGCGCACACACGCATGTGATCGCAGATGCACACGCACAGCCATGCATTGGGAAGCCACACGTGAATGATGTCCTCTATGTCTGTGGCCACACACACACCTTTGCATAAATGCAAACAACGCACACATGCAAACTTTATGTTATACATACAGCACTGTACGCACGTTACCTGATTTACAAAACATGCATGTGCTCATGTGCATTCATAAACGTGTGGTTGCATGATGTAGTTGGGTGGGAGCACTGAGCCTGCAGCAGTGCGTCAATGTAACTGCATGTAAGTGTGTGTGATATGTCATATCCATTTAGATCTGCTCTCCACGAACTAGGACACAGTCTGAGCAATCAGCTGCGCTGAGGTCACCGCATTACACTGCAGACATCTGAGGTCAGCGCATCAGGATTCCTGTATGTGCATTATGAAGGCCAGGAAAGGCCTTCAAATTTGGGTTTGTGCAGGTTTAATGCACTTCTCTCTGCTTCTTGCATTTTGTACAGAACATAAAAAGGTCCACAAATGGTTTGATGCCACATCATCTTGAAATCCTAATATTAAAGCAAATAAAGCTCAAAATATGTATAGATTTGTGACGCATGATTACCTGCCCTGCTGAAGCAAAGCTCACATAATCTACCTTTCTGTAACGTGAGTGACGCCTTGTGGACGAGACAAGAATTACAGCATGTCGCACCGTGAAGGGAATGATACTGTAAAATAGTCAACAAGAAATCAATAGGTAACATAGTTTAAAACTAACACAGTAAATATGTAAATATTGTAAAAACAATTATGTAAATACTAGATGCATGGGATACATATCATAATCCATTCTAATGCACGTTTATTACCAAAAAAACAGACAGCACACTATTTAGACAGCACACTATTTAAGACAATAGACAGCACACTATTTAGACAGCACACTATTTAAAACAATAGACAGCACACTATTTAGACAGCACACTATTTAAGACAATAGACAGCACACTATTTAGACAGCACACTATTTAAGACAATAGACAGCACACTATTTAGACAGCACACTATTTAAGACAATAGACAGCACACTATTTAAGACAATAGACAGCACACTATTTAGACAGCACACTATTTAAGACAATAGACAGCACACTATTTAGACAGCACACTATTTAAAACAATAGACAGCACACTATTTAGACAGCACGCTATTTAAAACAATAGACAGCACACTATTTAGACAGCACACTATTTAAAACAATAGACAGCACACTATTTAGACAGCACACTATTTAAAACAATAGACAGCACACTATTTAGACAGCACACTATTTAAAACAATAGACAGCACACTATTTAGACAGCACACTATTTAAAACAATAGACAGCACACTATTTAGACAGCACACTATTTAAGACAATAGGTGGCTATTTCGCTCCATATTCAGTTTATGGTCATTTCAGAGGCACTCTTAATTCACTCTAGCTTTGAAATGATAAATGGAGAGTACAGACCTTTTGTTATATAAAAACATGTTTATTCAAGAAAATATTGACAGGATATTCGTTTTGAATTCTGCTTTTGTACGCGTGCAAGAATATAAAGTTTTAAATACTTAATGGACAATCATTTTAAACTCAGACTGCTTCACCCTCCAGATATTAAAATACAGTCGCAACACTTCATTACCTTTTCAATCAGGGTACAAATCTGTTAATTCATCAGTCAACTTTCACCGTTTCTGTGGGAACTAAAGTGAAAAGGGAAGGAAATGGACAGTTTTTATAATCCATACACTTCACGAATCCGTGTGAGATGATGGATGACCATGACTACAGTAATCTACAACCTTGGCCATAATGTTTCTGTATTTTAGAAGTTTCAACCAGAGGCCTAAACAGGTCACACAGCATTGTGGGTAATTGAGTTTACATGACAAGAAAAATGAGGCGAGTTTACGGTGTCTTGCAGAGGTCATGTAGTTCATTTAAGTGCATGTTCTTATATAATTCTATTTCTATAATGAAAGAACTGGTTGACACTTAAAGTCTTTGTTTTTAAAAAAGTCACAGCCTGTATAATTACAAACGCAACACACAGAATAACAAATTACAAAGTCATGAAATTGGACTCAGGACCAGCCTCAACATGTTAAAACTCAATCCAATCCATGACAGGGGATGCAACAAAATTCACTTAAGATGGAAATTAAGACGGAACCGTAACCCTAAGAGGGAAAACTTACATCTTGGCCAATCAGATTTCATCTGTTATTTTTTATGTTTGTGACATAAGACAGTCTTTTTGAAACAAATGCGAGAAAGGGCACTAGAAGACAAAACTCTGAAAATAAAAACTTTGTATACAAAATCTTACATATTAACAAACGTAAACAACAAAAAAGTATATTGACACATTTACTACACAACTGAAAACAACTCACAACAGATCTGTGACCTCTGACTGTGTGAATGTTATGAAATCATTTGACCATGACTCTGTAAGGAAATATAATATTTAATGTTCGTCTTCCCTGTTATACAATCTCCTTACAGAGCACCAGAAGAGTTCTGACTAGCCCTATCATTAAAGTCTCTTGACACGGTAAACACACAACATGAAGGTTGGAGGTCGCAGATGGTCAGATGTTGGAGCTTCTTCGCCCCCTGTTGGCTCCCAGCGAGGGTCGCAGGCGTGGATCGCGGGTCTTATAATGTTCGTTGAAGTCCAGACGGAAACTGAGAAACTGAAGACTCTCATCAGAGCTGGTCATTAGCAGGCGCAGAAACTCCTGCACTATGCCCTGGAGGAGCACAGAGAGAAACATGAGAAACTCTGAATGTCATCCAGTGAGACGCTTCTGTGCATAAAACCTTGAGCTTATAGTATCACCTGTCCTAAGCAGGTCTGATGCAATAAAGCCGATTTTTTTTTTCAAACCAGCCACAACTACAAACATGTTGTTTAATTTTCCTGTTTTTTATCTGTTGCAGCAGTTTAGGGCACAAAGAAACAATTGAATAGTTAGGAAAGCACATTTGATGGAGAATAGCTATAAAATAAGAGACGCAAATTAACCACTTTTGGTTATTTACAATCATAGTACCAGAAATGTTTAATGATTAGATTACAGTTGATATACTGCCCAACTTACGAAGCGACAAACTCTGTATCATGTTTTGCTGTATTGTATGAATTTTATATGAAGTGGCTGACCATGGCAGAGAATCCAAACAAAATGCTTTATTAAACACCATTAATCATCTCAAGTCCTGCAGACTTCTGTTCTCACACATGCATGAAGTTATATTGGTTTATTGGGCGAAAGGTAAGTGTATGAAATGGGTGTGGGAGGGCGTGTATGCAGACGGGTTGTGTACCTGGTAGAAGTGTGTGAGTAATCGGAGCTGGGAGCACATTTTTGGTATAGTGTCTTTATACTCCTGTACACGCCTGCTTTCGGCCGCCTCCTGCTCCGCTGTTACACCCCACTCGCCCTGAAACACATGGACACAACCACAGAGCTAAAAACAAACACTGGCAATCTCTCCATGTGCTTTCACAGCACATTAGACAACACAAAGACAACAGAAAACTAACACCATCCTGATAAAAGCAGCATCCACTTTCATATGCTCATAGGGCTGCTAATGGCCGCTGTCCAGAAGCCAAATAAAAGAGTGGATCGTAATTCTCTGTGCATAGAGATAATCGGACAGCTTTATAGCAATACAGTGAAAATCCTAGGGATTAGCGTGTGGTTTTCCTTAGAGAGGCCCTTTCCCTGATCAGTCCATCCTCCCATAAATAAGTCATTTGATTTATTTATTTTATTACGGTAATATATAAAGCGGTTACACATACAAGAGGAATGACCAAAGACTGTATTATTTTTCACAGCATCTCCACTGAAAAGCACCGACTTCGAGTTTCATTTTCTCTCTCTGTACATACCATCTCCTCTCTTTCTCTCTTCTTGTCCTCGTACTGGGCACGCAGCTGCAGTTCTTCCAGAGCGGAGCGATACAGCGTATCCTGAGCACTCTGGAACTCAATGATCTGATCGAACACCGCTCGCAACTGATTCAACAGAGACTGCAGACACAAAATGCATACAAATATACACATAAATACAATACATAAATATACATACAAACATACTGCTCAGGGTATGTTTGGGGTACTGTGACTTAAAACTTCAAAATAGCCACCGTTTGCCTAGTATTTGCGAAAACTGCACTCGACATTTAATCACTCAGCCTCTTGAAGCGTCACCCTGAGATGCTTTTAAACAATATAGGAGTTCCCACATATGATGGGCCTTTACTGGCCATTTTTAAAAAATATTTAGCTTTGTAATGAAAGAAATATGTTGGCACAATTTTTACACATACCTTCCAATCAAAAGATCACAAGAAACATTTCAAATGACAACGTCATACCCTGTTGTTGACGTCCAGCAGGCAGCGTGAGATGATGGTGTCCAGAAAAACCTCGTGAGCTGCTATGATGTGATCCAGATCCTGAGCCTGCCGAACCTTATTCCAGAGCTCGTCCCATGAGCATTCTAACACCTATACACACACACACACATCACTTATACAGCAATACAGATTCTTCCACAAGCTCTGTTTAAAGGAGAGATGAACACACACCTCAAATGTGATATAGTACTGCATCTGGTGAATGAAGTGGACCATCTCAGAGGCGAGAACGTGACACTGGTGCAGCACGCCAGAGAGCTCTAGATCAACACACAGACACATTACATGCGTTTATTAACTTTTTAGACACTTTTATCATGTGGTCGTTTCTGGCCGTGTGTGGTACTGCACTCACCTGGAATGCTCTTCAGCAGCTTGGCGTTGCACATCTGACCCTTCCAGATGTCTGTGAGAATGTACTCCATTCTTTTTGCCCTCCACAGGAAGTTAAACACTCGCAGGTAGTGACTCATACACTCACGGGTGAACACCTGACATGGTTATGACACATTGTGCATATTAAAACTCTGAAGTCTCAAAAGGCACAGAAAAGAGCAGATGAATCAGACAGCTGCTGTATTTGTGGCTCTGTCTGTTCTGAAAGTTTGTGCGCAGTTACTGTAGCAATGGGTCCTTCCACATGATAGTCCAGACTGAAGACATCCCAACCAGAGTCCCCAGGAGACACCTAGACAAAACAAGACAATACATTCAGGCAATACACTCAATTACACATCAAATCATTTTTTTTTTTTTACGAATTCAGAAAGTTTTTCCTCTCTTCAAAGCCTTCTAAGTACCTCCAGTAGCCGGACATCGAGTCTTTTCAGAATCTCGGGGCTGTCAAACTGGGCATTGGTTGCCCTGACAGCAGTCTCCAGAATACCGGTTAGATTGTGTTGGTAAAGGGTAGTGGCGGGTCTCACCAACTCTGGCCTGAGAAATTCAGAAAGATTTAGAGAAAGAAGAGGATCAAATGAGATGATTAAATGAAAGAAATCAGATCACACCCGCCAGCTGCACACTCTCAGAAACAAACCACTGCCTCGATCCAATGCAAAGACTCAAACAGACAACATTTATCTATTTACTTGCTGTCTTCTTATTGCAACCCATAATTTAATGTTAAAACTCCACCTCTATATCCATATTTTTATATAAAATATCTACTACTGCTTGTTCTTACTTTTTAAATCAATACATGTTTATTTTTATATGTAATGCTTTGGCAATATTGTATGTAAAACCACTATGCCAGTTAAGTACTTTAAATTGCATTGAAAGAGAGAGAGAGAGAGAGAGAGAGAGAGAGAGAGAGAGAGAGAGAGAGAGAGAGAGAGAGAGAGAGAGAGAGAGAGAGAGAGAGAGAGAGAGAGAGAGAGAGAGAGAGAGAGAGAGAGAGAGAGAGAGAGAGAGAGAGAGAGAGAGAGAGAGAGAGAGAGAGAGAGAGTGAAATGTCTTAAATAGAGCTGTGCATCTTTTCAAAGGTTATTTGGTGGGTGGTGGGCACAGACTCACTTGAGGAGGTCCATGAGGTGTCGGATGAAGTCTCCCTGACCCAGCAGCAGGTATCTTCTCATGGCCTGAAGATGCTCAAGCAGCTGGTAGTTCTTATTCAACACATCCAACAGATACTTACTGGTCTCAAAATATGCAGCGTCTATCTTACTCTGAAAGGCCCCTTCTAGATCAGTGAACAACTCTGCTGCTAAAAGACAGAGACGAAGAGAGAGATACAGAGAAAGACAGACAGAAGAGACAGAGTAAGAGAGGGAGAGAAAGGTACCACAAACTCATGTTCTTGCATTTAAATGAGGTTGTAGGAAAATTTAGCAGCAAGTATGCCAAACAAACCATTGGTGAAAATTAGTGCTTTCTGATTCTAATGTCTGCTGCCAATCGACCCCATATTTCCCCACACTTATGTTGCAAATACGAATACGATTTCCACTTGTAGCTTTGTAGACTTGGCTTGTTGGTTCTTAAGACAAAATGTTTAATGCTCTCTTTCTTTGCAAGTTGCTTGTGATAAAAGCTTCTGCTAAATAAATAAATGTAAATAAGGTGAGCAAAACAAGTGGAAAAAACAAATGACTTTGAGGAATGATAAAGTAAAAATAGACAAAAACGAAGCTTTGAAAGAAAAACAAGCAGGAGAAGAATCAGACCTTCTGGAACGACACTGAAGGACAGAGATTCATGCTGGAGGCAAAGAGCATTGATTAGCCCTGCTAGCAAAGATGCTAAATACAGCCTGTGTCGATACAGACAACACCAGAGATGGGCGGTCATAAACAGCACTTTCCTTCACAACAGATCAATCCCTCTTTCTACTTTCAGCAGTTTATTTAACTATTAGCTGCCATTACGGCCACAAATATCGCATCAGACAGCATAAACACAGCTATTTTAAGCAACTGCATTAGGGTTAGCTTACCGTCTTTGGGTGAGTTGGTGGATTTGGAGGCAGGCATGATCTTTCCCGGCGGCGTCCTGTCGTGGCACACCTGATGCAGGAAGTTGATGGATTTGCCAATAAGTAGCACCTGACAACAAAGACAGATTAAAACAACAATTAGGAAAATTAATAAAACACATAATTGCTGGTTCTGATAACTTCAGTTAAAATCCATGATGCCTGAACAGTGATGTAAAACTACACTTACGTTTACAACTATTAATTATAAACTACGTTTATTGTGGCGCTATGAGTGCGGTACCTTTCGGGCCTGGTCCATGGTGATGAAGGATGGGATCATACTCTTCCTTAGAGAGTACTTATCATGCCACAGTCTGTCCGTCTTCACTGTCGGATCTGAGGCTACAAAGAACTGAACACACACATTTTGTTCATCAAAGGGAGTCTGAAAATGGACAGTGTGTAATTTCCTCACTTCTGCATTCCTAAACAAAATCTCCAAAAAGTTGACTTCCAAAAATCTCCCTCTTATGCTATTCGCCAGACAAACAGAAAGTCCGCCCCCCAACCTAAAAATTGGTTGAGCCAGTTTCTACGTTGGCATGGTCAGGACACTCAAACAAGTTTAAGTGGCTTACTTAGAGTTGTCTCTGCATGTAAATCAAGGGTATTTCAACATTAAAAAACAATACACTTTAACACAGTGATTAGTGTTTGATGGGAGAAAGCTCTGACGCAGCAAGCTGGAACACAAAAACTACCGATAAAGTACACAAAGTCCCAATGTTCATTCTGATGAAACATCAAGACCTTCGTTCTAACAAACCAGCCCTCGCTCTATTGCACCGAATGACCTTTCTGTGGTAATTACACAGATGGAGAAGAAATAAGGGGTGAGTGTGAAAGCAGAAGAGAACATCACTACCCAGCATCTATTAAAATGACAATTGCCCGAGAATAATGACGTGAGCTAAACGAGAAGTTGTAAACCTTGGGCCCCGGTGGAAAACGACGTTAATAGTTACATTAATGATATAAGCATTTCTCGTCATCACCTCCACTGTAGACTTTGCTTACACGATAAAAAAAGCTCTTTACACTTCAGCTGAAAGATTAAATTTTGCGATTAGAGGGAGGAGCGTCTGATTGGTGCCTTTGCTGAAGGGAAGCTGGCTGTTGATTGGGCGATAACTCTTCCACACCCAACGACTTTAGGCACAGGCTAGGTAAAGAGAGAAAGAATTATTGACTCTATTTGGTAATGTTGGAGAAGAACAAGGAGAAGTAGACGAAGTGATAGTGGGAGAGAAAGACGCAGAGGATGTGAAAAAAAGGGTCCATTAACCCACCCTCATTTATCCTCATCTGGGTGTCTGTGTGCAGGAGACTGTGGTTCACTGTGTCTGGAAGACTAATTCACACTCAAGTGCAGCTGTATTTCTCAGACAGACAACAGCGGCCAACACGAGTCAATATGAGAAGATATGACCCGGGATTCCATTATGTAAAAAGGAGGCTGGACGATACAGCTAACACAATTATAGCTCAATACTTTTCAGCCTTGTAATGATATTTGATACATATCTCGATATTTATGCATTTGCTTCAAAATGGTTTCAAAGATTTGTTTCCTTCAGAGGCAGCAATATTTTTACGCTAAAGCTGTGGTTGCCAAGTAGAATTAAAATGTAAATTAAAAAATAAATTAATATTTAATGTGAGTTTTCTTCACTGTTTTTGGTAATTGAACGCAAGCCTGGCTATTTGCTTCTATTCATCAATATAATAATTATTTTAACAAATAATAAATGGCACAAGGAATCTTCTGTGAATGATCAAAAATGAGTGCTAAATAAACCCCAAAAAACAATAAACACGAGTTTTGAATTTATTTAAACAGACAGGTTAAATTGTAACTCACAGAAATGAATCACATTTGCTGCGTGTATATCTGTGCCGACCTCATGATACGTGTCCTCCAGCTCTCCATCGTATATCCAGCGATACAGGAAATTGAGGATGGGGTGAGACACCAGGCTGAGAATGTGCTGGATCAAGCCCCTCATGTGGGGGTCACCTGTCTTATCATATGCGTGTACAGCCGAAGCCAACTCCCCTCCCTTACGACCTGAGAGAGAGGAACCGCATGTGAAAATATTCTGAATAAAACAAATCTTTCAGCTAAACGCAGCTTTTCTCTGTGAAACATGAATGGGATTCAGCACTGTAGACTAAACAGCACTTGGGATCTACTGGCTTGTAAAATGAACCTTTTAGGAGCCAAATGGCTTATTAAGTTTTGCTAGATTTGGATGTTTTATCAAATGCTTGAACAATAGCAATTGAGAAGTGGTATTTGCATGAAGCATAAAGTTGCTGCCTATGCAGACAGTCTTAAGATGGTAACTTATGATTGTATTTAAGTTAAGACAGCCTTAAAAGGGAGCGGCTTATTGTAAATGAAGAGTAGACTGCAAAACAAAGTTTGAAACAGAGCTGCCAAATCAAAATAGAGTTTGTGTCTGTTGCTAAGGGCCACTAGATTTTAAGTTAATTTCTGCTGCAAATTCTCATTATTGGTCGCATTCAGCATAAGTCCGATACTACCTTGGCAATAGTCCACGAGGGCCGCCAGCGTTTTCAGCCGAACCTTGGGGTCGTAGGTCCACACCAGGAGCCTCCTCAGAGTCAGACTGCTGTCCATGGCCTCATTTACACCCTGATCATCCATCACCTGGAGCTAAAAACGCACACCTATGATAGTGAAATACTCAAGATGAAACACTGCACAACCTCACCTGAGGCGCGCTCACCTGTGCGTGCAATACAGACAGCAGTCTGTAATATTCCTTCAGCTCTTGATGCAAAGCAGCACAAAAACTCTAGGAAACCAGAAACAGATGTATAAAGTTTAAATATGTATGGGATTAAGGTTGCATGTTTGGTGTTTATGGTCAGTTATGGTATACATCACATATATCACATTCCCCACCTGTCCGACTAGGCCAAAGGCTCGGTCCAGACTGTGAGAATCTGTGTACTTTCTGATTTTATTGTGAAGCCAGCCGAGCTCAGCCAGTCTGCTGCTAGTATCTCTTAGAGACTTACACAGTAGAACCTGTGAAACAAAACATTAGATTATTCACTATATACAGGACGTTTTTAGGAACTAGCTGGAGTCTGCCCTGGTGACAAATGAAACTGGCAAAACACATTTCCATCAGTTTACAAGAACAGTTTAAGATTATTTTGAAGTGTTACTTGTTTTGGTTCCTTATGGGCTATATCCGTCCCTCTTAACACAAAAGAGCTTTTATAATGTTTAATAAAGACCCATTGAAGCCTCTGATGAAGTGTTCACTTGTAAAGGTCACTGATTAATTTAAAGCCAACCGTTACAAATCAGACACACAGTTCTTTCACATTTCTAGAGACTTTTTTGACAGATAAGAAGATGTAGTTTTTTTCCCTTGCAGTGCTCAAAGTGCAAAACATGAGGTTCCCAGAACAATTTACAAGATTAGAACAATTAGAAAGATTAGCTGAATAACTTTAACCATGTTAAATCTGATAAACAATAATTATTATTAATGATTATAATTAATAAAAATGTTCATTGTAAGTTCATTTTCGTTAATGCATAAAATAATGTTAACATATGGAACCTTATTGTTAATCGTTACTGATTTTTTGTAATTAAAACCAGCATAAAATTAAGCTTAAACAACACAGCCAACACATGTACGGTTATCACTGCTTGTAAAAATGTACTTTCTGTAGAACTATGCACACATAAACAACTGAATCCTGTTTCTCTTTTCTTTTTGAATCACTCAGTAACTAATTCATCATATGGGATCTGATGTATGACTTCCAGAACCCAAATGAACTGGTCTTAATGGGAAGCCAGGAAACTCAATGTTAACGTTAGTGTGTCTGGCCTCTCAGAACGTCTGTTTAACCAGCACAGCTCACTCCACATAAGAGGCACGTTGTCCCAAATAAATGGATCCGCTACTTAAACAGTGTCATTTAAAAAGGACCTGATCGATGATCTGATTCACCGTCAATGTCTACCAGGAATTAAACTAAATAAATAAAGGCTTGAGAGCCATGAAGGTCAAATGGATTCATAGGGGTTCGTGAGTTGCAGCCAGCTAGAAGCAGTTAATGGCGAAATCAATGCTTTTACATCTCCCATAATACACTTCTGTGAAAACAGGTGTCCCATACTTAAAATGGGCTTGTTTAATGAGAACTTACTGTTACCAACTGTAACCAATAAACGTTACAAGTCCTTTTATGAGAAGCACTATACTAGAATATTGGGTTCGCAATAACTTTCAAGTATCCCAGTGGAACTTTATTGTAAATGAATTCGGACAGTTAGGAAAGAAATCGCTATAGAATGTAAAACGGTAAAGATCTATATTAAAACTTCACACAACAAAACTCTGTATATATTCTCTTATTTCAAAATCATTAAAGAGTTTTGAATGCTTTAATTCTCTGAGTGATTTAATCTGCTATTCATTGTGATCAAAACAAAGTTCATAATTTTCTATTCTGCTTAATTCGAACCTAAATTAAAAGGCAGAAAATGTCTGTCATTTCTTTAATATTTATAAAAATATTACTTTAAATGTTTAAAATATTAAGTCCAGTATTTTATTGAACTTATTGTGCCTATATGTGCAAATATGTCAAGTGTTATGCTAACAAACGTTTTTAATAAGAGATCTATAGTTCTAAAATCAAGCTAGATTAGTTACATTTACAGCTGTTATAAAAAACACTGACACTAAAAATCAAAGACACTTCAATATACAAATGTTCTCAGGAATCGAACCCATCACCTTGGTGTTACTAGAACTTTGGGCACTGCAGAGTAATTCAGTTTGAGGATGAGGACGTTTAATCAAGTTACTCCAGTAAATCAAAGACTTGCCTCAGTCCTAATGAGTAATAAAGAGAAGACAGAGAGAGAGAGAGAATGATAAATAAAGACAAGACCAGAAAAGAAAGAATGAAGGACTGATACAGGTAATAAAGCTTCACCTTTGGATCGATTTTGTAGCTGTTCTCTGGGCTGAACATCTTGATGAATTTTCCATCAATCCCCTGGAAAATGTAAAGAAGATCTTGCACAAGAGCGGCTTCACCGATCTCAGCTGCCCAGAGGAACAGACAAAAAAGTGGAGAATTTAAATGAAAGTGCTGTAAAGGTCACACACTATCTGTCATTTATCTGCTGTGAGAGTGACGGTGCGTCCGACTGCACCTACAACCCTTTTCATGCCTCTGAAATGTGCATTAATTCAGCTTCATCTTTCACTCATTACTGCCCCTCAAAACACACTTCAGCACTGTTGGTCCAAGTAATGCCTAATTTTACATCACAAACACATAATCTCTGAATAAGTGAGGTTTAAAAACTCCAAGTTTAACCTAATGGTAGAAAGTACATATGTGAGATCACATGAAAAGTAAAATAATTAAAAGTAAATAAAAATGACCTAGTTTTAAACTTAAACATCTTAAAGATCCTAAAGTTTTTTTATAGATTGTTTTTTGAAAATTGTGAAATTTTACATAATTTCTGCTTTAGATACAGCTCAGTATGTCCAGCACTGTCACTATGAAAACTCACCACTGCCATCTCCGTCCTGTCTGGGCCTATGTGGGGGTCTGGGAGTCGGGTTGGCAGAGGGTCCATTGGGGGGGCGAGGGGCAGTAGCTGCTCCAGAGGGAGAATTTGAGACCGGGAGCGTCCAGGCTAGACGAGACCCTCTCATGGACTCTCCGACAGCCTGGTGGACCAGGTCTAAAACATGCACATACAGAATGTGGTTAAATAAAGTATTAAAAACTTTTAATCAAGGTAGTGAAATAAATTATAAATGCTTGACTTGACTTTTCACTTTATACTTTGACACTTTTAATCCATGTTCTTGAGACGAAACCTTGTTAGCCATTATCAATACCTGTGAGAATTCGCTAATCTCATAATGATGAGCTTTAAACAATTAATGACAACGAGGCTGAGACACTTTATTGATGCTTGCGGTCCAACAGATTTACTGTGAAATCCAGCAGTCAATTAATTCAGGGCTTTGAGAACCATATTTAAAATATCTTAAGTGCTGCAGGTGCGAGAAAGTCGCATTAATAATAAATGAGTGTGTGGCAGTCCAAGTAAACATGCTGCAAATACAACAGCCACATCATAAAGAAATCAAGTTACTATGAAAAAAGTATACACATTTTTGTCACAGACACCGAGCTAAACAAAGCATGCTAAGGAAGTATTAAAATTTCTTTTAACAAAACAAATTGAAACAAAAAGTTTTGAAATTTCAAAACAAAGTTTAAAATTTTTAGGGTAACTATAATTGTTTAATATCTAAAACATGCAAGTGGTGCTGGCCTGTGTAGTTTAAATATTATATCACACACAAAATCCTGTTTTATATTCTGGTCTCCAGTAATGGCTTGGGTCCCATGTAAATCTGTTTTTCTTGCCTGTTTTATGATCCACCATGCAAAAACTGTTTGCCTGATTGCTTAAAATGGTCACCCATTGTGACAGAAAAAGCATCTGTAAATATAGTTGCTTTGGACATTAAAGGAAGCACAGACAAAGAAATATGAGAATTCTAATCAAATTTTACCCATAAACAGTCATTGATCTATAAATGTAAGGGAGATTTCACAGACTGTGGTTTCACCCACATTAAAAAACTGTTTGTATAATCTGTACAATGCTATAAAATATGGTCCAGTTGCTGTCACTCACCCTGTGAGCAGAGATGGAGGTGTCGGGCCCGGCCCGTTTATTGAGAAAACTCCCATACTGCTGATACCACTGGTGGCCATGCTGGAAATATGGGCGGCTGCAGAGCGCTCTGGGTAACTGAGAGGGAGGCTCTGAGGATGGGCGTAGTAGAACGGGGTGGAGTGGACATCACAGGGCAGAGCCTGGCCGAACAGAGCTCCATAACTAGACACCTGTAGAGAGGAACAAGGATTTGACCTCTGACCTATTCTGCACGTCAAATTAACCTGCTGTCTGTTCAGTTGATAATATTAATCAATCATTAAGAAGAAATTGTTTAACTGACTGTTTATTAAATAATTACTGGAAAACCTTGAAGCAATGCTTACTTTACTGATAAAGACCATGGACTTCATTTCATTTGCTAACATGTATACCAGCATTTTAATTTTTTTTAAATAAAGTATTTTTTAGTTTTTGCTGTTATAGAGAACCTTGAAATATCACTGCTTAGGTATTGTTGACTATAGAGATACTGGTATTGTTATGGCCTTAATTCCAATACTGAGCTAAACTATCTTTTGACATCATAAACTAATTGTTGTCATTGACGTTTTCTTTTTTGTTATCTGGGGAATATCTGAAGAAATATTCTGTACAGGCACGCGGCTGGGCGGCTTCCTTGGGTCCTCACAGAGGCTGAGCAGGAGATACAAGATGGACCATCTGTGTTTCAACACACCCTGTTCACCAGAAATATGAAGAAATCCAGATGAATGCATCATGCTTCAACAAGCTTCTTATACTATCATAATATGTAGTTAATTGGTTGATTAGTGATTAATTAGCTGGACACTGACCTGAGTCTGAAGCTTTCTGTGCAACTCTGAGAAAAGGGCAGCATCCGTCTCTCTTCGTTGTTTCAACACTTAAACAATAAACAAACAAAAATAAAGTTGTTCTGAATCTGAATAATACAATAATAACGCATACACTGTTACAATATAATTTAATTCTTTATCATTAATTAATGCACTAGATACCACAAACTAAAAACATGTATAATAAGATTAATAAATGCTGTGAAATAGTTATATACATTTGTTATTTTATCGCATTAACTAATGTTAACTAATAACTTAATCAACTGCTTCTGATATTCAACACAATGTACCATTAAATCAGAGGGATTCATATCACTCACATTCTTTTTTAATTTTCTCTGACACTAGAAGCTCGTCCCGTTCAATGGTGGGTGCGTAATTACTCCCAATGACTCGCACAGCGAACTGGAACTGATGGGCCACATCAGCTGAAAACAATGACAGAAGACTTAAAAACAACACATTCACAAGCAGAGGAGCTTATAAAATAACGCAAATGGAAATCTAAGCATAAAGCAGTGACCTTGTTAACAAATCAAAACTATTGTATCATAGCTTCCTCGAACCTGGAACACGGCTGTGCACACTCAGAGCATTCACAAGCCGCATCTGGAGATGCTTTGTAAACAGTCTTGCAGGAGATTCAGGTCTGTCTGCTTTACCTTGTGCTCCATTCACCTTATCAGTTTAATTCTCATTTCATTATTCTATGTAAACTCATACAATTTCTATTTGACCTCAAAATACAGTTCATGCATTTAAGCATAAGTGTTCACATAAAGTGTTTGAAGCTACATTTTAAGCTGCAGACACCGCATATTACTACGGCATGTGCTGCCATAAGGGCTTCAGTGTGAAGCATGCAGTCTGTCTGACATGAAGGGCCCGGCGGCCCCGGGGTCCCTTTATTTACCATGTCAGTGATCCAGTCTGTCTCCTACAGCATCTCATCAGTGCAAACCTGACACACATCACCCCCAAATCCATCACAATACCAAACAATCAGGTGTGATCAGTCATGTTATAAATGAGATGTGATTTCTTACCTTCGCTCTTGCCCGTGATCTCACAGCACAGACTCTGCAGGAGCAGGTTGGGTGATTTTTGATCAAGCGCCGCCATGGTGCGCTTCAATCCCCTCCCGTGTGAGCACAAGCGGTGTCGGGGTGCGGGTTTATCCGCTGTCGCCGGTTCTCCGGTGGGTTTGAGCTCCTGGTAACAGACGCGCCATTTTAACGGAACCCGCCGAAAAGCGCCACCGTCGGACAGCGAACGGAACGCACGGCGGTGCGCAGCGGAAAAGCGTCCGGCTGTGAAACGAGTCCCCGGAAACGTTCCTATCCATTCATTTTCACTATTGCTAATTGATCATACAGTGTCTTTTTATTGAACTTTTTAAACATTTAAAGTCCAGCAGAAATCGGGTATACATTTAACACAATCTTTTCATAAACGCAAATTTGTTGTTTTTTTTTATATAAAGAGTGCGCAAGCTATTCAGAACGAGCCATTGCAATTTATCAGCTTTTCCAGAATGAGAGGCGCTTTCATACATTTCTTATTTCTAACGTTTGAATTTAGCGAGTAAGAAAAAGTAAAGAGTTCCGCACACAAACGTGTATATGTTATAATAACATATAATAAATAATGAAAACGCATTATATAGGATATATTCTGTCTATGGTTGGCTAATAATCAACAGTGATTTAAGAGGACAAATGAACAGAAATCGTTACTTTAGGAGATGCAAAAACAGAAATGTTGATTGATGTTTTATATATATATATATATATAATAACATATATATATATATATGAATAACGCATATATATAGGATATATATCTGTCTATGGTTGGCTAATATATCAATAGTTATATATAGAGGACATATGTATATAAATCGTTACTTTAGTAGATGCAAATATAGAAATGTAGATTGATGTTTTATATATATATATATATATATAACATCAATCTATATACATTATGTATATATATAACATCAATCAACATTTCTTTTTTGAATATATATAGATATGATGTATATATATATATATATATATATATATATATATATATATATATATACAGATTCCCGTATCTGAAATGATCCGGGTTTTAACGTGAACTTTAAAATAGTTTAATGTAAAAAACATTGTGCTGCTAGCAATGTACAGATGTTACTGAATATTGTCATTACACTGAAGAAGTTCCTGTCTCCTCATTCCCTCTCCTTTACATCTGGACACACTTTACGTGTGTTTATTTATTATTTGTCCAGAGGACAATTGATTTAAAAGGTTTGTGTGACTTATTACATGCACCACATGTGCAGATTCATATAGATTTATATTTTAAATGGGCCAAAAACACACAGGTAATTCTCCAAGAGATTCAGCTGGATGAGTGTTTGTGCCGCATATCATTTATACACGTGAACTTTTTAGGTTATTGTTGATGAGAGATTTTTAAAATGTAACTATATCTGAAAGGTCATCTAATATTACCCCCAACTTCTGACCCCCTACCCCCAATAAAATAAAATATTTGTTCACCTAAAGAGACCAAATCTGGGTATTGTTACTATGATTCAGTTGTTGTTGTTATTCAATACTATTAACAGTCACAACTGCTAAATAATAATGGTAGCAATAGTAATAAACTAATAATGTTTTAATAAGAAATAATTATAGTATTACAGAATTATTGTTTTATTATTCGTGATATTATTATTATTACTGTTATTAGTAGTAGTAGTAGTATTGTACAAATACTCTTGAATTATTGTTTTAGTTTGATATAATACTATAGCCCATTATTTAAATGTTACTTTGATTATTTTAATTCATATGTTAATAATGATCAGGTTCTGACATGATGTGGTCGGAAATGCACAGATTGTCTCCTGAAGTGCTAACTGGTTTGGGAGTAACGGGAGGTGGGAGTAACTGGTTTGGCAGTAACTGGTTTGGCAGTAACTGGTTTGGGAGTAACTGGTTTGGGAGTAACGGGAGGTGGGAGTAACTGGTTTGGGAGTAATGTTTGGGGTAGGGAGGTGGGAGTAACTGGTTTGGGAGTAACTGGTTTGGGAGTAACGGGAGGTGGGAGTAACTGGTTTGGCAGTAACTGGTTTGGCAGTAACTGGTTTGGCAGTAACTGGTTTGGGAGTAACTGGTTTGGGAGTAACGGGAGGTGGGAGTAACGGGAGGTGGGAGTAACTGGTTTGGGAGTAACTGGTTTGGGAGTAACGGGAGGTGGGAGTAACTGGTTTGGGAGTAACTGGTTTGGGAGTAACTGGTTTGGGAGTAACGGGAGGTGGGAGTAACTGGTTTGGGAGTAACTGGTTTGGGAGTAACGGGAGGTGGGAGTAACTGGTTTGGCAGTAACTGGTTTGGGAGTAACTGGTTTGGGAGTAACGGGAGGTGGGAGTAACTGGTTTGGGAGTAACTGGTTTGGGAGTAACTGGTTTGGGAGTAACGGGAGGTGGGAGTAACTGGTTTGGGAGTAACTGGTTTGGGAGTAACGGGAGGTGGGAGTAACTGGTTTGGGAGTAACGGGAGGTGGCAGTAACTGGTTTGGGAGTAACTGGTTTGGGAGTAACGGGAGGTGGGAGTAACTGGTTTGGGAGTAACGGGAGGTGGCAGTAACTGGTTTGGCAGTAACTGGTTTGGCAGTAACTGGTTTGGCAGTAACTGGTTTGGGAGTAACGGGAGGTGGGAGTAACGGGAGGTGGGAGTAACTGGTTTGGGAGTAACTGGTTTGGGAGTAACGGGAGGTGGGAGTAACTGGTTTGGGAGTAACTGGTTTGGGAGTAACTGGTTTGGGAGTAACGGGAGGTGGGAGTAACTGGTTTGGGAGTAACTGGTTTGGGAGTAACGGGAGGTGGGAGTAACTGGTTTGGCAGTAACTGGTTTGGGAGTAACGGGAGGTGGGAGTAACGGGAGGTGGGAGTAACTGGTTTGGGAGTAACTGGTTTGGGAGTAACGGGAGGTGGGAGTAACTGGTTTGGGAGTATCTGGTTTGGGAGTAACGGGAGGTGGGAGTAACTGGTTTGGGAGTAACTGGTTTGGGAGTAACGGGAGGGGAGGCGGAGAAATTCACCGTGGGGCTTGTGTGACGCTTTGAGTGCGCGTGCGCTCGTGACGTCGCAGGCGCGAACGGACCGGAGAGTCGGAGATCTTTACTACACCGACAGAAGAGAGCTCACCAGTACGCCACAGCACGGCCAGAAGACACGTTTGACGAGGAAGAAGTGTCCGGTCCCTTAACTATTCATTCCTCCATCGCAGTGACAGAGACAGACATCATGACCGCGTCTGGACTTCTCATTTCAGCGCCGCTTCATTGAACGTGTCGGTCGTGTGACAGCCCGTTGTCAAGCCCGCAAGCAACCGCAGTCATGGATCAGAGAGACGGGAGGATCAGCTAGCGTTTCACGTCCCCATCCCGCAAGATCCGAGGAGATCCCGGACACGGCGCACCTGGAGCGGCAGGATGGATTTCAGCACCATTCGGACCCTCATCACGAGATACGTGAGTAGAAGATCCGTCTCGCCAACTTGTTGGTCGGATTGTGTTAAACATCTGTTGCCGGTTTATCCGCGTACGATACGGATCTTGATCCTATAAAGCAGACTCGTCGTATACAAACTCCATGTTTGTTTTTCTTTATAAGACGTTACGTTGTGCCTTTGCAGCAAAACAAAGACGCAACGCAGGGATCGCTTTACAGCAAGTAAGATCAGATTCAGATGAATGAAGTTATCGCTCCCATTCACTTCGGATTCACACGAGCGATCTGAATTTCAAGCGAAGGGACGAATGTTTTATCGCAATGAGCTTACAGAAACATTGAACTCGTGGTCGAGGATCACAGAAGTGTTTCATGACGGACAAACGATGAAACGTCAAAACCGCGAGTGGCCTCGATAAATTAAAGCGACGTGCTGCGCATGCGCGACCCGTCGTTTCAAACTGCGCGAATGATTTTGCGTCTGTCCTGGACAGCGTTGAGCTTATTTACGAAAAACACAGAGAAAAAGTGAGAAAAAGTGAGAGCTACGGGTGATTTTGTGTGTCTGTAGAGGAAGTGCGTCACCAAACGCGTTACATTCCGCTAGAAACAAAGTTACGCGGCATTATTACGTAATGCGATCGTTGTCATGGACGGTCGATAGGTTACTGTAAGTCATTCGTAGACGGATCAGATCTGCTTTGCGCTCTTTTGCACTCAATATAGGCATAAATTCACGCTTAACCAAATGTTAACCAAATGCCCAAGCTGCTGGTGTTGAGAAAAAGTGATTTGCCCAGTAATTGAATCCAATGATGCCAGCCTGTTAGTTCAGATGAAGTTGTCAAAGACAAGGCAGTATGTTTTGCATTTAATATAACATGACTATCATATAGATCCACAAACACTATGCATTGTGTTTTTTATTAGTACTTATAGATACAGATCATTAAGACAGGACAATATAGACAAACATATACCAAAAATAACGAAACAATAAATACAAACACGTAACCAGGGAAACAAGCAGAAACAAAATGGACAGTAAAGTTAAAAATGAAGAGGACACAGACAGTGAATATAGATGTGTAGGTTTCATTGATTTGGGATTTACAGAGTAGTTGACTTGTACTTTTACTTGTAGTTGACAATATGCGGCTGATGGTAATGCTGTAATTTACAATGTGACATTAGAAGTTACGCATACATGGAGCTTTTGTATAGGGAACAGTTTCTGAAATGAACTGTTTAAATAAACTAAGTGGTTTGCAGTTTACTTAACAGTTAATATTTATAGCTGATATTTAATATAAATAGTTGCCTGTGATGTCACTCTAAAGTTTGATTTGTAGTGTCCCTGGTTTGGTAAGAAAAGCGTGTGAAATCAGCCGTGTATTTATGAGCGATATCTCTCACTACGTAAAGAAAGTCTGTAGAATACCTGATGAAAAAGTCCCACACACCTCTCTCTGTGTGTGCGTTTGCTGAAGTTTTACTGTTATCTATATAATGTGAAGGGCTCTTCAGTAAGGATGGACTGATGGTATAGAGCCAGTGTGAGAGATTTTCAGCTATGTTAACGGAAATGTTTCTTGCTGTTTCTGTTTCTCATGCCTTGCAAACATTCATGTGTATGAGTTCATATTATAGTTGTCATAGCAAATTAAAACACTTCATTTACAGTTTATTAAAAAAAGCTCCAGTAATATATTTTTTCTCACATAGAAAAATATTTTTCTACAAACAAAATATATCCTTATTTTGAGGTGTAACCAGTAAACATTTTAAGAATCCTCAACATTTAAAAATATAAATATATTATACATCATACAAAATTATACTAAACATATATATACTCTATGAAAACATTGTTGAGACCTGCACACAATAAGGGAAAGTTATTTAAAACCAACATTTCAAACCACAGTTAACTTTGCATCAGTGAAACGATTTATTTGGCATGCAGAGTGATAAAATGCAAGTCCTTGAATGAATTTATCCTGAAGTAAGTTTAAACATTTAACAAAAATGAAGAAGTCACTTTTGCCTGGAGTCAAGCGCTTTTGTTTATTCTTCCCTAACCGATCATTTAGGGAAGCGTGTTTGTCACATGAATGTTTGAGATTGCCAGTGAAAAGCACAGCCTGACCCTCCGTCCCCCTGTCCCCCCGTCCTCCCACTGCCTTTTTGATTTAATGTGTGGTAACGCAGGGTGACAGAGTGGGAGAAGAGGATAAGAAGAGAGATGAAGTGAGAGGCGACAACAGCATAAAAGCACAGAGAAGGAGATGGGTCATAGGAGATGTGAATAAGTCCCTGCGTGCTTTTGATTGGCCAACACAAAAAAGGAAGTGACAATGGAATCATTTGCTGTTTCGCTCTTAAACTACGTTCACCTGTAGTGACCCTCTCTTATATGTTTGCATATATGTTGAGTCTGGCTCCCAAACGGAAATTTAAAATGTGTTTTAAAAAGCTACGTTTATCTTTAGTTTTCCACCAGAAGAAAAAATAGATACAGTATTAATAAACTGTAGTTTTTGAAGTCTGGAGGAATATTTTTTTCTGTTTGGAGCATTCAAGCATATAAGAGCTATCAACTGAATTTCAGATACGCTTCTACTTAGTTTTCTCTAGGCAAATAATAAAATATGTGGAAAAGTTGACTTAAAGTGTGACTTAAATGACAACAGATGTTTTAAATATATGTATGTACAGTATGTGTGATGCTAGATTAAGAAAGAGTGGAGAAGTTTTGTGTAGTAGACGTTTTTGAACCATCACTTACATTGTTGCCGCTGCAGAAATGAAATGTTAATAAACTGTCTGTCATTTCTCCTTCTTCCGTTTAAAAGTTGTTTTTGCCTTCATCTTTATCTAGCTCTTATTATTAATCCCCAAGCTTTTCTCCTCTATTATCCAGCCCATCCTGTCATGTTTTCGTTATAAATTGAATTAAGGGTGGTTCACGCTGGGTGATGAATCTGAGTGTCTGGTCCACAAGAACAGTGTAGAATGTAAATGAGTGAGATTATTATCCCACATGACAGAAAATGTCTCTGTTCTTAATCATGTGACCGGTGAAGTGGATGCTGTGGGAAGCCACTGCCGTCTTCAAATTCCCAGTGGAAACTACCAGAGGAAATGAATGTTGAATGATAATTCACTGAAACAGTGGGAAAGGGAGTGAAAACTAAAAGCTGGTCAGGAAAAGAATTAGGAAGAAGACCAGACATGCCAGGATTTCCTGTCTGATTATGTAATATTGATTCCCCTGATGCTTGTACAAGTTACATTTGCATTATGTTTATTTTCTTTAAAGGTGCTTTTGTCATAAGTGACTTAAAGAACAAGCAGATATACTGTGTCGTTCGAATAACAATTTACATGGCAGGTTTCTGCTATTATAGATGCTTTATTGTGGCAAAATTGTTAAACAATTCCCAGCAGGCTTCTGAATAATTTCCAACCTCGGACAGGAAGTAACAAGGCTGCCTATATCCTGCCCCGGGAGGCTTTGAGGTAATTTGAGCTCCATGCGTTGAGGTAATCTCATCGTCTGTGGTCAGCAACAGCAAAGACTTTATCGGAAATCATACCTGCATGAGCAGGAACATGGACCTGCTGCTTACAAAGTGAAACAAATGTAGTGGGAAGTCATGCCAAGCAAGTTGCTGCTACAGCTTAAATAATTCTCTTTCCAACAGTTCAAACTATGAACATGTTCATTTTAGTATTTTTTTGTGTGTGAAATCCTTTCAGTATGTGAGTGTACAAACTGTAGTCTTTAGAGGTGGAGGCATTGTTTGAAACTTAATAGAATTTATAGTCTCCACCTCAGATGTCACAGCCACAAAATGATAGCTGAACGTCGGAAACATCGGCACACAGAATTGGAAACAATTCAGGAGTTTCAAAGCGGTCATCTGATTGGCTAAATTATAAATTTGGTTTAATAGTAAAAGCTACTATAGAGTATTGACTATCTGCCATCAATCTGATGGTGTGACTATGCGAGACTATAGAAATCTATAACAGACCTATACAGAAATATGTGAATGGCAAATGGATGATGTTCTTTGCATTTAGCCCATACTGAGGCTACGGTATGTGGTGGTTGTGAGTGATCTGTATCCAATTATTATATCCCACAATGCAATACAAAGACAATAATTAACACAACCATCAGTTTTACAAACATAATATCAGCTTATGTTTTCTTCTTTGTTCTGGCTGGTAAATGACAGTAAAGAAATGAAAAAAAACAGCTGTTGCTGTAGGCCATGCATTGACTAACTGTGTGACGCATTAGAGTGATGTTGAAGGCAAAACTTTATTGGCTTGTGGAAACTATATGTTGTCCTGCATACACACGTACAAGCACATGCCTAACTCACAGCTCATGGATGCTGAGTCATTGAACCGTGTTATTGATTGATGAGTGATTTTGGTGGTAATCAATATGGGTGAAATGCAAATCATTATTCACACGCTTGACGTGTCTGTCATAGCTTTTACTGACATTCACTGCATGTGCCTGTATGTTTCCAATGTTGTGAGCTACAGTGACCCCAAATCTTGACAAATGAGCCACACTAAAAGTGGGAATGTCACTGCATTATATAACACTATATAAACCCAAGGTGGTTATTGAAAAGGCGAATAACATATAAGTATTTATGTATGTTATTAATAAGTGTATTCTTTAAACAAAACATTTCACAACAAAGTTTTATAGCTAAATTTAAACACATTAGATGCACTCTTTAAAAATGGAAGACAAAGTGTTTGGACACTTTCTATTTCTCAAAATAATCCACTAAAATGTTGATTAAAGTATTTGCAGTAACGGCAAAATAATTGAGGTTCTAAGAAAAGGCCTCGTATCATTTTCTGCCAATTGAGTTTGATATTTTGTTCCCTAATGCAGTAAAATTCATGATTTTTTAGTCTTCAAGCATTTCTGTATGTTAAGAAATGACTATACAACCTGTATCACAAAATGGCTACATTTTTTTTAATTAGACTCTTATATAGATCTTCCAGCTGACCTGCCCCATTCCTTTCTGGAACTGATAAGTGATCACAAACTGTGGCTCTCTGTTCTGAGTGGAATGATCTAATGACTGTTGCTGTGGTGAAGGATGATATAATAATGCTGAGGTTTAGTGCTCCAGTGTGTGGACTTAAATTCAGCAACGAAAAGCACATAATAAAACTGAAAAGGTTTTGTGTGTGTGAGGGAGGAAGGAAAGAGAGAAACAGGAGACACTGCTTGATTTTTATCCATAAGGAAGGACTTGTCACCTTCCCTAGATGATGAAAACATCAAACTCTGTTCTCAAGCAGAAAGTGTGTGATCCAGAAAAGAGTGATGCATTTAACACAACAAAAACGACAAGACTCTGTCTCTGTGTCGCTCTCTGTTTCTCTTTGTGCCTTTCTGTCATAGTGAATCTCATGAAAACTGCAAAGAAAGTTCCAGGCCATTTTTCAACTCAACAAGAAAAAGCAAAGAAAGTTGCAAGAGTGAACTTGCATTAAGGAAAGTAAGTCTATTTTCTAGCACCATTTAAGATTCTTTTGCATTGTGACTGTTTAATGTATGCAATAATAAGAATAATAATAATAAATAATAATACTGAACTGACTTATACTGTAATATCCGAAAACAATTATAAATCTAAAGCTGCAATCCATAACTTTTGCCGCCATCTCTGTTAATGACTACATAAAATTGCAGGGTACATGCAGAGTTATTTTCTTAACCTGAATGACAAGTTAAATTCTAAGCAACTGCTGTTAAACAAGTGTTAAACAAATGCTGCACCATTTACAGTACCTGGACATGAGATTTAGTAGCTGGATTTTCTTTCTATTTACAGACGGACATTTCCCATGAAAATAGACCCGACAGCTCAAAGTATAAATCATTATTATAAACTTACGGTTGGGAATCGGGGTAAAGTAAGGGGATCGCGTTGAACATGGATCTGTCATGTACTTGCTCAATAACAGCTTTTTATTTAAATACGGATTGCAGCTTTATATATATATATATATAAATGTATTCTGAGTTTCATTTGCACTGAATTTATGAGAATGAGATTTTTCACATTACAATAAAGTGAAATTGGGGAATAAACGTGCTTAATGTCCTACAAATAATGTCACAATGCAAAATTGTAAATTCTAGCCCAAGTCTAAACCAATTTCCAGCTAAAGCCTACAGTGTAAGAGAGAATTCAATCTGAGCGAGAAGATCAGATGCTGTACTAGAATTATCATCGCACACAAGACTGCGAGTTTAGAAGGAGTTTTTGGGCGTAACCCCGATCAGACACACATCAGTTGTCCTGAGAAAGACTGGCATGCTGGGACAGGCAAGGAATGTTGTCTGTTTATAAGGCAGGGACTTTTTCTTTTCTGGGTAATAAAGTCCCTCATTTGAAGTCCATTCCTTATGCCTCAGACTGTTTAAAAGCCCTTTATCATACAGTAAAACAACAACTTTCCTTGCACTCTGTATAAAATACTGTAGTTCTTGAGGGCTTAACTGCTCCTTAATGCAACAGTCAGACTGAAATAACGACCTATTGATAGCTCTGAAATTGAGTCGTGCTTGCTAGAGGAACACATGACCCTACATTCACTAGCAATAAAGAAGACAGAATGCTATTGAGTGGGCAGATGTTTACCTGAGAGGATCTGGCAATAAATGTTAATGAGAATGTTAATTTATTTCACTCAGATTTTCATCAATTAATGAGTGTGAGAAGGTAATCAGACCTCAAAACATCAAAGATCTAGTCCCTTTTTAAGAGCATTTTTATGCCCAAAAAGCCTAAAAATAAAGTTTGCTGAGTCAGACTGTCTTTATATCAGAGGGTTAGTGAGTGTTTGCCCACAGATCGATGGAAGCATTTAAAAGGGCTCAGCTGCTCAAAGCCAGGTGTCCCTGCCTGCTGGGGAATGGAAAAGTATGTCTGGTATAAAGCATTACTGGTTCTATAGCTGATCCGAGGTCAGTTAAACTGCCTGGCTGATGGCAGTGTAGTAAGAAGTAGGGTTGGGAGAAGCTGGTCCCAGATTAGTGTTAAAGAGAAGCTTCTAACGAGTCTCCTAGAGCTGGGCTGTCCAAATTCGGTCCTGGAGGGCCAGCATCCTGCAGATTTTCACACACCTGCGTGGAAGTTTATAGTCTGCCTAGCAAGACCATGATTAACTAGTTCAGGTGTGTGGATCTATATGTAGCACATATCAGACAGTGGAAAGTCACACTTTTCAAATTAATAAATCTCAAATTTAAAAGCACTTTCTAACTTTCATCACTCCTCATTCATTCGTTCTTTTCAACCCATCCTCACCAGAAACATGTTTTAGCGTCTATAATGCCCTAAAGGGGATTAACCCCGACAGAAGGGTTCAGCGGATCAAGCCTGGGTTCTGGTCATGTGACCTCATCCCCCATCTGATCCCATAATGCATAGCTGGTCAGAATCAGGTCAGGAAGGCATTGAGATATTTAAATTTTGTGATTTTTTTTTTTCTCAGCGTGTCCCCATTAAATTTCACAGGCATATTGTAGTAACGATAACGGTAGTACATTTTGGTGGAAACCATGGTAACCATGCTAATCAGCCCCTGTTTAAAGGACTCACAAACTGAGCATGTGACATACAGTGCAGGGCAGCTACACAACTCTCTCTCAAACAAACATAGGGAACGCAATTTGAAGGCACAACATGAACATCCCATTAACAGTGTGACCCAGTGACTGTCAGCTCCCACAGACCTGTCTCACATCTTTGTTAGCACGAGAAAGGTAACAAAACTGCATGCTGCATGACGCATTATTCCCTAGAGACTATCACGAGGTCATGAGCATGTACCGCCTGCTTTATTCAGGTGCAAGCAAAACAGGAAACTGGATAACAGTTGCGCACAACTGTGCTCAGTCAGATATACCCACATTCCTATCACAGGTAGTCCAAACGTACAGTATGATTGTATAAAGATACAAGAAGATGTTCCCTGTTCAAGAGTGACATTTAAAGTGTAGCACGACATTGAAACACTTTTTCATTTAGTAACCTAAAAAAGGAAAATACAGACAAAAGTGTTTAATAAAATAAAAGCATATGATTCAGTGAAGTTAAGTGCTTTAAGTGAAGTTAAAGCAGCTGTGTTGTTTTAATGATATGGGGCCCTTAGCACACTGTCCATACAGAAAATAAGCTAAATTTAGAAATTAATTAGTTATTTTAGCAGATGTTGTTATCCAAAAGGGACTAACAGAACATTTAATGCAGGAAAAGCTTACTTGAGGTGAACTCTAGGGCTAAGGGTATATTTCAGTCACCTGATAATGCCCAGCTAAGTGGACTTCATGGGGTATTTAAACAGGGAAATTGACATTCGTCGACATTCACATCGTAGACAGTGTCCTTTAGACTAACTATTCATCAATACATTCAAAAGACAGGAAACAGAAATTTACCCATGAGTCATTGCACACCACCTTAGTACTACCTAATTTGGCTAAACTAATTTTTAGGGTTTATTGACCTCAGAAGTGGCACTTATGAACAAGTTGTTAATTTAAAGATATAATTTTAATATATACATTTTTGAGCTTACATGGATTTGTTGTATACATTTCTATATGAAAGTATGGTCATTTGCATTAAATTTATTTACATCATTTTTTTTGAGACCTCAGGTGTTGTCTGTTTGATGACAGTGAATTTGAATAAATGAATTTTGTCAAGCGAGCTAGATATCCCCTGCCTAGTGTGTAGGGAGCAGAGAACACCCTGTACTGTCTCTGTGAACAGCAGATTAAGAACGCTGTTCAAGGGCATAATGGTGCATTACATAAATCTCTCTTTATGGGGTTCAAACGTACAGCGCTTCGCTTCCAAACCCATAACCGCTATACCACACCTCCCCACACACTCATGTTTTAGAAGTACTGATGGACGTAAACATGGTAATAACTAAATGTCTATGTCCATCAAGGTTATTATGAAGACTAACATGTTTGGCTGATGATTTGCTTAATTATGTGGAAGATCGAAGTCACAGCTGAAGTCATGTTATTAACATGCCCATGACTATTACAAGATTAGCATTCCCTCAGCGGAGGCTAATTAATGATCACAGTCTCATTAGTTGGCGCCATGCCGCCTATTAGCGATCTCTGCAGCCAGGAAAAGTTGATTTAGTGATTGCCGAGCTAGCCCCACTTTTCTACAATTTGCATATTACTTCATAATATTGAAAGATGATGAGGTACAAGATGCTGTTCCAGACTGAAAGACTGGACTAACCTGGACATTAAAGGGATAGTTGACCCAAAAATGAACAGGAACACAAAAGAAGATCCTTTGAAGTACTTTGTTAACCAAACAACAGTGGCATCCATTGACTTCCATTATGGATGGGTATAAAACCAGAGACGTTTCTTAAAATATTTTCTTTTGCGTTCCACAGAAACTGTCATATAGGTTTATAATGACATAAGGGTGAATAAATGATGGAAAATAAATATTTTGGGATCAACTTTCCCTTTAATTGTTACTGGACGATTGACAAGAAAAAGTTTTGGTACAAAAATGTGAAAAATATCAATTGATATAAAAAAAATAAAGTCACAAAATTGGTTTTTCATGATAAGTTATTGCTGTCACAAAGGAAGAAGTTGTAACCCATGAGTCGCACCCTGAAGTGTCTGTTTGACCAGATCTTACGATCACGCTATATTCCCCAATCGCTCTTTAACTCTTTTTTTTGTTTAACATTATTTACTGGCTGGAGGCCTTCACTGTTGCAGGTCTTCCCTTATGAATCAAAATGTTCAGTGTTGTAAAGGCACATGACCAATACAGCTGGCTGCTATTGTACTTGTAAAAGCACTCCTGCCTGTTGACAGCTATGCTGTATGACTATCTGGATGAGAGGTGTGAAGAAGGAACAGATAACACTGCATCTTTCTCTAACATCTACTAATGCTTCTCATCTGAGTACACGCTGTGGGCGATTTCCGTCCAGGAAATCACAGAAGCACAGGAAGCAGGAGCATTGATTTATCAAGAGACGGCAAATTAAAGCAAACCCCAGGAGAGTACCTGGCTTTATTCGGCAACTTCATTTGCCAGCATGGCACAATAATGAATGGAGGACTGATTGTGGCTGCAATTCTCAGTGACATCGAGAGAATCTGCACTTTCACAATCTAGAATTACTCTAGAATTAGTGATTAGCTGGTGGTGTTGCTTGTCGTGATAAAATTTGCCATCTGGAATATTCTGGTCTCCCTGGAATATTATAGTAGAATATTATAGTTCTAATGTTTCCTTTAGAAGTACTATATTTACACATTTTATTGTGATATTGATCGTCCTGGTGTAGCTCAGCATTTGGTATTTTATCTGAAAACCATTTAATGTAAAAACAAAAAACGTTTTAAAGTTATAAAATTTAAGGCAGTAAAGTTTTTTTTTTACAGTGCTGTCACCTGGATAACATGCTTTGCATGTTCTTCAACTCACACTTCCACCCAAATCTGATTCCAGTTCAGTTTCTCCTTACCAGTCTACAGTGGAACACTGTTTCAAACTGATTCCACATCAGTGAAAAATAATAAATGTGCGAGCAGGAATCCAGTGCCTTAAGACTCAGCAGAAACTGATTCTATTGACCTGTTTGAACTTCCCCAGGGAAAGCTGAGGGTCCAATGATAGAAAAACACATTACCATTGATGAATGTTTATTATTCCTTCTTTTGAATGAACAGGCTGTTTGAATCTGGAAGGAAGTCTTTTACTTGCCGCTGGAAAGTCTCAGAGCTGTCTCACTTTGTATCATCGTAAGCTTAAATGAGCTAAGAAACCGGTTGAAGCTACATCCGGATCAAATGTTGTGTAACCTTAAAATCACCCGAGTTAAAGCTGTTAATGGGCACAGCAGAGGCCGGACCTTGTGGGGTCCTCACAAGACCCCACAATCCTTTGAGTCTCTAGTGATAAAGTACAGAGTTTCTTTGCGCTGGTGAAGGTTCAAAGAGTTTGTAATGGTAGCGATTGAATTCAGTCACTTTATAAGCATGAATCTGAGAGTGGAACATGACCCTCATTAAGAGCAAAATGATTGTGAATGAATGTTTTATGAAGGGCAAAATGATGCACACAACTAATGCAGTAAAAACTAATGCATGCTTGTTTCTGTGCGTTATAAAACATGGTGCAAATACTCTACATTTATGGGGTATAAGGTTATAGGGCTGGGAAGTAATATGGTATATATTGTTTGATGGGGGAAAAAGTGTCATGCGGTAGAAATTTCATTTACGCAAAAAAATTCTCACAGGATTTTGTGTACACAAACGCCTCCCAGTTCTACTGTGAAAATGTTCTTATGTGTGCGGAGATATTTGTGGATTATTATTAGTTTTAACTTTAGGAATCAAATAGCTTGAGGGTGTATAACTGAAAACTGAACGTCCTCTCAGATTTCTTTCTCTCACTCCTCTCGAAGGTGCATGCTGTGCTTACGTAACGCTCGCCTGTGACTTTCAGAAATGCGCCTCATGTTTTATTCATCATTCTGGTGCAGATGCATGGACTCACGTGCAGTAAGTCAGGCATGTATCTTAATACATGGTCACATGAGAAGGTTCTGCATCAGCCCATGTAAACACTGCAGTAGCATGCTAAATCCTGCTGTACGCAGGGTGTACTCAACATCACTTACAGGTGAACAGAGAGGTCAGATTATGTAACACCCTTTTTTACTGCAAGCTGAAGCAATATCACTGATTGCATGAGATTAAATGGAATGAGGGGTTGAGCAAACACACTCAGTTCAGTTAAGATTCATCACCAATTGTAACTAACCATGTCACACAAACAGAATACAAAATAAAACCGAAATGTAATTTTTAATGTTTTAATGATAGAAAGTGCCTAAAGTTTAAGAAAATGTTAACTTCAGGAGGCTGAAATGGTTATTGTTTGGGATTTGGGATTTTAAATTTGGGACGTGTCAAAATGCAGTTTAAAACGTTGATGTTTATCTTGTTTGTGGAATATGTAATGTGAGAGATGATCCTTTATGCTTTAACATTTTTTGTTTATAATGGCAGGGTTCAGATCAGGTGTTAGAAAGGACCTTTTAAGAAAATCATTTTATAACACAAGAAGAATAGTCTAGCTCCTGTAGCTCAGTGGTAGAGCATTGTGTTAGTAGCGCAAAAGGTTGTGGGTTTGATTTCCAGGAAGCACACATAATACAAAAATGTATAACTTGAATGTACTGTAAGTTGCTTTGGATAAAAGCGTCTCCCAAATGTGTAAATGTAAATAATATATTAGCAGGTTTTCAGCTGGGTTTTAACCATCTTAAAGGATCTTAAATGGCATTGTTCAGTCAGTGTGGTACTGTTAGTATTTATCTGATAGATATCTCTGCACCTCAGTTCATTGCTCACAAATCTGATTCAGAGCATTTCTGTTTGAAAAAGACTTTCACCATTGCTTTATGTTTTTGTATTGCCTTTAGTTGCTCTTTCCAAAGAATGTATTTGTATTTTAATTATTTATAAAACATTGTTAGTATCAATTTCAGCAGTGCATACAATTTTTAAGCGAATTAGTTAATTGGTAAATCAGATTTTCTTCTTTTGCTCTTAATTCGGTCCTGTTCTTCCTCTGGGTTCACACCGGGGGCAAGAGTGAATTATTCTACTGCAGTGGGCTGTCCATTACAAACCTATGGCTCCATTTTTCAATTAGCAGGAACACAGGAACTCTGGGTGGCTGTGATGAGTGGAGCATTGATTCTTGCCTGGTGGCTGTGTAGCTCATGAAACATTTGCTTATATGGTCTGTGTATTTCTTTAGTTGCGGATCATTTTTGCAGAATTACAGAATTAAGATTCTTACATTATTTATCACTTTTATTAAGTTCTTGTCAATTTTATCATTCTAATATTTTATGTGTTAGTGGCTATAGAGTTGTCTCTGATTTGAAACTGTTTCCTCAGGTCCATGCATGAATGTTAGAAAGTGAACGACCAACACTGTTTTTTTGAGCAGGCTGGCAATGGTTTTTGGCTCAGCGAATCACAATTTTGAAAGCTCCCCAGAGACAAAGTTTACAGAAATTACCCTATGAATGAATGGGTTAATACATATCAAGTTTTGTAGAATGAGAATATTATAACACAGAGATAAAATATGCACTTTCCCTTTATGTTTGTTTGTTCTGTCTTGCTAGGCTTTGCATTTTCAGTTCATACTACAACAAAAACAGCCAGCTGTTGCTTTTAAGTACTGTAGATGCTTGAGACATCTACACAGGAAATGAATGAATAACTGGATATCATATTCTGGTAATTTCCTGTCTGCTGATACACAGTATACATTAAACACAATGATTGCACTCCACTTCATGGTTTCTTGGCTTTAGAGCTTGCCTGTGTATGTGCATATGTGTGCACTTGTGTGTACAAACTACATTACCCTGCAGAGAAGTGAAGCTTAGCTGAGCTTCTGTATGACTCGTTTGGTAAATGGGTTAATCAGAGTGACCCACTAAAAAGCAGCACACGTGTGTTTTAATGTGAAGTTAATGACAAAAGTGCTTGCTGCAGGTTTGAACCTCAAAGGGCTGGTGACCATCCAGAAGAGCTGAATTACTGGGGGTCTTTCATATGTATTAAATACATGAAATGGAGCCCCTCTCATCTGTATAATTACACACAGTTCAGCAAGGAAAGCATAACAGATCCCTGATCAGCACTTTTGGTTCTTATACCTGTATAAAATAAAACGGGTCCCACCGAGTGAATATACAGTTTTATTTGAACTGTACTGACGATGGATCTAATCTGGATATTTGAATGGCTAGCTCAGCAAAAAGTTAGAGGAAGTGCAAATGGAAACATGAGGAATTTTGCTGATAAAGAGGAAAAATACAGATTGCAAATGCAGGAGTGAAGAAGTGATTTTTCCTCTTTAGGGGTGGTTCATGGCGGTCAATTAATGGTAAATTAATGGTCTGAGAACTGACTAGTCATTGTAGTGAGGTCAACTAATTTTTATTTTTTTATAAAACTGTAGTTTTCATATTTTTAGCACCAGTGTTATATCAAAATCTAGTTGATATATATATATCTCATATAATCTTATGTGTCATAAAATCTTACATGTTTTAGTAGGCGGGACTACTAATAGAGATCAATCAGGCAGCAGTCTCCCCAATGTTTAAACCAATCAGAAGTTGTTAATATAGCTTACATATAATGATATATATAATCTATTTTTAGAAACAAGGGTCCCTCTATCAGGATTTAATCTGTTGATCTTCAGCGCACTGTTACAGGTTTAAACTCTCCATATGTATTGCAGCTATGAGAGCATTACCTTTTTCCCCATTTATAGAAACTAATTTCAGGCCCTGAGCATGCCAGCATACACCTTCGTAAACATTTAAAATATTTAAATTAAAAAAATATACTTTATGGCCTGTTTAAGAGGAGAAGAAAATTATTTTTTATCAAACAGTATCAAACTGAAAAACTGTGTAAAACTTGAGTTGGCTTTTTTTGTTAGTGTACACTAGCAACTTGGAGTTGTTTACCTTACATGGACACACACACACACACACACACACACACACACACTGTTTGCCTGTTTCTTGGCTGTGGGCTAATTGGGGCTACTACTAAATCAATGGCCAGGATGCGTGTGGGTTGTGTTAAAACAGCTATTTTTCAGTCATCCTCACTTTGCTTCTCAGTAGGTGAGATAAAACACATGCAAGTCTGTTGTTTTGTGGCCTGACTCAGCTGACTCAAGACCAGCCTAATACCTCAATCACAGCAATCTTAGTTTCACAACACTGGTTTTGTTTCTCCTGCAGACACAGATGTGTAAAAACAATCTATTCCTGTTACATTCTATTCAGTTCCTTAAATCCAATAATGACTAGCTGTCTCCCAATTGTCACACAAGTCTGTGTAATAGTAAAAATGTACTGTGTCACATCTGCTGTAGGGAATATATGTTAGGCACAGCTTTGAAATACTTATTCTTTATGAAGTTATGATATTTTCTCGCATAAATACAGTAATTATCTGTGATACGGTTGTGCAGGTTTATCATGAGGTTTTCCATTACTTATCATGCCTGCTCTCCCCTCCGGGTGGAAAACAAAACAAATACAGCATTGATTTTCTTTTTCTTTTATCTAGAAATACATCAGAGTAAGTAATCATTTAAAGACGTTTTTATCCACAAGCACTTAACATCACTAAGTGTCAGTCCACCTGGTACAACGTAAATAATGGCAGGGTTAAAACTGAAAAAATGGTTTAATTTGTTAATGCACACGGTTGCAAACTGGATCAAAGGCGGATCCAGATTCAGAGACCTCCTCTTTAACAGTTCTTTGCTACGATTATGCGAATGTCGGTGGTTTTAATTTATGCTTAAATGGAAAGAGAATAAGCTTTTAGTCCCACCTAATGCTTGCCTTGCTCATTTTAAATGGTATGTATTGTTTAATATCTCAGATAGATTGTTCGTTGCATTGTTGCTTTTGCTGACTTGCATTCTTTATAATGCAGTCCATAATGCGCTTTCTATATATACTGCATTTACCTGAAAGTGTGTAAGCAAGATCCCTTAATGTACATTGATCAGACATGTGAAGTCATGCTTCCTCTACTGGTGTTGTATTAGAGTGAAACACAGGGGAGTCTGAGTTATAGAAGTTTGTTTAAATGTAATCTAGAAGACTGTGTAAGTTATATAACCTGCTGTGCACAGATTCCATTGGTCAGAGCAGCTTGCATTATATTATGGGATGTTCTTTTATACACCCTCTATTATGTTATTAAAGTCCTGCAGTGTGAACACCTGCTCTCTGGATGTTACTCCAGTTGTAAAATATTGTTGCCATGCTGCATAAAAACTAAAGCCGCCAATAACTGCTCACTTAAAACGAAACAATAATGCACTGAAACTGCTTAATGCGTTTATTGCATAATTTATGTTATCACTGATTGTAAAATTGTATGATTTATTTTATTATAAAGTTAAGAAAGAATGCCATTTCTCCTTAAAGTGGTGCATAAATTAGACTAGTTTGTTGTTGTATGTCTGGTGTTTAGTGTATATATAGCTCTATTCACATCTACATGTTCAGCCGATAGCAAAACTTCAGTGACAGATGGATTTACATTTAGTAGCAGGTCAGGAATACCCAGGCAATTCCAACAGAATTCCAACTTGTGTTCACTCATCCGAATTTCCATAGAACACCCAGGCCAGAACTGTAGAATGGAGAAATGCTGAAGGTTGAGTTTTGGCATGATGTGCTGAGGCAGGTTTGCTCTCTTGTAATGCATTTTGCTTTAAAATAGCCCATGTGAAGGACAGATCACGTCATCCGTACAGGACACACAACAGATGCTTTGAATGACAGCCATTAATGCTCAGAACAGAGTCACTCACTTCCCTACCTGATGTGCTTTGGATCTGTCTGCCTGCCTGTCTGTCTGCTGCTCTGATTTCAGGTTTCACTCTTTTGTCTCTCTCTGGTTATCTCACTTTTCATTCTCTTACTCTGTTTTCTGCAAGCATTTCTCTCTTCTTGCTCGCTTTGTTGTCATTGGACAACTGTTTTTTATAAGTGACTCACACCGGCATTAGTCTTAATCCTGAAGTTAATCTTTTATAGATAAGATGATTCAGCAGCTGTCTGCTACTCTAGAGACTAAATGTCAGTCAAAATAACATCCTGCTTCTGAAGTATGAATATTTAAGAAGAGTCAGTACAGATGCTTTCAGCAATGTGATCTATTGTCACTTATGTCATTTTGCGTGGACGGCAGTCACTGTGGTGTCCCCTTCTGTTATTCAGGACTTCTGTTTGAGGCCTTGAGTTTAAAATAAACAGGATGTTCCCCAAACATGATCAGTACCTTTCCTTTGGATAGAACTGCTTTTGGATTTACCTGAATAACTGAAAAACACCAGGCTCTTATCACAGGCATATCGATTTCAGATTTAAATATGACGTGAAAAGAATTACATTATTTTATATGGAAGTCCAACGGCCTCTGCCTAAGTGGGTGGATCTTGTGCAAAATAAGTTGCAAAGTGGACACACTTGATGCTGAACGATTTTAGAGCAGATTGGAGGTTCTGCAGACTGGAGGTCCTGCTGGGTTGGTCTTAATGGGCTGAGGTTTGGATTTAACAGGTTTAGATTTTATGTCAACAGAGCATTAAGAGTGTAATTATATTTATTGAACACTTACAGTTAGATGTGTTTTTGTCTTCCTCACTGGCCAGTTACAGTATCAGAAGGTTTTACACTGTTTTTCTAAAAGGGCATGTTTTCCTCTGAGAAACCCGTGTGTGTGTGTGTGTGTGTGTGTGTGTGTGTGTGTGTGTGTGTGTGTGTGTGTGTGTATGTGTGTGTGTGTGTGTGTGTGTGTGTGTGTGTGTGTGTGTGTGTGTGTGTGTGTGTGTGTGTGTGTGTGTGTGTGTGTGAGGGAGAAAGCTGCCGAGTGTTTGTGTGGGGTGTGGAGTGAAAAAGCTACCAAGCACAATGTGTGTGTGGGTGTTTAGATCTGGCATTCGCTTAGCCAACAGGTTGGTCTTTGGCTCCTAACCGAATGAGTAAGAAAAGGATGGGATTTAAAATGCAAACAAATGTTATCTTACTCTATCATGTTTAGAGGTGAAAGCTGGTGGATGTTTATCCCTTAAAATTAACTACTAAAAATAGGAAAAATAGGAAATGTCCGTAAACACTCCTTGTTTTTCCCACTGGTAATTTTACATCTTCTTATTGTAAATGGAAGTTGTTTATTTTTGCAAGTCACTGCTTGTCTATTCTCCTTTTGTTCTCCTCAGTGTTTCAGATTTAGGGCTGAAACAACAGAACAATTGGGTGGGAAGCCGACACCCATGTGACCAAACAATAGCACAGACAAAGATACTTGGGCAAATGGCCAGGGGTTTGCTGGTTTCACTCAGTGCCCACGTTGTGAAGGGGTCATGGCAACACTGGCACTGACAGAGACGGAGAAGAACGAAGGGATGAGTGTACATGATCTCGTTCCACCTGTGTAAACAGATTCTTGGCTGATTCAGATTCAGCTGAACGTCTGTCAGTCAAATTTACGATCAGATTTGTTTTTTAGAGGATGCATATCAAGAACAGGTAACATTAGGTTGCGCTTTAATCTAGAATATTGCTAGAACACACAGTAGAGCACAGAGAAAGTGGATCTTGTGCCTGTGAGCTCTGTGCAGGGGCCCCTGTGTTGCTCTGGAGAACATGTCTGCTGTAGGTAAATACCTATAGTCCTACAACAGATACTGGAGAACCACTAACCACACACACAAACTTCTACATGTATGCTTGTGAGGACGTCCAACTGACTGACTGCTATTTTAGAAATTAAGCAAATTACACATGCAACAATCGAATCCTGTTGTTTACCTTTTGTCATTTTCAAATGGTAAGTAAGTCCTTTGGCCCATTTATGAATCTTTCTAAATCTTCGTTTGAGAACGTTTGTGCAGCATTCAGACTTTAAACTAGTACAGTTCTCTTCATTTGATGATGTCACACTGCACATCTTTACTGTCCCACCTGCTATCCAGTTATATTTATTGTCATCGAGCTACAATAGATACCACGCATTATATTTTTGCTTTGAAAGCGAAATGTCAGCAGTCATTAGCTGGTGAGGTCACGACTAGGAAACGTTGTCATTGAAATGCTGTCGTTCACACATATACTTTTGGTGACGTCTAAAATCTCTTGGGAGTTAAAATGATGATCTAGAATCAGTTTGTGCCTCTTATGTCCTGAAGTGTGTGATTAGGTAGACAATGTTAGCTGTTACTAGATCAGCACTGTTCAATGCAAGGAAGAAGAATGTACGTTGTTTGCTCAGCCAGTTGCTGGTAAACAGTGTGTGTGTGTGTGAGTGTGTGTGTGAGTGTGTGTGTGAGTGTGTGTGTGTGTGAGAGTGTGTGTGAGTGTGTGTGAGTGTGTGTGAGTGTGTGTGAGTGTGTGTGAGTGTGATGAGGTGTGAGTGTGTGAGTGTGGAGTGAGGTGTGGTGGTGTGTGGAGTGTGTGGTGGTGTGTGAGGAGTGTGTGTGTGTGAGTGTGTGAGTGTGTGAGTGTGTGAGTGTGTGAGTGTGTGTGTGTGTGAGTGTGTGAGTGTGTGTGTGTGAGTGTGGTTGAGTTATGTCTGAGGGACAGAAGCTTGAGACGGCTGCAATATAATCCCTTTCACTAGTGACTAGACTGTGGCCACCTCGTTCCTGTATGCTATTGAGTGTATGTGTATCTGACATAATGTAAGCTAAGGTTTATATCGTCATCTGTGTTTATATTGTTATTGTCGTTGTTGCTCTAAAATGTGCTTGGTCTGATTTCTCCTGCGGTTAAAGCTAAAGTTTGTAATTTCCGCACCACTACCATCATCACAAAGGAAACAGAAAAACTGATGACTGTTTTGAACGCTCCTCCTGTCTTCAGTTGTTCGGGCAAACAGAACAATGTTTTGAAAGCACTATGATGTGTACCCAACGACCTGTTTGTAGTTGTCTTTTGCATACTTAGCTCTAATAACTAACTAGCTCTGATAACTAACTTAACTCTGGCAATAACTAACATCTGAAAAAATTATATGGGTCTCATACAGTGGTGTGATAGGAGTGTTGGTCTGTCTGCTGTGAGTGTGTGTTTTAGGATGGATTAGGTGCGATTATGGGGGCTCAGGGTTCACTGAGACGCACACCAGCTGCTCGGTGGCATCTGACTATATGTACCTCACAAACCCAGCATACACAGACACAGGAAGAGCCCAGGAGAGCGACAGAGAGGAAATCAGAAGACTCGCGCTCTGCTTTGTGCTGTGGGTGTGTTTGTTTGAGTCTTCAAACCGAATCACGTTTCTGCAATTGTGACTTATTTTTAATGCTGTACCCGAGTGTTAGTGAAGGAGACTCTGTTTCCTGCACTCTGGAATGCTTATCTGATCTCTTTCTGAGACTGAATATCATGAAAACATGTCCAGGTTACGTTTCAGTCCAAAATAATTGCATTTTGCATGAAGTCTGTTTTAGGGCCATTAGGTTGTTGCTTTGGGACCTGGGCATGTTCTTGACAGGTTTTGCAAGATTCACCCCTTCAGTGAAGCTGAGTAATTTGTGTAGTTTTTGATGGAATCTGAACTTGCTCTACAAGGTCAGACAAACTCTGACTAACACACAAACATACACACTCGCACAAAGTGAAGCCTGAGTCACGGAGAGAAACTTCACACTTACTTCCTGTGAGTCTCGTAGGATTTACCAGGATGAACAAGGTGACCCAGATGTGATGTGTTTGACATTGCTGCGGTACGTGACATCAGTCTGCATGATTTACAGTTTCGTTTTGTAGTTGATGTTTTCATGTGACAGCAATTTTGCAAACCCTGAGATGGGTTTGATTTATTCTTCTGAAGACCTCCAGCTTCATCCTGTAGCTCAACTGGTAGAACATGCTGCTACATGCAAGGTCATGGGTCCGAAACCCAGGAAATGTATTGACTGATAAAATTGTATACTGCAATTGTACTATAAATCACTTTGGATAAAAGCGATTGTAAATTAATGCCAACACAAAAACATTAGAAATCTACATTAACATTTTGAGGGACTATGTATTTATAACATATTAAAATGTTCTGTTATATGGTGTGAAACATGCGGTAGTTTTTTGAAGTGGTAGTAGCTCACATTTCTCATCTTACGTAAAAGCTTTATAGGCTCAGCCGGATTTAATCATGCCATGATGGAGAGGGCGGAGCCAGGCATTAGCCAATCACATCACAGTTTCTGTTGTGCAGTAGTACACAGATTACACGTAGCGCTGGAATGTAAGCCGTACATGTTAGGTGACTCCCTTCACACTGATCCAGGATCAGCTTGCTTTGCTGGTGTGAAATCAGCAGCGGAGGGAGAGCAGATGGTTCGGAATAACGTATGAAATGTTGAGCATAATATGAATAAGATGAACAAGAAATTAAGATGTGTCTGAACCTGTAAGGATTAATATTTCACACTGTTGGGTTTATTACCACATCATTTTATGCTCTTTGCTTCTAGTTAATGTAGTAAAAAACTGTAAATGAAGGTTTTACCCAAAAAAAGATGCTAGCAGTGGGAATCATCCTCTCTTTTTCATAATTCGTACTGTACAGTATTAATGTTGATTAATGAAAATATCACTGCATTAGCACTATATTACACATAACTTATCCCACAAACATGAACCATGCCTCATGGTTGGCCTGTTTTCTAAGCGATCACACTTGAGATTTGGCCTTTGAGGTAAAAACAGGTCAAAAAATCAGAACACCTTAGCAACCACATAGCAGTACCCTAGCAATCACACACAGCACCCTATCATCATGGTGGTGAGTTGTGCACAAGCAAGCACCATTTATTTTCTTCAGATAAAGTCCTCAGAAATCTAATACTGGATTTATAGAGCGTTCTGTTGCTTTATTATTCTTTCTCTCGCGCATGCACTCTCTCTCTCTCTCTCTTTCTTATAAAAATGATGCTCCCTTTGTCTTTGACAGTCAAACCAAGCATGACGTGAACCATAAGTTCTGCATTCTCTTTAGCTCTCTACTTCTGTATCAACTGACTAAATCTAACACTGCAGCTTTAGTTAAAAATGGTTCCTCTGCAACATGCATTTGTTTTCTCCTGTGGCCTGTGAGCTCAGATCAGGCAGACTGACCATATCAGTAAATAATAGTGTTCTATACCAGTTGCATGGATGGCTGGTGCATAATTATCTTTGAATAAATGAATAATCCATAACCTCTGTCTCTGTGTTTCAGTGTACAGGAGAGGAGAACTGGGTGGACAACCGGACGGTTTACATTGGTCATAAAGTACCTCCACCGGGAACCGAAGCGTACATTCCACAGAGATTTCCTGACAACAGGATCATCTCCTCGAAGGTTATACATGTCCCATGGCCAATGCAACATTCTCTTTAATGTTCTCTTTGGGTTTCCAGAATGTTCTATTTACTTTAAGAAAACTTTCCTGGATAATCAATGGAAAATGTTAGGATATCTGTTTTGGGAACCAATACCTAACATACCCAGAATGTTCTTGGAACCAAAAATTGTTAGCTGGGCTCTAATGGGTATATGTTTTCCATTTGAAATGGAAAAATTAGATTGCAAAGACACTGATTGCAAAAATCATTTTTTTGGTTCTTGGTATACAGTTTAGCAGTCATTATACAAAAATACTTCATCAAACGATGACTTGATTGACCTATCAGGATCATGAATTTTCAGAGGGCATCCAACTCTCTAAACCACATTAAGAAATTCTCTTAATGCTGTTTGGAAACTGAACTAATCTGATCCAGACCTTGTCACATGAATTGTAACGTCCGTGTGTGATTCCATTCACAGTACACTTTCTGGAACTTTATACCGAAGAATCTGTTTGAGCAGTTCAGGAGAATCGCAAATTTCTACTTCCTGATCATCTTTCTAGTGCAGGTACTTGATTATGGAACTTGTTCTGTTAGCATGAGCTGAGCTTTGTGTGACAGCCTGACGTGTGATGTTTCCTCTCTTGCTGTCTCTCTCTGTAGCTGATTATCGACACACCCACCAGTCCTATGACCAGCGGTCTTCCTCTTTTCTTTGTCATCACGGTAACAGCCATCAAACAGGTAAGGAAACGTTGTTACTCTCCAATACAAGTCTAATTATGATGTCGCTCTTTAACTTGTTTCTCTCTCCCTTCTTCCTGTCTGCAGGGCTATGAGGACTGGATCAGGCACAAAGCAGACAACACTGTTAATCAATGTCCGGTCCACGTCATCCAGCATGGCAAAGTCGTACGCAGACAAAGTCAAAAGATACGAGTGCGTGACCACCTTGAATGAGTATAAAATCTGTGTGCAGGAGGTTTGAATCTTTGCACTAGTTTTTGTGTTGAAATTGCAAAATAGCGTGGCGTTGCAGACAGGTTTTATGAATACTCCACCTCTTTACATTGGTCAGTCGAAGAGATAGTCACGCTCCAGACTCACGTCATTGGTTGAGACAATGTTGTTATGCTTAAACAGAGCAATGTCTTGGGAACAAAACAGTCCCGAAATATTTACATATTTTATAAGGCAATCAACCTATCAATAACATATATAGAATTGTCTCATACCACAGTATTATTTTGCCATACAATCCATCTCAGAAAACCAGCTTTCTGCTTACACAGCCAGATTTCTGTTTGGAAACAGCATATTGGCATGTCAACAAACAAAGTGAGCCCACATGCGATAAAAATTAAAGGGCAGGACTGGTGCAGCAGAAACCTTTTGAATTAAAGACAGTGGATGGTAACGGAGGAATATGCCTCAATACAGAACGTAATATTACAGCTTTTCCTACTTCTAATCCGGCAGCATCTGTAATCCGTTACGCAACGCTCACGGCCCACAAAACAGCTACATCTGATGAGGATTTAAGTAGAAACATAAGCATGTTTGTTTTTCACCACTGTGATGTAAGAGGCAGTCCATTTTCTGTAGTTGATTTGTTGATGTTGGTTTTGCACAGTGTATTTTATGAGATAGTAGTTCTGTAGAGCTCAGACAGTTACAGTGTATCTATCTTATTTCACTGCAGTCAGGGAAGGTACTGAAATGATCTTACGGTCAGTGTGGAAGTGTCTTGGGTAAGACAACTATCCAAGCAGGACAAGATAAAATGCTGGATGACCTGTTTTTATAGGTGTAGTGTGTGATTTCTGCTGTACCAAATAAAGTTGCAATCTGTTTATTTTGGCCTGACAGCAATACTGGCTCAGCCAATGGTGTAAACTGTGTAATGGCTAAACGTTTGCAGATAGGAGCTTTAAGAGTGATGTAAAAACTTCTCACACTCATAAATAATGAAAATAAAGTACAGCGAACAGTGTTCTTAGATTGTACTCACCGAATCCTCATTTCATTCTGAGAGTCATTTGTATTGTTGCTGTTTCAGAGAGACGCTTTTCAAGTGGATCTTTGTATTTGACCTTTAGGTGGGTGATATCGTCCAGGTGAAAGAGAACGAGACGTTTCCGTGTGACCTCATCCTGCTCTCCTCCAGCAGAGAAGATGGAACGTGTTTTGTCACGACAGCCAGCTTAGACGGAGAGTCCAGCCATAAGGTGATTGGTCAATTTCTCGACAGGGGCGGGGCTTTTAAGACCACTGTTAATTTTGACGTGTTGCTGTGTGTAGTTTACCTGTAATTAGGCATAAATGTGATGAAAGAAATGTATAATTGTATTCTGTACTCACTCTGTGATGTTAAAATAACAAGAGTTATTTGTATTGGAGGGTAGATGGTAGAGGTCTGTGTATCTTGGAATGCCAAATGGTTTTCCTCATGTTCTCTTCTCCACACAAAGACCTATTATGCAGTTCAGGACACAAAGGCATTCAACTCTGCAGAGGAGGTCGACACACTGCGCGCTACCATAGAATGTGAACAGCCCCAGCCAGACCTGTACAAGTGAGTCACATACATATCAAGATAAACACACAAATAATTGCTGTTTCTCTTGAAGAAAACACACACATATATCCACTGTGCATAGAATTGCCACACACTCCATAGAAACTACACACATATATTCTCATACTGTGTCCTAACACAAGCCCTTTTCACACATAGTTTTGGGTAATCTGGTTCCATGTGACCTGTTTTAATGCTTTTCCATTGGTTAAAATGACACCGCATTAGTCCGCACTGGTCATTTTGAGTCACCTTAAAGCTGCAATCCGTAACTTTTTTTAGGTCAAACATAAAAAGTCAGTTGTTGAGCAAGTACATAACAGATTAGTGTTCAACCATACCTTACCCCGATTTGCAACGGTTTATAATAATGATTTATAATTTGGGTTGTTGGTGTGTAGTTTTGCGGGAAATGCACGTCTGTAAACAGAAAGAAGATCTGGTGGTGGTGGTGCAGCGTTTTTAGCCTGCTCTTACAGACAATTTTAGCTTGTCATCCACGTTAAGAATATAACGCCTGCAAACCCTGCAGTCAAACAGAGATGGCAGTAGAGACTACTGCTTTAAATTTGCTAAATTACATAAATTTATAATAATAACTGGACTGTCCAGTTAACGCATCTGCCTTCACAATTTAAGATTTTTCTTTGATGCTAAAATTTCTGAAATTGTACAAACCAAATGAATATTTAATAAGGTGTGCATTGATGCAACTTTTTATTGGCTGTCTATTGCTAAACAATCTGCCCTTATATTTTAACACTGCATTGTTTCATTCTGTATACCTTTGGCACTGCAATACAGGGATAATTCTGGAAAAGCTGTGCTAACCCTGTTCTGTTGCAGAGTTTCATAACCCAGGGTTAAAAGCATCGCTAACTCTTTTTCAAAGTTATACATTTGTGTAGTGTTGTTTCACCCTGGGTTAAACACAGTGTAAAAAGAACATAACCCAGGGTAAATTGCTTTGAGGAAACCCTTACAGTGACACAAAGACCAGCCTAGACTTAAATTTTTTCTTTTCTTCCTCCCCGCTGTAGATTTGTGGGACGCATCAATATTTATTTGGATCGAGACGAGCCCATCGCAAGGTAAATCTATACTCAGAAAATTGACTCTTAATTAAAGGACCAGCGCATGAAAGATTGAACTGAGGAGAGACAATTTATCACTTTCATAAAACAGGTCTCTGTCAATCCTGACGCTGCCAAAAAAATACTCCCAGCATTCCTTTCAGGTTTCCTTGCAGTGTAATATAACTGGACTTAGTGTGTAGAAAATATAAACGTCAGGAAATTCTCAAGACAATACAGGCGCTAAATATAATTTAGGACACTAACAAACTACATGCACAAAATATGAATATGTTTTGTAATGTATTTCTACACTGTATATTATACATGCATGTAAAAGAAATCGTGATGTGATTTATGTTTGAAATAATACACTGACTTTGTTTTAGACCCCTGGGTTCTGAGAACCTGCTGCTCCGAGGGGCAACACTGAAAAACACTGAACGCATATACGGTAATAAAAACAACGCTGCATGTTTACATGACATCTGTTTACATTTACAGTCATGCATTTGGCAGACGCTTTTATCCCAAGTGCCTTGCAGTATTTGTGGAATACATTTATCAATATGTATATAAACACTGTAAGCATTAAATCTACACTCTCAGCTGTAAATATTGAGTATTCATCATTTTAATCTGATACAAAGCTGATATGACCAGAGATAATTTAAGCAACAGGAAGTCAGAGAGAGAGAGAGAGAGAGAGAGCGAGAGAGAGAGCCTGGTAGAGAGGTGTTTTGACCAGAGAGAATTTAGGCAAAAGGAAGTCAGAGAGAGAGAGAGAGAGAGAGATGCTGATTGAGTTGTGCTGTCACTCTGTTCCCACTGTAATTATATGAGTCACTGAGGCTTGTGAGATGAGAGAAAAGTTCTTAATTGCTAGAGAGAGAGAGAGAGAGAAAGAGAGAGAGAGAGAAAGGGCGAGCGGGGGAGATGAATGTCACACTATCCATGTGAGGATTCTCAGTGCAGGACAGGCTCTAAAAATGTTTCACTTTGTTACAGTGGAGTCATTATGACATTTTGGGTCCGTACAGTAGGACAAAAAGAGCTCGGTTATAGAGGGGAATTATGATCTGAAAAATGCTTTTCTTCTCTTTCACCCAGCTGTGGCCATCTACACGGGCATGGAAACCAAGATGGCGCTCAACTACCAGTCCAAGTCTCAGAAGCGCTCAGCTGTTGAAAAGTAAGATGCAGATGCTTCGTTCTGTATGCACAGCGTAAAGCATGCAGCCTTATTTTTGTAAAGCACATTGTTTGTTCGTTGGGTCCCTGAATTTCATGTGAAAAATTGTATCAAGTTTCGCACGCATACGTCTGCTGGGCAAGTCTGTCAGACAGACAGATGCAGCGATTAAGACTAAATCTGTTTATATCAAATTAAAGGTTCCTCCAGAGTTCTACGCTTTCAGAGTTTAAACATAATTGACTTGTTCAATCAAATAAATGTTGATTTTTTTCACATCAGTTAATCTTGTAAATGTCATTTGGACAAGAGATGTTTTTTGGAAAAAGGATATAAGCATTATTAAAGTCTGAGACCCTTAGGAACAGCTATTGCAGAATTTGTCACCTTGATCTATTGCGTTTTTATAAATCCTCTCATTTCTCTTTCTCCTGCAGGTCTATGAATGCCTACCTGATCGTGTACCTCTGCATTCTGATCAGTAAAGCTCTGATCAATACTGTCCTGAAGTACGTTTGGCAGGCCGACCCAAACAGAGACGAGCCCTGGTACAACCAGAAAACTGAGACTGAGAGGCAACGACATGTAGTATGTACAACATAAAACAGTAATGCCATCCTTCCTGAGCAATAATCCCCTTTCTACATTATAACACAATTTAAGGGCTTAAGGGCACATCCAGAATATACAATTTGCAAAGCAGTTCATTCTGTGAAATGTGTCTGTAATGTACTGTAGGTTAAATACTGTTACACATTGTTTTTAATTGAACAGTGATTAAACAATGATATTGGCATCCTGGACAGTAGATTATTTGTTGAACATTTGTGTTCTGGGGAAGTCATTTTTCAGTCATTGGGGTTTTCTGTCCAAGTTTCTAGAGATAATTCTTGTTAAAGAATATTTCTTAATACAGTTGGGACACTGTCATATTCTCCTTGTTTATTTCCCTTCAGTTAATCCGGGCGTTTACAGATTTCCTGGCCTTTATGGTTCTCTTCAACTACATCATTCCTGTGTCCATGTATGTAACCGTGGAGATGCAGAAGTTTCTGGGCTCCTACTTCATCCTGTGGGATGATGACATGTTTGATGAGGAGATTGGAGAGAGACCGCTCGTCAACACATCAGACCTTAATGAAGAACTTGGACAGGTGGGAAATCTCCTCATTTGGGTCATTAGTTGGGTCATTAGATGTGATGTCTTTCAACGTTATTAGATGTAATGTGCCGATATGTGATTAGAGGTGATATGTGCAGTTATGTAATTAGTGTTTATTTATGTAATTTATGTATGTAATTTAGTGTTTATTATTTATAGTGTTCATTATGTGATATTTGTCAATGTGATCAGATGTGACTTGTATTCATATGTGATTAGATGTGATTTGTGTTAGCGTGTGATTAGATGTGATACTTGTCAATATGTGATTAATGTAATATTTGTCAACATGTAATTAGATGTGACATTTGTCCATATGTGATTCTATGTGATTTGTGCCAATATGTGATTAGATGTGATGTGTCAATGTGATTAGATGTAAAATGAGAAATCTTCTTGCTCTGTTATAGGTAGAATATGTGTTCACAGACAAAACGGGAACTTTGACAGAAAATAACATGGAGCTGACAGAATGTTGTGTGAACGGACATGTGTACATACCACATGCCATCTGTAATGGGCAGATCTTACCGGGGGCAGCAGGCATGGACATGATTGACTCCTCTCCAGGCGTAGATGGAAAGGTAAGCTTTTAAATGTTGTTTCTGATGCCCTAATGACTTTGTTTTATTTGTACAGTTCAGTGGGGATTGTATTCCCACTCGCATATGGAACACACTTGATTTTGGCATTACTGACCTGTAAGTTTCTAAAAACTTCTGGAGCTGCTATACATGTATATATTCATGACACATTTGTCACTTAAAAGTTTTTGCACATGAGTATTGTAGCTGTGGATTGGTGCAGTGATAATTTTATTTTTGTCTGTGTTAAATGAACTCAGACTGATGTCACAGATTAGGTTAGCAGATTAACAATATTCCAGTGCCAGCAAGCGGCAACTGAGTGCCCTCGAGCAAGGGATCTAACCCCTGATCGCTCCCCGGGCGCAGTAGTGTGCTGCCCACTGCTCCGTGTGTGTGTGTTCACGACTTGCAGTGTGTGTTCACTCCTCACCAGTGATGGGTTAAATGCAGAGGTCACATTTTGAGTATGGGTTGAGTATGACAAATATGTCACTTTTCACTTTTAGTAAAACGTCACTGAGGAATCACTCCCAAAACACTAGCTTATTTTGATCCACTCAAATTAGCTTTTGTCGAGTGCATGTGTGTATGTACAGTATGTGTGTGTGTAATACAGAGATGTATCAGAATTCAGTGTTATTGTGGTTATGAGACTTTTAATGTCTGTTTGTATCAGATGTATCCAAATATTTACAGGATACATCAGTTTTGACTGTGAGGTCTGACTGAGTATTTTGTTCAGAGCTAGATACAGATAGCCTCTCTCTCTCTCTCTCTCTCTCTCTCTCTCTCTCTCTCTCTCTCATTGAATCTCTTTTGCGAGTCTCTCTGTTTCATTTATTCTGGTGTGTAAGGAAACAGATGAAAGATTCAGTTCAACTCACACTTAACTAAAAGGTGACATACAATATACATGTAGTGTCAAAGACTCAGGGTGTGAATATGTCTGATGCTTGATTCTCCTCTTCTTCTCATTCTGTTCACTAACCACCCCAATTCGTTATAACCAGACACTATCTGTACTGATTTAAAGTTATTAAGCACAAACACACCTCCTTACTATGTAAATGAGACTTACTGTAGTTTCACTTTCTTCAGGAAAGTCATAATTCTGTAATTCATTCCATAAATTGCTTGCTATCATTCTAATTTCTGTATGTAGGGTTTGTGTTAAAAGGCTGTTAAAATGAATGAATTAAACTTACACACAATGAAAAAAACTTACACACTATTACATTTACATCTTTAGCAGGTGCTTTTCTCTTTTCTATCTGAGCTACAGCTGCACAAGTGTTTGTAATCTTGTGGTGTGTTTCATGTGCGTGTGTGTTGTGTGTGTCATCAGGAGCATGAGGAGCTGTTCTTCCGGGCTCTGTGTCTGTGTCACACCGTCCAGGTGAAGGAAGAGGAGACGGTCGACGGTATTAAAAGAGGAATCCATCAAGGCAAATCCACCTCCTTCTACATCTCTTCATCTCCAGATGAGGTCGCTCTGGTGGAGGGCATGAAGAGGCGAGACACCTACATACACACGCCTGCATTTTTTTAGAACATCTTGTGGCTCTCAAACCTGTTATATTGTTTTTTAACCTTATCTTTGAACTTATAAAGTATTGTGAACTCGAGCATCACAATAACAAAGAGTTTTTGCTCCTCCCATCTACTCAGGTTGGGCTTCACATATCTCCGCTTGAAGGACAGTCACATGGAGCTTCTTAACAGAGAAGATGAGATGGAGAGGTGAGCCATCTGGAATTGCACGACAGCAATGACCGACAGTAAACTACCGTCATTAGGAAGCTGCCAGGAAGTTAGCTGCTCTGTTAGTCTTAGAAAGGAGCTTTACCCACAATCCCACTTTCCTAAACTGTATACCAAAGCCCCCATACCTCCCCACCCATTACAGTATGACTGTGTCTTTAATTTTCTTGTCACGCTATAAATTTTTCCACATGTGGTGTGCAGCAGGAAACTCAGTCTAATCTGTTATTAACTGTGTATTTACACAGCAGGTTGTCATATTAATGTAATGGTGTTATAAGTATTTGAACACACCATGGGGCCATGCGGGCCAATGTAGGTAAGACCCCTTGTGAAGGGACAGGTGTCTGTGCTGGTGTGTAGGATTTAACAGATTAGTGTGTGTGTGTGTTTGTGTGTTGTGTTTACCCAACCATATATTGGAGACAAATTTGAACACAGAGCCCAGTCACATAAAAGCTCTGCTTTAAGGATATCCCAAATAAACTATTGCATACCACCTATTCCTCTGATATATGTCAGGTTATGTATAGTGGGGCACGTTCATTTATTAACCATTCAGTTGAAAGATGTGATTCATTGTGGTTTCCATTTACATTTTCCATTTGTGCATGTTTGTGCATTTGCAGATTTGAACTGCTTGAGGTCTTGAACTTTGATTCTGTGAGGAGACGAATGAGTGTAATCGTAAGATCCAGCTCAGGTAAGAGGAAAATCTCCTGGCCCAAACCAAGAAATCATTTTGACCCTACTTCTGGGGACATTTTGATCCCTGCTTCTGGGAAAATGTTGACCCAACTTTAGAGGACAATTTTGTCCCTACTTCAGGGGATAATTTTGTCCCTACCTCTGGGAATAGTTCTGTCACTGATTTATTGCTAAACCAACACACACAAACGGAAACTGCAAATGACAATTTCACATTCCAGTGAATGTTTCTCAGTTATCATGTTTGTCCAAATGGAGGGTCCAGTTCATGCAAGTGGGTCAATATGCTGCTAGCATACAGATGAGAGCTGCATTTAGACATCTGTAGGAAATTTCATTTTGAATATATTCAGTCGAAAACAGAGAGCATAACTAATTACCTTTAATTACCTTTAATAATGGTAAACATGAAACGGTATTTAACCCAAGAAAAAAGTGGGGCGGACCATGATTTTAGAAATTGATTGGATCATGAAAACGTGGCATATCAAAATAGAGCTAGATGATTGGAAGGGGGGGTTGAAAAAAGTAAGGGCTTGGTGAGCGCAGCAGAAATAGAAATTAATTTCAGAGACGAAGCAAGTTGGTAGACAAAACATTTTGGTAAACATTTATAGAGACACTTTAATTGTGTTTAAAATAAAAATACATGCACTGACGAAAAGACCTGGAATGTGTATTGTAAAAGTAAATAGGGTCAGTTTTGATTTCATGATGTCTTGAAGAGTGAATTTAGCAATAGCAAACTAGTATTTAAATTAATGAAGTAATTACTACTGAAACAAATCATTGAATTGTATGCGTGACAGATTGCATTGTTTACACTTTGTTCATAATTGTTTGTTTGTTGTAGGCGAGTACTACTTGTTCTGTAAAGGTGCAGATTCCTCAATTTTTCCACGAGTGGTTTCTGGGAAGGTGGAGCAGGTCAAAGCGCGTGTAGAGCACAATGCTGTGGTGAGCAGAAATCGGAAACATCTTCATCTTCTTTCTTATTATAGCAAAGCTATTTATAGGCCACAAAAGCACTTTCTTGGCAGAAAACAAGATCTTTTCACATACTTCTGTTTGAGCAACTTTTGATAAGTTAACATCATATCTAAAGTTAGCAGTTGTTTGAATACATTCTGGTAAAGTACCTAAATGTTAGCAAGAGAGAGACAAACAGAAAGACATGAAAGTGAACAGAAAGTGTCTTTTTTTATTTATATGTTTATAAACTGCAGCCCAACCCTGATTTCATTAGTTTCATTAGAGGAACGATTGTTAAAAACAACTGTCATTAGTTCAGCTTCTATGATAGACTAGAAGTCATTAGGTCTTCTATTTTTTGTTCATAATCGAATGAATGTGACAGATCATATATCAGACATTGTACGCTGGGAAATAACGTTGACCATGAGGAATGAATCTGATCTCGGAGATCGGCACAGTTCTACACTATTTCATTGTGCTGTTAGCAGATCTGGGTAAGAAAGGACATCACTTCAGAAAGGGCTTCGGTTGCGCTGGGATGGTGCTGATTCGGGGCTTCAGTAGCCATAGTGAAGAGGTTTCTGTGAAAAGAGACAAAAGAGAATCATTGTTCTGAAGACTGCGTTCTCATAGCAGGGCTTTATTAACAGTCACAATGAGAACGTTTGAACTGTAGCATCTGTACTTAAAAAGTGCAGTCTCTCCAATGGTGCACCTGCAGCTCAACTGGTGGAGCATTGCATTTGCAGCACAGAGGTCACGGGTTCGAGTCCCAGGGAACACACATACTGATAAATGTATCTTGCATGCACTATAAATTGATTTGGCTAAAAGCATCTGCCAAAAGTGTAAATGTCTTATAATGGAGCATTTAAATCAAGCAAACAAAGTTTAAATATGCACATTTTATGATTTTATGTGCATAATGGCTTAAATTTTGACTGTTTATCTAACAAAGCTACTACAAAGCTTAAGACAGAATATCTTGTATATTATATATGTTGTGTTTGTTTCGTAGAAGAAAAAGACTAATCTAAATTATATGAATATTTAGTTACATGCCATATTTATTTAAAACACATTTCAAAGTTCTATGTATTCTGGTATTGAGTTTAGCTTTTTTTGTGAATGAATGTACCTGGCAGGCCATGACAACTTTGTTACAAATCTTTCCGCTATAGGAGGGGTTACGGACACTTTGTGTGGCGTATAAGAAATTGAGTCACGAGGAGTATGAGGAAGTGTGTCATCTCCTCAGCAGCGCCAAGCTGGCTCTGCAGGAACGCGACAGGAAACTGTCTGAGGCTTATGATGTCATCGAGAAGGATTTCATCCTGCTGGGAGCCACGGCTGTGCAGGACAGGTGAACGATTTTTTATTTTTACATCCGGTTTTAAAAAACTCTAATAAAGAGTTTCAGCTTAGAGATCAGTCAGGTTTACATACTAACATGCTTTATGAGGCAAACAACTACACATACCATGAGGCATCTCGAATAAAGATGACTTAAAGCAGGAATGAAGATGTATTAATTCGATTACATTTACGTTTTTGGTTTCTCTGTGGAGAAATAAATACTTCTTACTCTAAGCAGAAGTGGTCTGGCTGGAATCCAGATTTAATGGCTTAAGGTTACTGAGTATTTAGCCGCATTATCCAGCTGTGTCAGACCCAGATTGCTGCCTGCATTCCCACTGGTTTTCGCAGCGTCAGCTTATTTGCATAAAGATTTGCACAACTCTCTGATCAGAGTTACAGGCCCAACATCCAATACAAACACACATGAGGTCTGACAGAACGTTAATTGCACAGCCAATCAATAGAGTCCATTCGTTAGGCATCAAGCCTAATATATGTCGCCTGATAACAAGCAGCTAATGTAATTAGGCTCCTCTTGAATCAATCAGTGGCCGGCAGATAGTCCTGTGATGAACTACTATTCTGGCTTTCCAACCCGACGTTATAAACAAACACATCAATCCATGTCAGCCGCTTTATTGAATATGACAGAGCAAAGAAATAGTGATTACTGGAAGGAACTCACACTGTCAGGCGGTGTTGATTAAATGCAGTCAGTGGCCTGTAGGAACGAGCCTGTTGTGAGGTCACTCATGATCATGTTACAATCAAACGTACAGAAAACTACTTCACTGAGGAGTGTCATTGACTGTTCACAACACGATCATGTAAAGGCATAAACGTAGTCAAAGAAAATGTAAAGCAGAATACTTAATAAGAGAAAGAATGGGGCGGGGCCTAATTTTATTACAATTGTTTGGCAGTATGCGCCGGTTAATCTGAAAAATGAAATCAAAATCCATTTAAATTTAAGGGCCTGTCATTTGTCATTTGCTAATATAGTTATCGTTATAGTTTTTGTTGTTGGTGTGAATGGGCTTTTAAAGTATTTAAGGCATATCAAAAGCATTGCTAAAGACTAAAACAGAACTTCAGGCTTTGTTTTTACTTCAATAAAATGTTTATTCTCCTCATGTTCTTAGACTGTTTAATAGGGAGTTTAATGGAAAGTTGTGTCGCTTTCTCTCGGGACTCTTTGTGAGAATGTCACTTCCCGCTTGGCTGGGCTGTGAGTGAGTATGCCTGCAGTATGCTACTGTGAGTCCTGCCTGCTGGGCTGCTTAATTACGGGTGAAGTGGGCTGAGACATCACACTGCGGTATAAGACCTCTCCACCATTCAGCCATGCAAAGCACCATCCATTAACTTTCATTCTAGCACTGCGCACAGAAAAGAGATTTTCCTCCTATTTGTTGGTATAATAAATGTGACCAAAGTAACTGTAATGTTATTAGACTTAAAATGACACTCCTATAATGAATTTAATACAAGATGTTATTGGGGCATTTGTAAAAGATAATATAAAATATAAGTAATAGTGGATTAATCTCTCTTAAAAGGAAGAGTTTCACCTTATATGGTAATAATTCTTTTAGCTGTCAGTTTCAATGTGTTAAAATAATCTAAGAGGCGTTATAAGACGTTATAATTACCTGACACAAGTCACGTCATTTTTACTTTGTAGGATTAATATATTGATCAGTCACAGTCTTCCGCTGCAGTAAATATGTAATATTACATTAAATTATTACATGTAATATTTAAATTAAATAATTTTCAGTGTGCATTTTAAAAATTCAAAATTTTTGTTTCATAGCTAGGCCTGGCCTGAACATTGTCACTTATGTTACAATCTAGAGACAAATGAATTTTTTTTTTTTGTTCTTCTGTGGTATTTTGTACATTAGGCTGCAGGACAAGGCGGCCGACACAATCGAGTCCCTGCACAAGGCTGGTATGAAAGTATGGGTCCTCACGGGGGACAAAATGGAGACTGCTGCAGCCACGTGCTACGCTAGCAAGCTGTTTCATCGCAATACGCAGATCCTGGAACTGACGACCAAGAGGACGGAGGAGCAGAGCCTCCATGATGTCCTGTTTGATCTGAGCAGAACCGTCTTACGACAGCATGGCAGTATGACCAGAGACACGTTCTCAGGGTGGGTGGAATGAAAAACACATAAATACACACACATGGGCACCTTCTCACATGTGTGTCCTCACAGACTCTCGGGTGATTACCAGGACTATGGTCTGATAATTGATGGGGCGACGCTCTCAGCTGTACTGAAGCCTGTGCAGGAAGGCACCAGTAATGGAGGAAACTATAAGGAGATCTTTCTGGAGATCTGCAGGAACTGCAGTGCCGTGCTCTGCTGCCGGATGGCTCCCTTACAGAAAGCGCAGGTAATGCAGCACTTTATTTTCTGAGATCATTTGCTGTCACGCAGTGCATGTAATAACTCTGCTTCTGAAACAGCTTCCCTTTTTGGCTCATGTTATTTAGGCTACACAAACAAGGAAAATAATGAACTAATATTAAATGCAATGTATTTATATTTTTACATTGTATTAGGTTACACATGATATATGATAATTTGTCAAGAGATCCCAAAAACATTCTTTCAAAAGTGTGTAAACTTTTGTGTAAACCTCCTGTACTACACACTAAAGCTGTCAATCACACACTTGGGCTGCTGGGAAAGCCAGAGACCGTAAAGTCAAGATGTGAGAGAACTGATAGCATTACAACACAAAGTTATTGACTTCTCCATCCTCAAAGCAAACGCAGTAAAATCCTGTTTAATCTGTATGTGCTGAAAGGCAGATTTATACAGTCTGATCTCAGATGTTCTGATTTGACCTGTGGAAATGAAACTGTTTTGTCAGATTGTTAAGCTGATAAAAGCATCAAAGGAACATCCCATTACGCTGGCCATCGGAGATGGGGCCAATGATGTCAGCATGATCCTGGAAGCGCACGTGGGCATAGGTGAATTCACGCACCAGTTCAGAACCAAATGCCGATACCTATTCTCCAAGCCATTAATAAAATATGCTTGACCTAGTCTGCCATATAAAACATCTAGAAAACTTATGTCAACAATGTTTGATACATGGTTCCTGATTGCCTGGTTTTCTTACTCTAGGAATTATGGGTAAAGAGGGGCGTCAGGCAGCCCGGAACAGTGACTATGCAATTACCAAGTTCAAACACCTGAAGAAGATGTTGCTGGTTCACGGACACTATTATTACATCAGAATCGCTCAGTTGGTTCAGTACTTCTTCTATAAGGTGATCCACATTGTGGATTGTTCATAACACTGCTGTGGAAATAACATATGAATGTTATATGGTTGTTCCTTCTGTTTCATTTGAGAAATGTTGACTGCAATGTTACATTGCAATGGGGAAATATTGTCATTATAATAAACATTGTAGACTATGTAAAGGCTGGTAGATCCATTCTGATTGTTAAAGGGATAGTGGAGAAAAAAGTATGTGTCTGTTCTCACACTGTTGTAACGTGTGTGAGTAAACAGAAAATTAATTTTTGGATGAACTAACCCTTCAACCCTTTGGTTGAAGAAACAGATGGCAAAAGTGTGTGTTCCAACACACACTTTTAATTTGTATAGATGTTATTTTTTCCCAGGAGCTTTGACTGAACCGCTACACCATCTTGTTAAAAAAAATGCGACTCTAATGCAGTGCTATTTTTAGCCACCAGATTCACACGTACACATTCACTGAAGTGTTTACATCATCAGGTACTAAAGGTGTGTTTTTTCTCCCTACAGAATGTGTGCTTTATCTTCCCTCAGTTTCTCTATCAGTTCTTCTGTGGCTTCTCTCAGCAGGTAATTGCACATCAAAATCTTATTGGTTGATCAGTATTACATCATTTGAGATGAAACATTTTGTCATTGTATTTCTCTTAATGGTGAACTTGTTTCGCAGCATTATCTGCTTTTTTTTTTAACTGGTTTTGTCCCTCTGCAGCCACTGTACGACACAGCATATCTGACCTTGTACAATATCAGCTTCACCTCATTACCCATCCTGCTGTACAGTCTGATGGAGCAGCACATTAACATGGACATTCTCAAACGAGATCCGTCTCTCTACAGGTGAGTCTGAGAACCTCCTCAGCTGGACCTGAAAGATCAGACAGTGTGGTTATCATTTAAATGTTTTTAGGATTAGTTCACCCATAAATACCAGTTCTATCATTACCCACCCTGATGTTGTTCTAAACTCAAACTCACTCATTTTTCATCTTTCTGTCTTTAACTGATGTATTGTGGTATCAATCTGGAGCAATACCTGTACCTTTTTCAGTCTGAAGAGAACAGATATATCAGAGCCTGACAGCTGCAGTTCCTATGAAGATTTCTCTCTTTTTTTTCTGCTTCTTGGAACAAATAATAGCAAATGGGTTTGGAACAACCTGCAGGTTATAATGAGACTTTTCAACTGTTGTTTGAAGTTTATAGTCTGAGTTTAAGGTAGGTTTAGAGTTTGTGTTATTTAGGGAACATAAATGATGTGCGATGCCCCATCACGTGGGAGGTATTTTTGGAAGGCACGTTCACAATCTTCTATCTTCAGGTTTCTCTCTGAGATGGGCTGATAAGTCCCAGTCCACACGCCGGCTATTTATACCGACCTTGTCCTTATTTTTGTGTGACTGGTGTCTTACACCGAATCACACACACACACAAATCCAAAGTTTAAGCATCATTAATATAACTCTAATGGTGCTGCAGCTTTGTTTTTCCTTGTCTAATGTACCGTCTAATGCACTCCAATCTCTCTCTCTCGCTCTCACTCTCGTTCTCTCCTTGTGCTGCTTTAATAAAATGTTTTTTCCTGATACTAAGCCTCCAGGTTTCTCACTTCATCAGGAACACGCTCCCAAATACAACTCAGCAATAACTGGTCATTTTTAGCAGCCTTTGGCAAACATATTCTCATAGACCCACTTTTGCACTAAACTCAATTTCCATACACAGCACTGCAGAAAAGTGTTAGAACCGCTCTGTATTTTATCAAAAAAAAGCCCTGACACAGCTTCTTTCTCTTATTCCTCCGCATTGCTTGTTCAATACAAATACACAGTGTTCGTTACTGACACAGAACAAAACACTTGTTTCAATCCAAAGACATTAGGAAAACAGCTGATCTAGTATTTATTTTTATTTTTGCATCATTTCTTTGTCATAAGGATACAGGGCAGTGGCTTGACGCTTTTCTTTATAAGAGTTTAAAGGGTTTTTTTTTTTCATATATGAAATGTTGCCTGAGCTGTTGTTTTTGGGGGCGACTGCTCACAAACAACAGTATTTTTTGACCATATAGTAAACAAAGGTTTCTCAGTCCTGTGTGCTCAGGGAACAGAAAGTCAACATGTCTAAAATGGTCTCGGAGAAAACCAGTCATTGGTACGGAGGTGCAAGATGCTCCTAACGCACATACAGTAAATCTGTATGTGTAAACTGCTGTAAAGTGTAAAGTTGTAAAGTTGGAGCCTCAACTGCATTTGTGAAAATATATGATATATGTATTTATAAATGGTGTTTAAGTATTTTTAGGCAGCAACATATTTCTGCTAGTTATTAGATGAATCCATACTGCAGTAGTTTTGAATTTCATAGTGTTTTTTTACAGAGATATTGCCAAGAACTCTCACCTGAGATGGCCCACCTTCATCTACTGGACATTTCTGGGGGTCTTTGACGCCATGGTCTTCTTCTTTGGTGCTTTCTTCCTTTTTGACAACACAACCTTCACCAGCAACGGACAGGTAATATACTCGCCACCTAACCCACACTTTTGTTTTCAAATTGTGTCTGTGTGTGTCTTCTGAGCGACTTAACCAGCCGTGCTGTTTTTGCCTGTAGTTTTTCTCAATCAACTAAAGCTGTCACGTAAAGATTGAATGAGCAGCCGATGCAGAGTGACACAGTGCAGTCTGTATTTGTGGTTAACTGAGATTGAGCTCACAGACTTTTGTCTGTCCTCCTTTTGCATATGTTTGAAGTCATTACAGGTGCTTCTCCATTCATTTATGCGACACAAAGCATGCTGGGTAATCAGTCAGACCAGACATCTTTCTCTGTGCCATTAAGTTAAATCATAGTAACCTTTTTGGATTGCTTTTTTGCCTGTTTGATTTACTTTTTTAAGTTATAACATCCTAATTTTTTCTTTACTTTCTTGCTCCTGTCCCCTCTCTACCTCTCCTCTTTCTTTTGTTTTCTCTCTTTCTTTGTCTCTTTCTCTTTTTCTCCTATGCCTCTACCTTTCTTACCTTCCCTTTTTGGCCTCTCTTTTTTTCTGCTTCTCTTCCTTTCCTCAGCTAATGGCCACCAACACACAGATGGTAAGCCTGCCCCTATCTGTTTCTCATCCTGTTTTTAGTTTAAGTTTTACTGTTACCCACCGCAGCCCCTCCCCTTCGCACTTAACCCCACCTCCACTCGCATAACGTCTACTAACTGTTCACTACCATCGTAGCTTGCAAACAGATCCGTACAACATCCCAGTGTCTTTTGTGGCATGGACCGGCCACTGTAGCTACAGAGTAGTGACCGCCCATTCATCTTCCTCTGTCTGTCGTCTTGTGATCGAGTAGGAGTTTGTGTGTACGTCCTGTGTGTTGGAGAGGTGTTGTCATGCTCATCTTCATAGGCCTGTAGAATTCACGTCCACAGTGACACAACTCACTACAAGGGCCAATGAGTGAACAAATGAAGCACCATTGTAACAAGGAGATTTAACATGTTAAACAATCTCTTGGTTAGAAGTTCTTCGAGGAATTCTGCAGGAGTTTTAGGAGGAATTGTTTAAAGGAATAGTTCACTTGTAGTTTTCTCATAAGTCACAACTTTTTTGTCGTCATTTACTTCATGTTAATCCAAACCGGTATTAATTTCTTTAACAGAATGCTGAAACTGATCTTTTCCATACAGTGAAGGTTGACTATGGACTGTCACGCCTTAAAAATGTCAAAATGTACCATACAAACTAGCAGATTCAACTCTGTCCTGAATTTTATAAAGGCCAAATGACAACTTTGTGTGAGGGACAAATAGAAATTTAAGCCGCTATTTATTGATAAACTTCTGCAGCTGATTTTTGTTTATTTTTGCATCAATTCAAAAATGGTTTTCTGTCTAGTAAATGATCTTATGCCAAATTTTAATATGCACATTGTAACATTTGAGAACTGCACAGGATGGTAAAGATTTTCTGTGAATAAAACCTGAAATTTCGGGATGTTACTTGCAAAATTATCATGTTACTTCAGACAACTTAATATAGTGCATAAGTTGAATCTAATACTTTTCATTCTGGTTTTGTGTTATTACTTGTTTAGATAAACATGAGTGCAAGTAAATGATGACAGAATTTTTTTGCAAAATGGTGCACTTATTTCTCTGATATTAATCATTTAAAGAGTTCAGCAATATCCTTAAACATCATTTGCCCTTGAAATGGATTTATAAACACTAAATTTCATTTTGTTTGCTCACCAAGGTAAGTTAACATCTGTTGTTTGTCCCTGTACTTATATTTTTTTAAATTGGCAACTCATCAACATATTGTTCACTAAAACCATTTGGTATCATCCAGTCTTTGACCTTCTTGTGTTTTGCTGTGGCTTGTTGCCTTTAATTTGTGCTTTAAAGGTACAGATCCTGTCATTTATAAAAAGCTCTGTTGTGTTGATGTTGTATTGCATTGTGCCATCGCCAGCATCCGCAGTCCCTGCGGACAGAAGAAGGTTCTAGAAGACAAATAAACAATGAGGGAACTGTAAACAATGAGGGAACAAATCCCCCTGAAGAGACAAAAACAGACACATAGAAGCTTGCCGCACCCAAACAGAGGTTTATAGGGCCCAAACAGCAATGCCGAATCCATTATAGTATTATATAAAGCACTGCCTCAGCTCACTATTTATTTATGAGGCTTTTATGAACAAAATGTAAAATGGGCGTGACATCATCGAGTCTTCCAGACATCATTAATAATCTCGATAAAACAACAGAAGATGCTGAAGTGCTTTTTTTGATAGCGGCAATAAAATATTGATATAACGCAACAGTTCAGATATTTTCTTCAGGAATTATTCACAGTCGATGTTTAAAGAAACATTTAACAATCGCCATAAGCTTATATTTATTTGTTCTAGGTAATGCAACAAGCAGTTCACTGATTACGGCGTTACATAAAGAAATAAAAGACATAGTTTCTTTAAAGTTAATGTTAAAGTGTCTGCATAGGGCTACAGAAATGTTTCAGTCGACGAGGTTAATTTGTCTTTATTCAGCAGGTAAATAGAGGCTTTTATGCTTTTCCTGCATTAATATTCAGATTTGTGAAGAGAGCACATACACCCTCATTCAAGTGCCTGTTCAGACGTGTGTGTCAATCTCTCTGCATTTCTGAATGTTTCTCTGTTGCAGATGTTTGGAAACTGGACTTTTGGAACGCTCGTGTTCACTGTGCTGGTGTTCACGGTTACATTGAAGGTATCAGAGCCTTAGAACCCCGACACACATTTAACACACAGTACAGACGTGTCACGATTTCAAGAGATGTTAACGGGTGTCGTCTTCACCTTTTCTTACTGTGTGCTTTAGCTTGCCCTGGACACACATTATTGGACCTGGATCAACCACTTTGTCATATGGGGGTCTCTGCTTTTCTATGTGATCTTCTCACTCCTGTGGGGAGGCATCATTTGGTACGGTCCAGCCCAGTGTTAAATCAACGTTACGTGTAATATATTCAACTGTATTTAGCTATAAGCACTTTTACCCCGGTGAGATAATTTCTTAGTCTCTCTGAAAGCAATTTTTATCGCTAGCATTTTATGTATCCCAACATGCACACATTCAGTTGTTTTTTCACATTTTTCCTAGTTTGACAAAAGTGCTGTACATTTAGTATGTTTCACTATGATATTTACCTCAATTTTTTTTTATTTTATTACATATCAATGTCAAAAGCAGAGAGAAAGCTGGTTTTCAATAAACATTTTCACACAAACCGGAACCCCTGTAGCTCATACCTGTAAAGAAAATCACCAGATTCAGTAATCTGAAACAAGCACATTTTGAAATGCTCTGCTCCTCTCTGTTCTCTGTAGGCCGTTCCTGAACTATCAGAGGATGTATTATGTGTTCATGCAGATGTTGTCCAGCGGTCCCGCCTGGCTCAGCATCATTCTGCTGATTATAGTCAGTCTGCTGCCTGACGTGCTAAAGAAGGTGCTGTGTCGAGCCCTGTGGCCCACCACCACAGAGAGAATACAGGTAAAGCCACCCCACCATCTCCTGTTTCTGTATCAACAATCCATATGCACTTATACAGTTAGTTAACACGGCAAATATCTTAAAAAGTGTTACATTTTATTACCATAACAACAACAATTGTAAGAAAACAATTGTAAGGTGCAATAAGCGATTTCGGAGAATTGCTGTTGATATTTGAAATCGACATCCAAACAAACACACCCCTCTCTGAGTCCATTCATTTCTCCACCCTCAAAATTAAACGATATGCAACACCGGTGCAATTCATGGGCCCGAGGCCAAAATGAACAGGGTGGCGCTAACACCCTGCTCTTCACACTGATGGGTTTTAGCCCACCCTTAAAAATTGTTTCCAACACCCTGCAGTATAAGGACACATTTAGTGATCTCCCCTTGTCCCAGGTGTGTCCTTGGCAATGACCCTTAGGTCATGAGATCATGGTATAATTCATTTTTGAAATAATTTTTTGCCAGCGTCAAAATAGTCAAAAAGATTTTTTTGGTCAAAAAAATCAAAATAGACAGTACAATCTAAAGCACAGTGAAAAATTTAATCTGGCATCTACCCTGACTAAAGTCTGTTGCTCCTGCAAGAATGGACAGCTATTTGAAAAAGAAAAATCTGTATTGTTTTCGACAAAATAATTGTCTGAACTAGATCAGTCGTTGTAAAGATTTACAATAACGGCTACTAACTGCTCTTCAGATTTACACTTGCGTCGGACTGGTGCCCAGTGTGCTTTATGTAAGTGGATTCTAAATGTGATTCATGATTCACTTCTGTAGATTCTCCTCATTGAATGACTTAAAGTCATTCAAACATAAACTCTTTGTTAAACAATATAAAGGACATAACTTATACTCTGTGTATTTTACTGTCGACCCACATAGTATGTTAACATACTATGTTATGAAAAATTTCTTTAAGAAATTTAACTAGTGTGAGTGTGATAAACTGCTGTACCACTGGTGTAACCTGTTCGATTCTTTTCCTCGCTCATTTTCCCTGTTAAACTGTACAATGTTCCAGAGCTCTAATGTTAACATGAAACTGGCATTTTACATTCGTAACAAAGCGTATTTCATAGCTCAAACATGGGAAGAAAAAACATGGGGAGGGGCTTGATTTACTGTGAAGGAACTGATTGGACTGTGAAAAGTAGAGGGCTGTGGAAAAAATAAAAGGGCTTGGTGACATCATCCAAACAGAAAATTTCAGAGACAAAGCAAGTTTATTATTGATGATTACGAAGACAAATGTTTCGTCTTTGGATTAACGTGCATGCATGAATGTACCGTAAACAGGATCACTGTTGATTTCATGTTAACTTTAAGCTCTAACTATACATTCCATAAAATATGAAAGTACTTCCAAAACCACTAACACTATAAATTCCAGAAACCTTTTGAAAGCTGCTAGTGACATTATTAATCGGTGAGCTGTCGGAACGGTTCTCTTTCTAAACCCTTTCTGTTTCTCCCTCCATCTCTCTGTTTCTCTTCTCTCTGATGCTTGGCTTTGACCCTTGACCTTTCCCCTGTGTGTTTAACCCGTGACCCGTGGTAACAGCAGACAAAGCGTCAGTGTCTTACTGCTGAGCAGTCCACCATCTTTATGCTGTCTCAGACCTCCAGCAGTGTCAGTTTCTGAACTGAGCAGGAGGTGAACGTCTACACTCTCTTTATCTCTGCATGTGTGTGTGTCAGTGCATTAGACACAGCAGGGTAATGAATGTTCATATACATGCAGAAGAAATGACAGGACCTACTTTACTATTGGCAAAGCATTAATCAGGATGCCGAGCTTCCCAACATTCCGATATGAGCCGTTGCGGTACCCTGTGATGTCTGTGTTCATATTATGCGCCTTGTTGTTATGCTACATGTTTGCATGCATAAAATGTGCATGTTTATTTGTGTGTGTGTGTTTTATGCAGATCCAACATTGTTTCTTTACTAATGGAAACGTTTTATCAAGAAATGCCAAAGTCAAGCAATGTTTTAGAAAATACACTGCACACTGGTCAACGGCATCATATTTGAGTCTGTTTGTCTGTGTGTGTGTGTGTGTGTGTACATGTGATGCTTCACAGAGAATGAGGGCTGACAGGATCTTTGAAAGGGTTGAAACACAGTGTCAAGATTCTCTTCTAGATGGGGTTCAGAACACCACTGAGGCCTAGCGGCTCTATGGTAAAGAGAACATGGAGTTCAAGACTAAAACCAGATAGAACTAATCCGGTCTAAACTCTGGAGCTCTAGGGTTCTCCGATAATCTGTGCTGTTCTAGAACTGAGATTACAGTTATCTGAGAATTCTACAATCCTGTTTATAATCTCGATTGGCTCTTTCCAGTCAAAACACACTGGATAAAAGCCTCTCTCACTCATGTGGGGCTGTTGTTTGCTGTGCTGGTTTGGTCTGAATGTGTCAGAATTCGGGTGCTGTGTTGTGTCGGGTTGTGTTTTTGATCAGTGTTGGTTGTTGTTTGGGGTGTGCAGTGTGCACAGCTAACAGGATGTGGGGACAGTTACTGCTAAAACAACATCTGTTTGGTATCTAACACTCTGACATGCATGAGTATTATGGGTTTCTTAAATCGTTCTTTTAGATTTTGTTCAAATAAGTGAAAATATTGGTATACTACATATGTTTAAATCCTATTTACTGCTCTAGAAGATGCTTATGAAGATGCAAATTTTTGGTGAATCTCATGAAAGCTGTCCAGCAACATATCAGAGTCATATTTTGCTCCAAAAACAAAGAAATGTGTTATTGCAAAAATGTTTTTATTTCTTTTAATTTAAAGAAATCGCAGTGGTCTTAAATTGTCTGAAATTGTTTTTTATTTCATATTATGTCTTTTTTATTTGACTTTGGGCTGAGATATACTGTAACCCTGACAGGTTTTCATGAGATTCACCCTACTGGACAGCATGCGCCATACCTCTAATAAATTTAAAATGTGATTTTTATCAGCATTACATTTACTAAATAGCTACTATAAGTCTTTCAGCATGCTCACTTATAGCCTCTCGAACAGTTTTGCTTCACATCTGTGGTCTCATCTGTGTTTTGTGGGTTTTGTGTGATTTCTGGCTTCACACATTCTTTGGCTAATGCATGTGATGATGGATATGTCATTGTGTATTAAGCGTTACATTTTCTTATATTTTTTGCACTGATTCTTTGCTGGGGCTTTGGATTTGTGTTGTTTGGTCTGCATTTGTGATGTTAATGAGAAATGCCTGTACTCACCTGCCTGTATATGACAGTCTGATCATTCATCTCTGTCTCTTTCTTTCACTGTATATTTTATTTTCACCAGAATGCTGATAAGCTGTACAAGGGGCATCTGTCCGAGTTCACCCCCCTCTCCTCCCTCCACGCCCCACCTGCACGGAAACACGACAGGCATGGCAACGAGAGCCAGAACCACGCCCACCGCAGGTCTGACTCCTCCCCTCCCAAAAAACTGATGTGTACCTTCTGGGGGGGCAGACGTGACTACTGCACGTTCAGCTCCTTCCTCCGAATAGGAGAAAACCCGAGATTGTCCGGGGCAGCTTACGCCTACAGTGCACCAGGGCCCGAGACCTCTGTATGACACGCTTTAGTGCTTTCATCTGTCCTTTCATCTCCAGGGTCAAGATTGGCAAACTATCTAGACTAATTCTAGAACAATCTTGACTTGTTACCTTGGTTACAGCCTAAAACAAAAACACTGCAACACTCACTTGAAATGCTAGGGCAACACGTGGACGGCAGTGATGCTGCGTGTTAATTTACAGACTGGAGAAAGGCCAACCAGCAACGATTGTACCATCTGTGAGCGTGGCATACTGCGCTAAGCCGCCTCGGGAACTAATTTACCTTGTTTTCTTGACATAGATTGTGTGTTTGTTGAAACATGAGTGTGTGCCCCTGTAAACTGTGGCTTGTGTGTGTTAGTCTCCTCACTTCCTCTCGTAATCCTTCATGTGAGAAATTACTTGAAACAACTTCACCAGACGCTGTCACAGTCTGTCACAGTATATTAGTAAGTGGATGACAGTTAAAACTCTCTTAAAACTGCTCTAACCGTTCTGTTTTGTTTTTTTTTCTGCTGTCTCCCCTTCCCTTTTCTCTGCTTCTCTTTTCTCATCCTTCTTTTTTTATAGAACAAACTGGTGGTGCTTTTGCGTAAACCTGTTGTCCAGGAACACTCCATAGCCTGCGGTTATCTTTGTCCAAATGCATTGTTAAGTGGCTCAGTTTGGCCCGAATTATGTCGCTGCACTGTGTTAGACAAAGGTGTGTGTGTGTACTGTGAACCTAAGCGTGTGCTCAGGCCTCTGTTAGAACAACTACAAGAAGACGAACTGTAACTGGACTGTCACTACGTTTTGCCCTTTAAGAATTGAAGAAATCACTGAATACTGTTTCAAAGTTCTGAAACGACAATTCTGTTGTTGTGACAACCAGTTACTCTGTCCTTGCTGCTTCACGATCTGCTTTAAAACTCCACAACCCCTACGTGAATATTTCTTTAGTTTTTAGTATACAACCAGAAACGGGTGGCTGAAGGCTACGCAACCTTTTCTGTCTTAATGTCTCCCATCCTTTATACAACAGTTTGGAACCAAAAGTTGTAAACTAGGCGAAATAAAGTGAGTTGCCTTATGCTGAAAGAGAATTGTAGAGAATTGTAGATATGGTGTTTAGCATGGGTAAAAGACTCACCACGCTGCCTTAAGTTGACGCTGCACCAGCTGCATGTTAAAACAGAAGTACAGTAGAATTCAACATTTTCCAGTGCCAGCAGCACAATCCAGGGCTCCTGAAAGCACTACACAGCCTACAAAATAGCTGAGAAAATGGTCAGACTTTTTAAATAAATTGCCTTTGTGCACTGAATAAAAAACATACTTCTGTATCAGTTCATTTTCATGATTGTAACAATCTGTTTGGTGGTTCCCAAAGCATGTTGCCTGTGTTATTGCGGCTCTCTGAGCCCTGTGCTGGGCTGTTAGTATTATTTCTTTCAGTACATTATTAATTCATTATCATCTGATGGAGTCAGATGTAATTAGCCTGTGCTGCTGTTCACAAACAACTCACAGACGGCCTGTGTGTCTGAGTTGCGAGCACTTTGTTGGGAGAAATTATTCCTATAGTGTGCAGGACGCAGAAGATCACATCTTTAAAATGCACCCCCATAAAAGTGCCTCATACCTGATGACTTACCTGTTAAATAAGGTAACATTTTCAGAAGTAGTAGTATGTCAGTGTTGCGATTTGGTTCGGTTCTGTGTCCTGTAATGAATTCACACTCGTGAAGTGAATTTGAATTCAAATCCAGGGTGAAAACATCGTGAAACTGACGCAGAAATGAACCGAACTGAAAGCAGAGTATGTGATCATCAAACCCGCTCAGAAGTTTGTTTGCCTGACCGTTTCACTGCTGTCCTTCACATTCAGGCCTGTTTTTCTGTCTCTGTTTGTTTTTTGCTCAGCGTCTCATTTCATCTTTCTATCTCCACCTCTCTTCCTCACGTTTTCCTTCATGCAGTCCATCATTCAGTTCTCGTGGCCAGTCGCCCCTTTTACCGTTTTAACCATCATCCATGGTAGAGTTAGAGTCACAATGACACAGAGAGAGAGAGAGTAGGTGATGTCGAGATAATCTGGATTACTGTTTTGATAGGTACTCCAAGCTTCTTGTGGGGAGGTGCCTTCTGGTGCTTTTTAACCTCTGTGGATGAGCATGCTTTGAATTGTGGGAAACGCCAGCATGCACATATTATAGAATGATGTTATGGGTGTAGTTACTTTGTTGAGGGGTGTAAGGGTCATTTTGGAATGTTGAATTATTTGGGTTAATGAGATTCTGTGTTGATTTTGTGTTTATCTATGTAGTCACAGTCACTGTAGCAGCAACAGAATGTCTCTTTTCATGCACACATTATATCTAATTAAACAATTTACTGATGAGTATATATTCATGACAAGGTTTACAGAGGCAGAGTGGATTACTGAATGACTAACATTTCGATTCAAGTACTTCTGGTCCAAAAGTGTATTACTGTACTCATAGAATGTAAGATCTGTCTGTAATTCACAAACAATCACTGTTTTTTATTCATTACCGAGGTCTGAAATGTGCGTGTTTTGTGATGAGTAAAGGACCAACCACTGAGCTTTATCAAGTGTTATGACTGGTGTCATTTTCTCATTTATGAACCACTGTTGTAACTGTCCCTCATAAGTCCAGTGATTTCGTATCAGCACAACTGATACGAAATACTAATCAATGCCGGCCAATCAGAAACTAAAGACAAATTTGCTCATATGCGTTTAAACGTCAAGTTATGTTGTTTAGGTAGCCTAGAAAAATATAACAGATTTATTGATGCATTCATTTCAGTCTGTTCTTTTATCGTATTTATAATTTTGTTTCGCATTCTACTGTATTTTTTTCTATTTGTTCACTGTCACTGTTGTAACAGGTCTATGGCTTCCTGAATGTAACAAAAAATGAAAAAAGCCACTTTTGTGCACTATTAGAATTTGCATAGTGTGAATTGGGTGCCACGAATGACTACACACTACTGTAGATGTTTCTAGAACAAATGTCCCATTCACAAATGTGTTTTCTGTTGTTTCGAGCAAACTTTTTTTTTTAATTAAAGCTATTTTTTGTAACGCAGGAGTCATTTGAAGACTGAACGCTGGCTGCCTCAGGGGTGCGTTCAGAAACACTGTATTCTCTCTTTAGGAAAAGGCTGTATGAAACCGTTATTTTGTATATCTTGTGAAAATGTCTTTTTGCTACTTTTGTATTTAGAAGATGAAGAAAACTATTATTACACACCAGAATGTTACTGTTCCGTTTTCGAACAACCAAATGGAATGAAATCAACTGCGATAATGCTGAAGGTCAAAGAAAATAGCTTTAACGCTCTGTTGTTTTTGTTTGGATGATTTTGAATACGTTCGAGGTAGCTTTAGTGACGATCTTCATGGTCTGCTCGCACTGACACTGGAAAGACAAATAAAATAGTCTTTGTTTTAAAAGCAGGTGTGACCAAATATTCCATTAGATGTCTACTGTTATAACTGAGGGCGTTATTGCCACTAGTGGGGCTTCAATCTGTGCCAGCCTATTTAGATTAACAGAGTATCTGTTGCTTTTTGTTGTTCCATCTGTACAAAGTGTGACGTTGCTCATAAATGAATCATATAATATGTATACTACTGTACACTTTACAGCATATATGTAGTAATATTCATGTACAGTTTGGGCTCCTTTTGTATAAAGTTTTTAAAAGGTTGATATCTGTAGATATGTGGATTTTTGCCAGTTCTTCGGTAGCTTTTAACAGCAAGAAAAGTACATTTGCTTGTAATAAAGAAATGTAAATGTTTTTGACGCACTGGTGCTTGTTTTACTTTCGTTGTGGCATAAATATATAAATACAACATTACACTAGAGAACTTATTTTCTTCTGGCTCACATTATTTTGAGTATTTTGGTAAAAGTCACTCAGATTTTCTGTACTGTAATGCAGTACACAGCCGGTGTAATTGCGTTTTATGACCAGAAGGTGGCAGCAAACTTTAACGTTGAAGCTTCCTTAACGCAAATGAACCACCTCTTATATATAACCGGTTTCTGTTGGAATAAATATCAGTAATAATAATAGTAATAATACATGCAAATAGGACAATTAATAATCAATTATAAATTATTTTTAGTTTTCGAAGTGGATTTCTTTTTTTGAAATTGACATGTCTTATCATTGCTGGATTATCAGGATTATTTTACAAAGCTCTTTGTACATTTGTATGTTCACGTCTATAAAGCATTATGCAATTTAGAGTAATAAGCAAACAATGCGACAATTTTGACATGTTACAAAAGGAATTACACTTTTGTAAGCTTCTAATGAATATTTCTGCTCTTCCAGCTCTAAAAATGTAATCAAAACAAAACTTTGATTGTTTGTACGCATTACAAATAGTCAGAAGAGTCTAAATAAGAGACATCCATTCACTTACCATCAGCTGCCTAAACCAGAGCACTGTAGAGTTTGGAGTTGCATTTTGTTTCTGAGGTGTGACCACGTATCTAGGTTACTGTTGCCATAGAAACATGGCTTAACATTGTGTTAACAACTAGAACAAAGTGAAGATGCATTCATTTATTTATACTTTATCATCATTATTTTCAAATGTTTAACCCAACAAGATCAGATTTTATTGTGAACCTAATGAAACATTGATCTATTGACGTTGTTAATACTTTGACCACATCCTCTAAAGATAAAATCTTTAGTTTTAATGTGTGTGTTGACTTGTGAAATCTGTCTGCTGGAACTGAAATTGCTGTTATATTTGCTGAGATTTCTTTAAGTTAACTTCGCTCTATGTCTCTTTCTCTGGAAGTGCCTGAGTTTGTATCATTATTGATTTAACGAGTTTCAATAGTTTAAAACACACTGAGCTGTTGCTGAGGAAGGCTGCAGACCAAACTGCAGGAGATTTGCAAATTGCTTTTAACATCCTTCTTTATTTGAGCAGAAAATACCATGCTAGCACATGTACAACATTACATCCGCAACCAAATAACTTGCTTCACAATGCACATATAAATGGTACAGAATAATTTTATTATTATTGGCCCTTGGTCATTTTCGACATGAAGAATAATTTCAATTCAAAGGCTGTTTAAGTATTTTCTTTACTTATGTCAGGTTACCTTGTACAGGCCCCTTCCCCTCACCTCATCTTCATCTCTCTGCATCTTCTGCAGAACACATCAAACGACAGCAGAGAGTTTGACCTTCCGTCTCTGTTGTAACCTCGCCGATGCCTCCAGCTCTGACCTTCAGCAATGAATGCAGATCAGAGCAAAGCATGAGAGAGAGAAAAGAGGAAGGACGGGCGAGTGAGCTGACACACGGTCCCCTCTTAACCTCGTACTTAAAAAAATGCAAATTGCGTTTAGTCTTGCATTAAAACTGTTAAATTAGTCTTTTTTTGAGCTCCTAATGTAGACTTAGTTTAGAAGCGTGCTGGTGAAGATGTAAGTCCACTGATGCAGTCATAAAAACAATACATGTATGAGTATTAGTAGATCATGAGCATTATGTAAAAAATGAGACATGAAAGGCACATTTTTCATAACTGCACTTACAGCAGTATATCATATATATGTCATTATAGAAACAATTGCATGCATACAAACAGAAAACCTCTGAAGAAAAAGAAATATTCATTTATGCATTTTTCTTTTTTATCACAGGCCTGTGTATCAACCCTAAACTGTTTCATCAAAACCTTCTCTTGTAAGGCAGGAGCGCATCTTCATGAGTAACTCCTCATGAGTTCCTCCTCTGATGAAGAGCGCAGGGGCAAGACATGCATGTTTTATGCTGAATTATATCTGAGGGTTATACAGACTCACTTTCAAAGCACGGCTGGATCAAGCTGAAAGGCATTTTGATTTGAAAGCCACCATTTGCATGAACGAACATTAGAAGATTGAAAATCAAAAGAAGAACACGCTTTATTATTTTTATCATATTAAAGGGACGAAACACATAAGTGGGTTTTACAGGCCAATATAGAAAATGAAATACAGTAGAGGATATATGACATATTAAAATAAAATGGTTTCTGTGCTACTGGACAAACAGGCTGTTCAAACATACACTCTTTTAAATAAAACATACATTGCATTTAATTTTCAAAATATCATTTTCCTCCTTAAATACCCGCTGTTGATGGAGAGCGAGTGTGTTAAGTAAACCCTTTTATTTTGGTATATCCTTTACATTTAGTATCCTTTATATGCACCTGGTAAAGTTGCATGAGCTGTCGTTTAAATGTGCGTTATAAAACATGAGAAATGACTGAAAATGTTCCTCACTGCGACGCTTCAACAGTTCAATTCATCACCAGAGGAGGGCGCTGTGCTGCCGACATGTTTCATACTGACAGAAAGACATGAAACCTTTTCGTTTCTTTATTTTATTGTATTTTTTTACAGAGAAAAGCAACGATGTTCTATTCATTTATTTCCACAGTAATCATCACGGTTTTGAACTTAGGTCTGAATATACTTTGTCCAACATTTCCAATGCAAATGACAGTGGACGTTTGTTACGCTATAGGAGGGACTTCATTTAACAAGTTATTAAATGCATTTAATTAGGAGGAAATTAAGCTATAATTTGCATGCAATTGTTTTTTCCCCATGCGAGGCAGTGTGATCCATCAGAAAGTGTGTAATAATCTGTCCTCTAATGAACGAAGAAAGAAGCGCTTTCCAAAATGCTGCACCTCCGATTTTACTCTTTTAAAGCTCATATGAGTTAAATTCATTAATAACGACCATCCGTACAGTAATGACCGGCTCTGATAACAAACACGGGAACAAAACTCTAATCGTGCGGCTGCCCGTGGTGCTGTGCCCGGCCCGGTCTGGTCTCAGCAGGCCCGCTGGGCCGCGTGTGGCTCTGGAAACAGACGGTGAAGTCCTTCACCCGGTCTTTCAGCACGGGGCTGGATCAGGGCTGGGCCCGGGGTCTGTGGGAACCGGGACGGCCCTTTCACGCAAGCCCTCCTCGGGGCTAATTAGGTCGCTTCAACGGGCCCCAACCCGCCCAACTAAACAACAGGGCTGATTGTTTCCAGATCCCCTCACCAATGACTCCGTTTACTAACAGTAACAACTAACTTTCTCGGTTTCTGCACATTAAAATCAGCTCATTTCATCAACTAAAATATGAAGCACTACCTGTTTGTGATGAAAGCATCGTTGCTGGTCAAATAATGGTTTGGATTACAAACAGGTGACTTGTTGGTTTTGGAAGGGAAACAAACACAAGAAGGGGATTCGGGTTCAAGGCAGCTGTGGGTCCCGCAGGCTCAGCTGGTGTCGCACAAAGAAACAGGTGATGGCGAGGGATGTTTGCCCTGCGAGGGTGCGCCACGCTTTCCATTCCCTGGAACAGGCCCTCTCGGTAAAGTCTGCACCTGGCCTGGTGGTCTTGGCAACATCGGGCAACCTCCAGCAGATGTTCGGCCCTCTTTTGTGGTGACTGTTCGGCAGGACAAAACTGCTCCATCTACAGAACCCGAATCAAAGGACGCGTAACATTCTTCCCCTTCACCCCACACTCGCGGAGAGTGAGAGGCCACTTGGAGAGTGTGGAGCTGGGATGGATAATTGTGCATGATTATCCGTTTTAATTACCAGGTGCTCTGGGTCCATCTGAGAGAGTGTAAACAGCACAGCACTCAGAGCTGCTTGAAAATCCCACACGACTGTCAGAGGTTGTTTGTGGGTTGACTTTAGCATGACAGAAACATTTACAGTGATTCAGGCCACAGGCAATGATCTGTTACATCTTTACTTCGGTTGCTTGTGTTTATTCTGCCAGATTTTCTTGATGAAGTACATGCAAACTGGTGCACGTATAGTTTTCATAAGAGACAATCTCAGTAAACGTGCGCTCTTCTGTTCCGTGTCTGTTCACCTTGCAAATTCTGCCGTTCGTGTTTTTTGTCAGATGACACGAGGACGTCTTTTCAGTCAAAAACACGTTTATTGCACGATTCAGCTATAGCACAGAATGGGTGGCAGTTCTTTGTTCATGAGTATCTCCGTCTTGATTCAAAGAAGCAAAGCCTCTAAGATCGTACAAGGTTGCAGCTCTTTATGCGACAGAAGCACCATCTCACACACACGGCGTGCGGGAGGACGTGTGCGCATATTGACCCGATCAACTTCTTGTTCTCATTTGTAATGGGACTGTAACCTTGATCAGCATTCAGACCGCAGCACGATATCGACTAAGTTTGCTCTTCAAAGACGAACTCAATTCATCAACACAATATTCAGAATTTATGTATTTGAGCTCTTTCACTGGAGGTCGCTCATGGGCCAAAATCATTAGGACACAAACTCTCATTTTCTCGCAGAGATCTTCATTGATCTGTGATCTTTCTGTACCACATAATAAGGTAGAATTTTTCTGAAGGACCCAAGAGACCTTCAGGGCTGACTTGGGTGAGAAGAATGTATTTCCACACCATGGAAGGGTTTTTATGGAGACCAGGGCTCTCGCATTATGTTGTGGAGCCTTTATTTTAAATGTGTTCCGATTTTTTCTCCCTCAGTAATTCTCTCTGCATGCCAGGCGAAATGTATGGATCACACAGCGATAGATGTGTTGGCATTTAAGTGTTTATATCTGTTAAATAAAGGTTCTTCAAAGGTTCTTCAGAGCAGTGCTACACTGTAAAATAACTTTGCTGCCTTAAATGTTTAAGTTTAATCAATGTGACTGCACAAGTCCACGGCTTTTAAAGATTCTTTATGGAACCCTTCGGCCAAAAAATGATTGTTCTATGGTATCGTGAGGCACCTGTTTTTTTTGTGTATATGTGTAAGTGTATAAGTACGTGTGCATGTAGAGGAGGATCTCTCAGGTCCCTCTGTGCTAGAGATCATACCTGATGAAGCCTCACTCAGTCACCCGATCTGAGATGACAGTTGCTCTTTGGCCGTATGACAGAAAGAAAGAGGCACTCAGATTAGTGACAGAATAGAGAATTAACAGAACAATACACACCAAATGAAAGGCTTTTACTGTGGGAGTCACTGATATACACACATAAACCGCTTTAGGCATATCTGGGTGGGGAGTGTGTGGATTTACGGTGTACAATGTACAGTGTCAGTAACAAGTGATAGATTGATATACTAGCCAGGCCAATAAATCAAAGGATGTTTGGATATTTTGGGTTTACTGACCAATAGCTGTCTGCTTGTTCTAAAATCTACTGACTGTTTTGTCAATACATAGTAGGTTTTTAAAGGCAAATTTAAAGTAAATAAAACAACACTGATAGTTTTATTTCAACAATTCTGTATGTTCCATTTTCTGTAGTTATTGTGAATTTTAAGTCACTCTGCTTTTTAGATATTAGCCACTGAAATCCCAAATTCAATTAACCAATACTAGTAACTAGTGACTTTAACACAGTTTATGTCATTTAATTATTCACTTTTGTTCAGAAATTACATTTGGAGACTTGCATTTTTGGTACAGATTCCTATCTAGTCGAATAGCTCAGTTCCAGACTGTTTGGGTTGAATTGGTGTTATCAGTTCAGCGTTCATGCTGATGGCTTAATCCATATCACATTACAAACGGGATGATTACGTGCTGTCTCACAGTAGGATTATCATGGGATTATTATGGGATAAATTTTATCTCTGTTTTTCGAAAAACTCTCTCTCTTCAAGTACCTTCTGTGAGCTACATCACATCACATCTGATATCAGACTAAAAAAAAGACTAACCTGCAGGCAGAATGTTTTCATTGTCGCTGTAATTCATAATACATGATGTCAGTGTTCAGAATCGTTACGTTTGGACGTCTTGGGAATATAGACTCTACACATGCAGTGTGTATCTGTGTGTCTAAAATTATAAAAAAAAACAGAGACAATCCAGCATTTTAAATTAGTCAGATCCGCCAACAAAGCTGGGCTGATAAAACGCAGGCACTCGCACTCTGACTTTCTCATTATTGCCCCCCTGACAGGTTTTATCGCCTCTTTCCGAGGCAGGTTAACATGAGACTGTTGATGTTTGATTTCAGTTAACGCTGAAGGCTGCCTGGTGCCGTGCAGGTTTATGGATCTTAAACCAACCAGAACATAATTCCAGGACCCTCCCACTCACATGTTGGATCAGTTTACAGATGATCTGGCAGGCTTCTAAGATCAGGGAATTCTGGGATGATCGAGGTAGTGACTTGCCCCTCATTCTAGATGAATGACATGTAAATGAAATACTTTTGTTACAGTAATTTTAGTACCAGATTTTATGACTTGATATGAAATATCTGAACTATAAATGATCTGTTTTATTGTTCTTAACTTGTTGTTTAAATTGGTGACAGCTTAATTATACTCACCCAATAGTTAGTAACGCCTGTCACCTGTTAGAGTTACTGTCCTCTCAGCTGATTGGCTAAACTCAACTAATTGGGAAGCAAAGGTCTGTGAAGCAGCTTTAACATGCACTGCATTATAGATACATTTAAACTATAAATGAGATGTTAATTGTTTTTTTAAAATGACTGTACAATCCAATACAGCCAGCATTCCAACACAAATGAACAGACTGTTTGGAAGTGAACATTTCCATTAGCTATTAACCCTTCCAGAAAACATACACACAGAGTCATGGATTATTTACAGCTGCAGATCAAGGGCCTCTCTACTCAAAAGGGGGCACTGTTACTGCATTCCAGATTACAGAGGTATATCAGAGAGCTGTCTGAATCACAAATTAACATACACTTCTATACGCATTCAACAAAAGGATTTTTATTAGCAGGCCAATCACTTCAACTGTTGAAATCTGATTCCACAACAGCTCATTATGGTAACTACATGAGGACTGCTGGTCCCATCCTCCTGGTTTCAGTCTGCTGTCGTTTCCCTCATGCTGAGAAGATCGGGGGTGTATTTCACATAGCACTTTCACAGGTGGAGGATGATTATATAGTCCACGTCTATGAAGAACTTTCTGAAAGCATTCTGACCTGTGAGAAAAGGCAACCACAGAAAATCAGTTCATAAAAATACAAACTTTCATCTATAACTTAAATGAAAGTTGCATGGAAGTTACAAGAAGGTAGAATACGAACAGGAAAGAACAAGGCAGAGAGAGAGAGAGAGAGAGAGAACGACGCAGTGGTACAATTTGTCGTTGTTAAGGACACCTGGTTTTTCCTCCCCATCTAGAATTCAGAGTACCCTGGAATGCTGCACCCTGCGTATCAGCATCCTCTCCACCTCCCTGCATATTCCTGTTTGTCTGACATTAGGCCCTGACTCAGTCCCAAAAGCAGCCAGCACCCCGCTGGGTATGCTCCATTACACACTACCTACACACTTTGTCTGTCATACTAAAAGCCAAGCCTGGGGAGCAAGGAGAGGTTAAAAGGTACGAAATGGGCCCGGCCGAATAGAGCAGACGGTTTTGGAAGCTGATTGCTCTGATCTGATTGGATGTGTGGCTGAATGGGAGTATCTCACTTAATGTGTACGGTGGGATGTTGCACCAGCCGACAGGGTTTTAGGTCATTGTCTTTGCTTTGAATTGAAATCATTACGAGCCCATTCAGCGAGTTCTCATTGTTATAAAGGTAATCGGCTTCCTTCCAGATACTTGACAACTTGAATATAAAAGTCCATCAGTGTCTGAATTCTTGCTTGGAAATCAGAAGTCATTAGACTAATGGATGCTGACAGCTAATGAACTTTTTTTTTAGAAATTCAACATTTTAAACTGACAGCACTTTGACAAAATCAGTACGTGTGACAGGTTTGTGATGACAATAATGTGAGTCGCGAGTATAGTGGTGATTATTTGTGTGATTGTTGGACTCTCTCTTACATTTTTCTATGGGTAAATATGTCATTTTCTATTTACTTACGAAGCAAAACAATGAGTTGATAGAGCTCATCAACCTCAAACCTTATTTCCTCATTATAGTGGTACCATTCACCTTCAAGCATCTTAAAGAACTTTGTGTTATATACATATACATATATAAGAACATATACATTGTTTTACATTTAACAGCTTTTATACTAGATTTCGTAAAGCAGCAACAAAGAACCAATAGCAGAATGTAAAGATCAAATGTCCATGTTTCTATAAATTGAGTATAGAATAGTTCACTTTCTTTGTTCAATGCAAGTCTTTGGATTCTTTCATCCAGGTGGAAGTCGTGAGTCAGATGATGAGAACAGCAGAACAGATTCACTGCTGTCAGTAGCACAAACAGTGCAGGATGAGCATCATGCAGTTTCCTCCAGCTCATGCAGAACTTCAGCTGATGTCACAGTGAGACAGTTAAGAGAAGCTGCAGAAGATGCTTTGTGGATGAGATGGAGGTGACTGTCTCTCACACGAAGACAAACACTGTTTTGATTTCATTCAGGCAAACTTCCTGCATCCTGTTCTGTTGCCAAAACACAGCTGAGTGAGAGAATGAAAACATACCGTATCTGACTTACAGTAATATTACAGTGATATTCAGTCTTGATGAGAAATCTCAGATGTTTGAGTGCAAACCTTAATATCTTCACAAATCTGAGCACAGTTTGTGGCATGTTTGAAATCTCTTAAAACTCTAGAGAAGACAATAAGTAGAATCAATTTCAAGCAAACATTTCCAGTTGCTCCCTGTTTCATTTCATCGCTGTCTAGGATAAGTAACTGAGATATTATTTAGATCTCATTTTTGATTTTCCTGTCTTACGGTCAGTCACATGATCAGTGAAAAGAGAAACAATTCTGTCCTGAACACCAACAGACGTAACATTGCATAGACCAGATGTATTTATTTTATATGGTTTTATCCATATAGATTACCATCAGAGCTGACCAGATAGGTATGTATATAAGAAAGGTTATATACAAAGATTATAGATACATAAAATATCTATACATTATAGATCTAAAAAAGATGAATAGACACAGCAAACGCTGTAGAAGTTGTTTCAAGGTTTTACTGACTATATGAATATTGTGAACATTAAAGAGCAGGGAGGAGAATAAGAAATAGCCATGTAAAAATAACAGGTTATGTTTGGAAGTCTTCCAGTCTGAAACGCGCTTCAATTAATCCCCCAATTAGCGCCGGTTCGAGCTCCGCATGAGCGCGGCGGATCCGCCCGGCGGTGTTACAGCCGCAGCGAGGCTGATGTGGGGCTCCGGTGGGCAGTCGGGATGTTAATTATCGAGGTCTGGAGTCCGCGGCTTAAAGTGGCGACCGCGGTTCAGACTCGAGCCGCACGCAGCGCAGGGGTTCAGCGCGAGCGAGATCAGCGCCATTGATAACGCGTCACAAATCTGGACGCCGCAGCGAGGCGTCGAAGAACAATAACGCGCGTCAAAAACGCACTTCACCAGCCGCGATATTTCCATGTAATTCAGCATTTGTCATTTTTGTAAGTTATTCAAATGCGTACGCGAACGCCCCATGTTCACACAAAAAGAAAAGAAAGAAAAGAAAGGTTACATTTTGCATAATGAAGCTTTTTATTAATGGAGGGTTTTTTTACTACTGTATTACAGTTATGAAAATGCTGTAACAATAATGTAGACAGAATAAACTGTAGGCACTATACAATAAATACTACCACTATGTAGACATATTTAAGTAATACAAGTTTTTAACAAAGTTTTTTTTTATCTCATTAAAGCTGCAATCCAACTTTTGCCTTTCTGTCGCCATCTCTGTTAAAATTGCAAGTAACTTGTGGAGTGATTTTCGTAGCTGTTTTCTGACACTGATTTATTAAACACTGAAAGCTACGGATTGCAGCTTTTCTTTCATGATGATGAAAGTTGACACAATGCAAAACCATCTGACAAAGTAAGATCTTCCTAAGCAAAATAATATTTTAATTAAATATGACCCAAACATGTTCATGTCAGGTTTCATGAGACTGACCCCCATCATTCCAAAATATTCCAAAACATATGCCTGGCACATATCACACCTGGATTATAGTCTAGGCCCCAAACCTACAAGTGAGTCTCCATGCAAAAACAAACAGTACTTACAAAAACAACTGATGTGCCTTTAAACTGTGTTTGTGTGTGTGCGTTATTTTCCATCAGTTCTACTTTCTCTTCAACATGCCAGCTGACTCAATGGGAAAACAAAGGTCAGAACTTTTAGGAAATGTCACTCATTTCGTCTCTTGCCACTTAGTGGTCTATTTGGCAGGAGGGGGCTTGGCCTGCTCTCAGTCACTGGGGGCAACAGAATAATGAATCACCAAGGCAGCAAGGCTCCGCTCTGCCTGAAAGCACGGAGGCCTGCCGGAGCAGCGCGGCAGGACGCTATTGTGGCTTGGTCTGCACTATAGGCAAACCAAGCAGGCAGGAGGGCTGGAAATAGTTACAGTCAAATAGAGGCGAACTGATCAAGAATATAAGAGAGCTTCTATCCCCATGAGCTACAAAGGGGTTTTCTTTATGCTTCTCCGTGCCTCCCTCTATTTCTGCTTTTTTAGTCTCTGATCAGACAAAACATACTGTAACAACACACAGTCTAGTGGCAAATTATTGCCTCTAAATTGTACAGTTATCAGTAATTCCAGGGACTGAAGCTTGTCATTATTTAGAGGTTAGTGACGGCTTTGTGGAACTATGCTAGAGCAGTTTTAGCAGAGGTGTGACTAACTTCCAAAGAACAATATCAAACCCTTAGAACAAACTATGAGCCAAATCAATGGAGAAGTGACATAGAGGAGAGTTGGGGAGCTCTGTGCCAGCTCTGTGCTATTTTGCCTCAGGTGAAGGCCAGACTGACACATGATTATGTCTGAAGGGATAAACAGTGTCTGAAATAGAGTTGTAGCAATTACCTGAGTTTCAGAGAATCAAAGAATAAAGGGCGTAGTCTCTGGGCCTCCACCTCAACTCAGACTTCATACCCTGCTCTCTTTCAGACTACATAATAAGGGCAGGGTAACCCTAACCAGACCCCTGGCAGGAAAATCAGGCTGACTGTCAGGTTCATTGTGTCATGCAGCACAGATATGGTTCCACTACTCTGTAACACAAGAACCATGGTTTGAAGTTTAAAGAATCAAAGAGGTTCCAGATTGAGACCTGACCTCAGATCAGGTAGACCTGTGTGTAATCACTAAACATCCAATTCACACAACATTTCAAATTAAAGGACGATTAAAGGCTTAACGATTAAAGTATAAAGACTGTTTGTATAGAGATACAAACTTCTGCTTCTGTTCATGCTCTTAAGGTGGGTTACAATGGCAATGGACTTTGCCATCAGAAATAATTGCTATACCACATATTTCAAAGTCATGCACATTCTTTTAACATTCTACCTTTTTATCTTTCACGTTCCTTCCTTCCTTTCCATTGCCTGCTCTCTCTCTCTCTTTCTCTCTTTCTCTCTCTCATTCTTTGTTACATGTAACTGTTGGAGACATCACGCTTTCCTCATCTGCTTTAGCTCTGCTTAATCCCCTCACAAGCCATCTTTGCAGCGCTTACAAATTGTACTCATGTAAGAACCAAAACATGTATCTCACTGATTAGGGTAAGAGCCTTATAAAACCTTCTAATTTCATCCATTTAAAGTGTTTTCAATGTGCGGACGAACAGGTTTCAGCAAACAGCACTGCCTGCAAATCACACCCCCTGACTGATGCAATTGTTAGGAAACTGCTGTTTTGTTTTACTATATACTTATTTTTTCATAAGAGTTACACATTGCTTTTTACCACTCAACCAAAACAAATTAGGAAAAGGAACTATAGAAAATCTAGCATCAACGTTACTACATCCACATTCTTTTTATCCAAAATGACTAGCAGTGCATGAACCTACAAACGTTTAGTTAGCAGCTCTTATCTTTAACTATTAGGCTACACCATGTTAGTTTAGATTAATTTAGTGTGGGTTTATTGCTTGACTAATGGAGAAAACCTGTATAACATGCATGACATTGTGGTTAAGGAAATCTATGCCAAGATTTATTTACATACTGCAGACACACACACAAACTCCCCCCCACACACATACTCACAGGGCGACATGCTCATTGGCTACAGTACAGTAGGTACCACTCCATCCCAACCAAGACAGGACCAAATGGTGCTCACACCCGACTACAAGAGGAAGACTTTGACTTCATCCCCTGATTAAGAGGTCATTATGTGCTAATGAACTGCCCCACAGGGCAACAGAATGTTCTGCCGTTTTTTCTGTACCGTCACCCACTGGCACTTCATGGGAAACATCACTGAATTACACAGCAGGCATCATACATGGGGCTAATTTACAGCCTTTTATTTTTTGGCAGCTCTGTCCAACCAAAGCCAAGAGCCAAAGGAGAGGTGAGATTTAACCACTAGCCAGCTGCAAACTGCAGTCAACTGAAAGTGGTAGATGGGTGATAGAGGGAGAGGAAAAGAGAAAGAGAGAGAGAATTTTGAAATTTTGCCAGTCAAATAAATAGGAAACAAATATTCCTAAAGACTTGTTTAGAAAAGCGACAGAGGTATGTAGGTTAAGTGAGGATCAGAGTTATTTAAGGAATGCTTCCAGATATGGGAACTGGCAAATGATTCCAGACTAGAACTACCTGTCCCAAATCACTATTTAAGTTAACTTCAATGAATAAATAAATGTGGTTAATGTTTATCACAAATGTAACACTGAATACTGCAGAAGACACTGAAGCATCATTACAGGTACAGACTCACCTGTCAGACTGCTGAAGTTCAGCACTTGGACAGCTCCAGACTCACTGATATGACGCGGTTTAATTGTAATGCATTTTACTTTAAACTTTTCTTCCAGGGAAGTTATTCTTTTCATTTGAAAGGAAACGCGTATTTAACAACACTTGTTAAATAAGTTGCAACACGACACGTATGTAAACGCGGTTTTTATGTTTTGGGGAAAACCGCTTTCCATGTTTTGGGATTCGGGAGCTTGCAGGACTCTGCTGGGGAATGCAAAACAGCATCCCGGGTGAAAACAGCGGCGCAGCTGCGCAGGAAAGCTGTGAAACCCAGCGAACAATTGAGGGCCTGTTCGCCATCACCTCGCCCTCTCCGGGCCATCTGCAGTGAGAGCCGCCGACCCTCCGGAGAGCTTTTGTGCGTAAATCAGCAAGTGAAAGCGTGAGGAGGATGAGGGAGAGAGATGGAAAGATCTCCATATTTATGTTCAGAAAATGTTTAGAAATCAGTGTAGTATTTAAGCACTCACAATGTCTGTATATAGCACATCAGACCAAGCGAGTATCCCAGTTGTGGTTAGTCCTGAAGTGAAATACAAATAGATAACGGAGAAGGGCAATAATTGGAGATAACTAACAGCGGATTTGCCAATATTCAGTTTATATACAAGTGTCAAACTTCTTCTGTGGCTGCAGAAGAAGGTTTTTCGATCGTTTAAATACGACCATTTGATATAAACGCAAATTTCAAATGATATGTACTCATAATATTTATCTCACATACTCAGCCTCTCACACAGTACATTTCCTTCCCCATAAGTGTGGCTATATTATTATTATCATTATTATTATTATTATTATTATTATATCTGTGCACTTGTGATTTTTGTCACCAAGCCGATTGTTTTTGCAAACGCAAGCATACTTTACAATAGATTAGATTATTTAATCTCTACTAAAAATCTTTGACGTTAAGTGAACTTCGCATTGACCGTGTGCAAATTATACGGAGCGTGTGATAAGTATCATCCCAACCAGGAAAAAAATGCATTAGAAATTGGAAGTGAAACGGACTATTGCATTGAGGACACAGTGTTAGTGAAGTACCTGCATTCCCCTCATTCCCTTCAGGAATTCGCTGATGCTTGTAATCAGCTTTGTAAGGCCGATGAGTGCACGGATGAGCGGCGCTTCCCGGCGGCGCAGCGCGTCGCGCAGGCCCGCTGAATGACGGTCAGCGTGGGGCGCCGCTCCAACCTCGCCACGGTGCCAAATTCCGACAGAGTCCCCACAATCGCTCCTCTGCAGGCCTGGCCTCGTCTGTGCCATCGATTTATAGCACAATTGTGCTAAAGAATAACCGATGAAAAGCACGCAGTTTCGTGTTTGATTCATTTCGAGAGGAGGGAAGCTCTTTCCTAAAGAACTTTTATTTTTATTTTTATTTTAACCGCGCTTGATGACGTGTGTGGATTAGGGAAACGACGCGAGATTGCGCGACGTGCCAGCGTGTAATTGCACGATAAGAGCCGCGCTGGGAATTCATTGGCCGGGTTGCCGTTTCCATTCCCCCCCTTAATCTGCCGCCGCGCATCCGTCCTCTGCAATCGGTCCCGTAATCTCCCGTGGCAGACCGGTAACCGGATTTTTCTGAGGAGGCACGGAAGTATGAGGGGTACGATAAACCGACGCTAATTAAAACATGTAGGACAGCGAGCACGAAGCATCGACGTCTCACAATGACAAAATGCGAGCTCACAATTTCACCAGAATGAACCTCACCGTGTCTGGTCCACACGGTGAAGTCTGTCTGTCGTAGGTTTACTGGTGAGATTGTCGTTGTTTTGCGTTTATTCTGACAGTAAAGAAAACTATGGAGGTAAATGTTTCCCAGTTTCCCAGTCTGATGGATGGGTGGCCATGCTGGGCTCGCTCTTTGTTTTATCCTAAGACCAGTTATGTTGTTTGTGTCGCCTTATTTGCGTCGACAAAATATAAAGCTTGTATTTTTGGTGATCTTTAAATAGAGGAATAGGGCTAGAAAAATAGTAGCTTATTGCTTAAATGACTCGTTAACTGATAGTTAAAGTAAATTATATATGACACAATTATATTGGTGGGATCCATCTGAAAAGTAGGTACACGATACACAAAGTGTTTAAAACTGTTTTATAAACAGACTGTATACTGACATGGTGACCCTTTAAAATGAATGTCATATCATGGTTGCGTTGTATTATATTTGTTTTTATTTTTTTCTAGACCAGGGCGAACCTCTGTGCCCCAAATAATACATGCATTTACTGGCCGAGCTAGAATATTTGGAAAAGATGAAAAGTTAAGAAAAGAGTAATTTATTACAACGGATCTGCGAAATAAAAGAGGCTGAAGGGCCTCCGTGAATCCTGCCACTTGTTGCAGCAAAGCTCCTGCGCCACGTCACTCTTCCGGTGGGTGTCAATGTGATAAGAGCGAGCCTCGTTGCTGACCCGGGGGTTCGGCTTTTAGGGCGGTTTAATCCCCCTCTCTCCCCCGACACAAAACACTCTCTGCATTCATCTTAATCCAGCTGACACCCCACGGAGGGTACGGGCAACATTTGCTAAGAAAATGAGGATGTCAATTTTAATGAAAGAAAATAAGCCAGAAGGCGAACAAAATCAAGTCCTCAACGTGCATGTCAAAAGTTGAAATAAACATTAAAATAATTGCATTGAGGGGTTTAAATCGTAAGACATCTTTGAGACATATGTCTGAACAATTCAGGGTTTGCAGAGAAAAACAGGGTTTGATCCATTGAAAAACGCATAATGTGATTTGCTCTCTATTTGTTCTTCGTTTTTCAATGGACACTCTTTATTTTAAGAGGTCTTGAACTTTGACCTCCCATCCTATGGAGCAAGACACAACAAGAACCAAGATCTTTTAAATAAAGGGAATTACACAAGGTTTCCCCACCGTGAAACAGCTCTATCAGCTGGCAACAATTTCAGCTAAAACTGGCAGCACTTACAGCGGGCTTTATGTTAAAATAATTTCACTTTCACCCACTAAGACTTGTGGCAGCACACAAGTTACTCCCACATGCTTTTACAAACGTGCAATTTATTTCTTTATTGTTAGAGATTCATTATAGACTGATGGTGATGTGTGAAAGGAAAGCTTTTCATTAGGTTTATCATTGCACTCTTATTATTATAATAATGTTATAATATAACTGTACAATCATCTGTCTAACAACATGAAGCTGGTTATAGCTGCTGCTGATAATTATTCGGTGTGATGTCAGGTAACACAACCACAAATCTACAGAGCAGAAACAGTGACAAAACAAACAGTAATTATGAAGCTTGAGACCTGACAGGATATTAAGAGGATGGCTCATAATCCACACAGGCCTTTTGCATATCAGGGCTGTCTAAACACGCTGAAACCCCGTTGAATCAAATACAATTCAATCAAATACAAATATACATCGAGTTCCGTTTATTTATCTGCAGTTAGTCCTTTAATATTTCCTTTCTCACAAATACTGCCCTTCATTTCCTTAAAACGGGAAATATATATTGCAATGTAAGTAAACGCAATAATAAGCATACAAATGCTTCGTAAATCATTCAGCACAATGACTATTAAAAATAATTAATGGTTTTATTGTAGACTAAATAATGGGAATAATTAAACGATGGCCTACGTTCAATTTAGTCACATTTATCTTCGTTAAAGTAATTTCTGATATAAATTCCGATTTGTATTTCTCCATTATATCACAGGGACGTGACGACAGAAACAATTGCACCCTTGGTATAATTAAAAAGAATCAGAGCTCGGGATATTTCACATTTAATAACTTTTCTTTGTCCCCATGATGTTTTCTCTCAAAGTTTTGAGGGGTCTTCGGAAAGAAGACCACGTACGACTAAATAATCCTTGTTTCATCTTGAACAGAGAAATAAACATCACATTAAACTATTACTACGCTTATTTAGGGGTCGTGGAATAACAAGCAACAGAAAACTAATTGTCCAGAACCAAAAGCTGTGCCATTTATTCTCACGTCAACGCAAAACCTTTCCTTTTTTGCTGGCAAACCCGAAAGCTATTTACAAATGTGTATCCGTTTGCTCTGGAACATTTTCACAACGTACAAAAGAATACAACAAACCAATAAGGAACAGATCAAATACAGCAACTCACGGGTTGACAAATCAAATTGGGATAGAGAAAATCGGAGAAAACTTTAAAAACAATGCGTTTGGTGATATTTTACACAGCATCCACTCTTTCTGCTTTAAACACATGAACCATCTCGCACGATCTAAATGCGTCCCCCGCAATGAGCAAACGCGTAAAGTTTGGGCATGTGGAGATAATTATTTATCCCAGCGACTGCCTTCAGTTCAGTTCTGCCATTAAATAACATCCCCTTCAAATGTACAAGAACAAACATTGTGTACAAAAGGTAGCTCGGCTCTGAAAGAGGTAAATATTTGGTTATTGGGTCTGAATGCGTATCGTTTCATATGTGCGTCAGCGGAACGGTTCCGTTCACGGTGCTCGTGGAGCTCTGATAGTGCTGCGGTACGGCGTGCAGTCTGCTCTGGACGGACGGGTCCCCCGTCTCCGCCGTCGGTAAATACATGCTTATCATCTCCCGCAAATCACCGGGACAGGGGGCTCGAGAGTGAGCTGTAACGGGAGGGCTTACGCTTGGTTCCGATTTCACCAGAGATCCCAGGGTGCCGATGGCCCCTGAAGCAACGCTGGAGGTTTGGTGCTGTGTGTAGGATATTCCCCCATAGGCTGACGGTGAGGCGCTCATGTAGCTCTGAGAGTTTGTCATGGGGCTGTACTGGAGAGCGCTCATGTCGTAGCGGTGCATAGGCTGTGGGTTGTGCGGATGGTGGTGGTGCCCGTGGTGGTGGTGGTGCGCTCCGGTGCCCGGGTGCTGACTGTAAGCGAGCTGAGCCTCCTGCATCATTGCAGCGGCTGCCGCGGCTGCAGCTACCTGCCCCGAGTACGTACCGTTGGCCCATCCGTTCATGTGCGCGTAGCTCGCCGCGGGGCTACCACCATGACCCACCGGACTCTCCAACCTCTGCCCGACCCCTGCTGCACCCATACCCAAACCCACACCGCCCCCAGGTCCAGCAAGCAAGCCCCCGGCCAGTGAGTATTTGTCTTTCTTGAGCAGCGTCTTGGACTTTCTCCGCGGTCGGTACTTGTAATCCGGATGCTCCTTCAGGTGCATGGCACGTAATCGTTTCGCCTCGTCGATGAAGGGTCGCTTCTCCGCCTCGGACATTACTTTCCACTCGGCTCCAAGGCGCTTGCTGATCTCCGAGTTGTGCATTTTAGGATTCTCCTGCGCCATCTTCCTGCGCTGACCCCGAGACCAAACCATAAACGCGTTCATGGGTCTCTTTACGCGGTCTTGGTTAACTTTGCTCCCGCTGTTGGGTCCCGTGTGCCGTGTGGTTGTGTTAGTCTGGGGCCCCGGAGAGTGCAAGTCCGTTTCCATCATCATGCTATACATTCAATTGACTTTCACTTACTCAACTCATGCACGGAAACAATTACTCAATAACAGCACTGGGCGTCCCCGGTACCCGGTTCACCCGCGTAAAACCTCCTAATAACCAAAAAGGGCCGAGAGACACGACCCAAGCAGATGTTGGATGCTACGCCTGCAGCCTGTCGTCTCTCTTTTGCTTTTATTTGAACTTCCTCTTGGGTTGATTTTCACATCCAGTTGCACAATGGTCTTTGAGCCACTTTCAGCGGTGGGGTAGGAAAGTTGGTGGGAGAGCGGCCATATGATGCGCTTTGACAGGGAATAAATGAGCGAGAGGGAGCCAATGGCGTTGGAGGATGAGACCGATTTGCATATGGCTCACGGTCAGGTGACGCGCACGGGCTGCAGCGCGCCGGCCGCAGGTTCAGGCGAAGGGTTTCCTGCGGCAAATATCGACAAATATTATTTATTTAGCAAAATGATCTTCAAATTGTGATATAGGATGATGACGATGATGATCTTCACCGGAATAACCACCACAGTAACCCACCGGTCACATTATGGGTCAACTATCCCAATGTCCTTTCTGTAAACCACAATAAAACCACACATTTAATAAACTTTTTAATAAACTTTTCCTACATATTATTGTTACCCGTCCGACGTCGGTCCCTCACAACGACAGACAAGTCCCCAAAAGTAATGAATGGCATGTTTTCTCTTTCAATCGACTCCACAGGTGTTTTGCTGTGTGACGGTTGCTAGGAGACGGGTGACTGACCAGTGCACAGAACTACAATGGATGGGCATCATTTCATTATGTGCAAAATTAATCCAACCTTACGTGTTGTTTTCAACGTTGCTTCAGTTAACATCGGAGACTTAAAACAAACTACTGCGACTTTCTGTCAGTGAATTAAAAACAAATATATATATATATATATAATACATATAATCCAAATGAAACACAAGTAATCCCGAATTTAAACTTTATTGCATTACTAGTGCACTACAATATTATCCACTAACAACATTAAATGAGGGCAAGCATGTTAACGCAACACATTTTGTAAGCTCACACTTTACTGGTGCCCTGGCTTGTTATGACTGAACCATTATTATTTTTGTCAGCAAAATGCATAGAAATGGAAACGCATTTGGTGAACTCATATTTTATTATTACATTTTTGAGTGTGATCGCCTTCTGCTGGAACTTTTTATTTTCATGCCTTACATTGTCCTGTTACAAATTCAGATGTGCACGTAAAGAAAAACAATTGCACCGAAACAACTGCAAGTCAGGCTGAAAACGCATCCAAAATACGGGCCACTTTGCAAGTCATTTAGGGGCGTTGTGAGGGTGTTGCAGACACATCGCTCAGATTTCACACAAGACTTGCTCAGAAAATCTCCAATAATTGTTAACTGATGCGAAAAATAAATATCGCGTCGCTTAATGTCTTAATCATCAGACCCGTTCGTGCAACTGGAAAGTTGTTGCAATTATGCAATTATGCACTATTTGTTGGATTACACAACTGGTTTAACAATAGTCTCCGGATCATATAAGTCAATACTTTAAAAAAAATGCTAAATGCTTTAAAAGTGCATTAATACAGAAGGCGAAAAGGCTTTTTAACATTTAAATGTCTATCATTTTAATTCCGTAATGCGTTTCTATAATAGGATAACACATTTCATAATTGTTCCAGCGTTTTTCCAGCATGATAAAAATAACAAATACAAATATAAACAAAAAAATAAGCAGTGAGTAGGCAAGTGCTGGTTATGTCTAAGGTCTGTAGCCCTTTATTCCAGCATGCCGATGCAGAAGACACAAAATAAAGCGCAAGGAAACCGGTGGATGCAGTATAACTGTAAACCGTGTCTACACTAACATCCTCGTTTGTTAATAAGTATGTCCCGCCTGCAAAGTGAATTAGAGAGTCTCTTGAACTTGTGTGAGGGTTTATAAATGGTCAACATCTGTCAGATGCGCCCGTTCCCTCTCCAGCGCCTTTTCAACATAATTGGACGAGATGGGAGGGGAAACTCTTGCGAGGGAGAAGAGGGTGTCGTGCTCTCATATTTTCGGCCTTGTTTTCAATTGTCAGACTTAATTCTGCATGCTTTACACCTTGACACTCCGAGTGCACAACGAGCATTGCAAAGTGAGGGCTTGTGCGTGGAGAAAGAAGGGAGTTTGCACACCTGTGACCCGGACAATATCAACAATCTTAAAAAGTGGGCCATATTCTTTCTCCTAATATAATCTAGGGTATCAATCTGTAAGCTGCTGGGACAATAATAGAGGAAAGGCGTATCAATCTTTTGAAGATCCTGAAGCAGCAGTAATACAAACAACATCAAACACCCGAGTAGATATTATACTACAATTAAACTCAGTCCAAGGTAGTTCTTCACATGGTCACCTACTAAGACTGGAGCACAGTGATAATAAACAATGTTTTTAGAAACACTACATACGCTTTAAGAGTACCAGTGTTTCATACTTCTGTGTACAATGGTACAATGAAAAGGAGAGGATAAAAAAGAAGAAAAATGAACGATAAAAAAATCTGATCCGAGATGTCTTGGACATCAAATATAACCCACAATGATAACGTTTTTTTATTGAAACAAATGCTGTTTATACACAAGGGCCAAGGTCAGATGACCCAATAAACAAAAAAATCATTCATTTTGTTTTAGCGTGTCAGACATAAATACAACCTCTGCTTTCAAATAAGAATTGTCTGTATATGTGTATGCGGGAAAGTTACTGAACTGTGCGGTCTAAAGACGTTCCTACTTGCCCTGCTGATGGAGGACGGTGTAAAAATAAACTATAAATTAAAACAACAGTGGTCGTCAACCAGTGTAACAGCTGTATACAGTCAAAACGCAAGGCACAGAACACACACAGGTGCTGTGACACATCAGAGCTTCCATTCAGAAATGATGTCTCTGAAATAAAGCTGTTACCACTGTTTCGACACAGAAATATGCCCCTGCAGCCGAAGCCATAGGGAGCTGAAGGGAGGGAGGGGTGTTCAGGCTAAACTGTGTGGAGTGACAAAGCACACAAACACATAATAACCCTCCGCCGTTTATTCAGCCCTTTGTTTTTTCAAGACACAAATCAACAGCTGCAACTAGATATTGTACCAGCTCTCTTACTAGGGTGCAGAGAGCCCTGTGTCTGCGAGTTTATGGACTCCCTCCTACAAGAAAAACAGATTTTGTAAAAATATCTGGTTAAAGAATGTCCCAGTTCTAATGGCAGGAAAAGACCTAACCATCACCGGTTAACATACCACACGTTAATTAACAACTGAATCTAAAGAAGTAACACAAATCCTGTATCCAGCGATAAATGCAGTAAAAATAAATTCATAAATTCATAAGCGATAAATGCAGTAAAATGTTTACAAACATTACACACAATACTACGTTTACACACATAGAATTGCTTACTGACGGGACCCGAGACCCAATTAGTTTGGGTCTAATCTAATTTAAATCAAAAGTTCCTCAGACACACACACACACACACACACACACACACACAACTATGATAACTGTATGGTTTTCCGCCTGCATGAGCACATCTCTCTGCTGTTAGCACAGGAATCTCTAAGCTCACAGTCATTTCCCACCACAGTTGGCTTCACAGGATCAGCTGAAGCTTCTAGAAACAACATGTTAGCACGCCGCAGGGGCTAATGGTATCAAAGGCAGTCTTTTAACAGCAGATGTCTTGCTTAAGCTGCACGTCACAGCTGCTGTCAGCTCTACTGTATGAGAGTGAGGTAAAATCCAACTGCATCAACTGGTGTAGCATTCACGGCCCGGTTTAGCTGTAAGAGTGCTATGATGTTGTGGAAACAATGAAGACGTTCAGTGGCCCCGTAAGAATGAAAATAGGCAAAAACTGGGTTCATAATCAGAACCATCTGTGTATATATATACAGATATACAGCACAGATATATTGTTTTAATAAAATCAAATCAGTTTAAGTGATCAGGATTCATCTTGAGCTAACTATAGGTGTTAAATAAAGAGAAATTAGCTTCTAAATACACACTTCATGGATTGTATGACTACAAGTAAGAGATGAGTGATGATTGGTTGCTAAGATCAAAAATGTGAGAAAAACAAAAACGCATAAGCAGAAAACTCAGGAACACATGAACACTTCACACATAAATCTCCACAACACACCCAGATTTCAACAGGTTGTCACCAAGATCTTTACAGGACAAAAGTTTTCAATATTGAGTCGACTTAAATGATCAACAGCAGAGCTAAAAACATCTATCCTGATTAAAATCCATCAGTGTATTTAAAATATGCTTTTCATATTATCTGGCCTATATGCAATGATGTAAAAGGTATACTGCATAATATATCCGCTACATTATCATGTAAAAATTAGTTAAAGAATAAGAGCAATAAGCTCAAAGAACAGATCCACAACAATTAAAATACTTCATTACAAAAATGTAACAGCTCTCTACGTTTCTATTGATTTCTTTTTTAATTAATCATGTCTTTAATATTTATGTGCTGCAGCACAAGAATCCTAATCTAAATTTACATTTAAATAATCCTTTATTAATTCTTATTAAGAAATACTAATGCTTACACTTCTGCCACTAAATATCCACAATAAGACACTCCAGCGCAGCAAGTCATTCACTACACAATTCACTAAGCAGTGAATCCATCTGACCAAGTTATTCTTTTATCATTTATCATTTTATTGACAAGTTACTCTCTGCTATATTACTATGTGTTTGCTTACTATAATCAACAATTTCTGATTGTGGCTCACACAGTTATGATTACAAACCCAAGCAGTTCATTAGAGGGTTATGATGATGATATTCTGTATGCTTTCACACAAAGTGCAAGGAAGTGTCATCTTCCAGGAGTTTCGTGGCCCTCGTCTGCACTGAAGGAAAGAAAAGGCTTTTGGTTCTGGACAGTGGTTGCTATGCACGGGTAAGGAGAAAGTTATCTCTGGTTAACCACTTAGCAGCTCGGCCTTGTTAGCTGATGTACTTTTGATGTGTCGTTGATATTAGATTGGGCTCTGCTGCTTAAGGTGGATTTTGAATGAGAAAAGATATTTATGACTTGAAGGTGAATCAGTAGAGGTCTTGGCTGGATGTTAGTGACTCATCTATGATGTGTGGGTACATAAAACGCACGTCTTTACAAAGACACAGAAGCAGAAACATATAAATACAGGATGAAGTAACGTTTCTTCAGTCAAAAAACATCAAAGAAGCCTCAGATCAATATCCCACTTCTGACAGCCATAGCATGTTATTACCCATAATCCCTCTGTAATCCATGTACAAGGGTCACCCATCCTTGTCCAAATAGCTACAATCTCATTACACCTCAAATAAAACTTTCCTATTTATCTACAGATTTTAAATGAAACTAATAAGGCTCTAATATACCCCTCACAGCCCCTCCTCTCTCCACCATTCCAAAACCCTAATTATATTTCTCCCTCTCTGAAAGCAGTCAGTGATTGTGCGCACCACGCTACGGAACGTGCTGACAATACCAGCCAATGGCGCAAGTGTCGGTGCAGCTGGGCTAATTAAATTAGATGCGATGCTACCCTGGAACTGCAGTGCTCAGCCAGAGAGAAATAAGCCACAGCAATAATGAGCGCCGGCGCCAATACCACATGCCCCAAATATAATTTCTAATATTTGTAAAAGAAAACATAAGGCACAATGGGGTTTGGGTTTGAGTGTGTTTAGGATTTAAGATCTAATTTACACCTTGAAATGAACACCAAGTGTTAAAATGTTAAACATGGGGAAACAATTAACAATGCAATTTTTTTGCAATGTAAAAAAATTTATAACCATTATTTAGGTTTCTGCAATATTCAGAATGTAAGAAAAGTTAAGATATGTGGCAAAAACCATGTTAAGTAAGTATAAAAGTTTAAGCAGTTAACTTTAATTGCACAAAAGGTTTTTATTAGGTTCTGTGTCCATGTCAGTTTATATCAATGACCAAATAGAAAGAACTTGTGAAATTAAATTCTATTCTACATCCTGTTCTAAGTTGTAACTCAAAATGTTATGCTGTTGTAATTTGTAATAAAACAAATGTATTAAATTAAATAATCCAAAAGGACTTTGTCACGAGTGGTCTTGGACATTTGAACCCCATTGTATGTAAAATCATTAGGAAAACTCCACTACTATGTTCCACTATGCTCCACTGCAGTCCCCCTGCAGACAGGAAACAGAGAAACAGCTGACTGTTAAACAGATATGTAATCTTGTGAGTGTGTGTAAAGCTGTTAATCTTATTTAACGCTGCCCCGTAATGCCAGCAAAGTGGACCTGACATGCTTCTCACACTCATTAAACAAGGTTTAGCTTTAAATGTCAAACCAGAGAGCCTCCCTGCATCTCTTTCCACAGACTCTCTCTCTGTCTTGCTCTCTCACATTCTCAAACATTTTTTTTACATTTGCCAAAGTCTTTCCTGCGTCCGTTTTCACACTTTCTCGCTACAGCTCCACCACTTTACCCATAATCCTCCTGTGGGCTGCATTAGTTGTCCCCTTTCCCCCTCCCACTGCTTCACTCTCTATTCTTCTCAGCCAGTTAGAGTGAAACTTTCACTGGACCTCTTTCTTTACTTCTCTGGCTAAAAGGGCAGGGAGGAGACAACCAGACCCCCTGTCTGACGGTAGTTTGGGCCCTGATCGGATCACAGCGGGGCTAAGTGTGAGGCGCTCAGCAGGACGGCCCCTCTTCAAACTCCCCTCCTCTTTCTTTTCCTCCTTTAGTCTCTAGACATTCTAAATGAGGTCAGCTCTCCTGCTCCACTGATGTCCAATGGCGCTCAAAGTCAACCTCCGGCTAACTGGCCTTTCCTTCTCTTTGTTTTGGCTCTCTTAGAGTCTGTCTATCAGACCTTTTATCTCTCTCTGTCTCTCACTCACTTACTCACTCTCTGCTTGTCACTCTCTCTGTCTTCAGAAATTATTTTCTAAGCTACCGCACCCCAAATGAACTGGAGATGTTCCTCAGAATAAAGAATTACAGAACAAGATATAACAACAACAACAAAAACTGACAGGTGACAATATGCAAAAAATTGAATTACAGTGTGTGAAGCTGTAAATCTTCATAAAAATGTAAGTTGTATAAAATCAAAGTTGTGCTCCACTTGATAGTTAATACTAAATATGTATGACATCACATACAAATAAATGCCAAGACTTTACAGTACCACCAAAATGTGGACAATTCAATAAGCGGTCCCACTTTTATCGGGTGTCTCTAACTACTTCAGTAATGTACAGTGTGACTGTTGCATGCATACATGTTGTTATATTGTATTTGCATTTAAAGTATTTGCATTTAATACACTCTTGACCTCTAAACCCACCCCCAGACCTACCCAGAACAACATGTACACAATAAGTGAAATAAATTAAATGCTTTTATCTATAAAGTACACATCACAGAAGATACTTAGTATAAAGTGAGACCCAATAAGCTACTGTACTCACTTCTAAAGCCTGCACTTTCATGTTCTTGCACCTGTTGCAGCTAAATCCATATTTAACAAACAATCGGGTATTACAAAAAAATTTTGATACACTGTCTTTAAAAGATCAGCTGGACAAAAATACAGCTGAATTCTGGAATGACTGCAGCCCAAAATCTACTGGAGATTAAAATCTATACCCCAACATAATGCAATGAAATGTTCACCAACAGCACATCTCTCACCACAGACGCATTCACAGCATAAACAGTTCCTGCACTGTGTAGCTTTTGCACAAATCTGAGTTTGTTTCATAACTCCCTCTGCCTCAGTCATGGCTGCCACCTTCCCCCTGACATTTCTCCTTCCTCTCTCCTCCTGTGAAGCCGGTCCACAATTAACCTTTCGCCAGAACAGGTCTTCTGATAAACCCCCATTTGTCCCCTACAACTTCCCCAGCATCCCACCTCAGAAACAAAATTCATGCCCCGTACCTGCTGCCCTTTAAGGAGGGGGGCTTTAAGGAGAGAGAGATCCTTTGTGCTGCTCCTAATCTCCGTTGGAGACAGAGGGGTGGGGACCCTTTCTTCGGCCCCTCACCCCATTCACTCCTCATCCTCTGCTTCGTCTCAAAACATTTTGTTCGTTCTGCCTGGAGAACCACGGACGAAGAGGGAGAGAGGTACAGCAAGCTCAGCAAGGTGCACTCTTTTCCAGTGTGTCTGCCTGCCTCACTGCCCTGGTGCTCACAAACTAAGCTGGTTCAGTCCGGGACCCAGCCTCTTTAGGCAATGGAGTGGTTTATTTAATTTGCCGTTATAATGGAGAACTCTGAATGAGGCACCGGGGAAAACCGCTGAGAAAGGCGAGAGATCGTGGGGCGGGTGCAAAGCAAAAGAAAAAGGAATCGAGCGAGAGAGAGAGAGGTGCAAAACGAATACGAGAGAGAGAAAAGCTGAAAGCTGCCACTATTTTGATTCACACACCCCTCTTTTTTAAAAATTACTTCCAAAGTGTGATATCTATTGTACAGTGAATAATGTGGAACAATGCAAGCGGTGGTTTTGGCAATATTCAAAGAGGCTTATTCAGAGCAGGCCGATGGCGGGCTGCACATTGAGGCCCAGAATACTCCCATACAAGCCCGTTCGCTGGGTACTATAGCGCTCATTGTGAGGGCAGTGTAAACAAAAAGGGCCCCAGAGCACAGTGGGATGTGGGAAAAAGAGAGCAGCTTTATTCCCCAGAGGTCCGGCATTATGATGGGGTTAGAGCGTGTTGGTTTTGTCTGGTGTAGGTCTGGCCCCTTGTCACAGTAGCATCAGATAGTAGGAATAGGTAGAGGCGAGTTACAGGAGGTAAATGTTTCAGAGATATCTGTTATTTTTATACACTGTAGTACTCTCCATATCCTCTACAGGACATATAAGCAGAGAAGTAAATTGCTCAGTAGTAGCCTAGATTTTTAGCGCATATAGAACAAAAGGCTAATGTGTCGATCTTTTGCCGTTAGATTTTATTTTGAGCTTTCACTTTTTTCATTGTAGTGTCTTAAAAATCTGAGTAAAACCTGTGACGGAGAGAGAAAGAGTTTTCTCCTGAGAGAAAACTAGTGGCTCTCCATCTAACTTCATCCTTGTCCAGAAGAAACAAATCGAGACATCAAAACAACAAATCTCACCTTAAGTTTTTCTTTCCTATAGAAATTCAGGCTTAAATATATTAAACAACCAAAAAAAAACCATCAATCTACGTTCAAGTTACAATGAATAAAAATGGGTTAACGGCTGAAACTGTGAGTTTTTTAACCTCATTGCAGATTCGTGTCAAGTGGAACTGCACAAAACTAATCAGACGAATTGTCACAGACACACAGCTGCAACATTCAAGCTTTGGCTTTTTAGTGATCCTGAAATGCTTTAGGTCTCCAGATTACAGCCTGTTTCTACAGATTGAAGCTTCTCTATCACACACTGCACTCTGAGACCTCTCTGAGACTGTTTGCTTCATTTATACGACTCCACCTGAGAGACATGCTCTTTGTGTTTACACAAGATTATATTCCCCAGGTTCAACACATATACAAACACGCGCAGGCCGTCAATTCAAGCGCTAAACAAACAGCCCCTATGCACATAGAGGCTGACATATCTTTATGCCACATAATAAAGGCAGACCTTGAATATCAAAAGTGTGTCTGTCTGTGACGTCAATCAAAACACCTTATACCTGTTGTACAACAGCAGAATGTTTACACACACTCTATAGCTTCTGTTAAGATGGAGAGATGCTTTCAATTATAAAAAGTTTTTAAATGCTGATTTTATGTAGATTAGACACAGACAGACTGACTTTGGACAGCTGGTGCATTATAGGTGCATTTAGGTGTGAAAATATAGAAATGCACTATTTTATAGTTTTATAATGACTCAAAAACAAAGATTTTGGATAGATAAATAGATTGAAGGAATGACAATGATTTAGTACATTTTTAAAACTTTTTAAGTTTAATGTTATTAAAAGATTTAAAAAATGAATAAATCTGGAAACTGCTTCTAATATCAATTAATCATAAGCTGTAACTGACCACAGAGAAACGCTGCTTTTGGGAATCACATAAACACCAGGAACAGTCAGAGGACAAAATAAAGGTTGTTAAGAATTTAAGCATATTAAAATGACATTTTTAGTCTATAGCACACACCTCCTCGCAAATTAATATTTACAAAAATAATTATAACTGCACTTGTAACGGGAGCTTGTTAATGAATATCTTGATATTGTGCATCACTTTGGCCCAATAGCTTGATCATCCTGCTGAAAAAGGCTGAAGCAGCACCAGTGAACAAACGTGAGAAGGTCACTCATCACAGAATAGCCAGGATGTTTTCCTCCTACAGAACAGATTACACAGGCAGTTCTAAACAGGCTACCAGCACGCAGAGCCCGAACAAAACATAGCATGTGTCACAGTGCTGTCACAGCAAACAGAGACAAACAAAGAGAGAGAGAGAGAGAGAGAGAGAATGATCCTTGTCATTTATCAGAACACAGGATTCAGCAAATGCTGTGGTCACCGCAACATCAGCACTGGCAAAGATGTATTATACTTCTCTGTGTAAAAAATGTAGTATGGTGAATTTTGTAACAGCATGCAAAGCTGAAGTATAAATAAAATTTTTGCAAAAAATTAAGTATCAAAAAAATTATTTGTCCTGCCTGCCTGTCCAACAAAATCCATATCTGGCTACTGCCACAAATATTTTCAGAATTAGCATTGATGTTTATTTATATGATTCTCCATATTTTGCACTCTGTCGCAAAACCATTTCAGCTCATTCTTTGTAAGTCAGGTCGGAATAATTCCGTTTCATCCTGTGATTTTTAAGCGGCACTTAATTAGTCCTCCCTCCCCGCTGCTCTTTGCTCACAGTTAATTAACTTGAAGGCACGAGTAATTAGCTGGAGACACTCAGTGTCCCTCGTGTTAAACGCCTCGTGAGAGCGACGCACACCAGTCCTGCGGTTGACGTACGGACCAACAGCATAAGAGATGAAATCAGACTTGTCAAATAAAGGAAAGGTTTTGACAGAAAGAAAAAAGGGCAGAAACATAAATAGTCTGATAGCAAGACCAGATTTAACTGGAGAGACACACACTGCAGCTAAACAGAAACTTAACTCCTCTTCTGTCCACACTGACTGTCCAGCTACTCATAAGAGTGACAATCACTTTCTGAACTGAATTCACTCCCCATAAAAATGTAAGCAACTATGACAGAATTACCTGAATAACAGAATAACCTGCTTAAATGTCTGTGCAAGCGTTCACAAGGGACACTTTAACAAATGAAACATGGATACTTGTTTGGCCTGGCCTGAACACTGTTGCAGAAATTGAGAAATAACATTCACTGTACTTGTTTTCACTAAGGTCCTTTATAGAGCGAGAGAGAGACTGTATAAAAGAGATAATGTAGAGAGGACAGGGTTGTAATGGACCCTCTATCTCAGTCTTTGAAGGTACCACTACGCTGTTCCTTCATCAGAGGGTGAAGAGAAGCCACAGGCTATAATCACTACAATTACTGGCTGCTCTCACCCCGACCAGCACTCCTCACTTAAATACAGTCACCTGATCTGCCGTGCCATACTGAAATGCACTCAGATCTGAAGTAAAAGGTGGCAGCTTCATGTTTGTCAAGTCTTGTCAGGGCCGGTGTTTATCAGAATGGTATTTGTCATGGTATGATGGTATGCTTTCTGAAAATGACACCACGACAAACGAATCATGAGGACTTAGAAACTGATATAAGAAACATACACACAAAATACCAGATGTACCATTATCTCCCACGGACAGTTTGCATAATCATTCGTTTTTCTAACTTGTTGCTAAGCTGATGTTATTTACAAATACTTACTTACTAGTACATACAGAAACACAAACATATTTGTATCATTGTACATGACTAAATAGCCCATCATTAAGGGTTCCACTTGGGTTCCATAAAGTTTTTAAATAATAATAAATTGCTCTTAATTCATAATTGTGACTTTCCCAATTAGAGAGACTCTTCTGTTGAGAATGATCTGATGTGTGTAGAGGTCTATATGACAGGAATATCCACGTATTTTTCTTTGATATCTAACCGATTGCAAACATACACCTGTCAACAGATTCCACAATAGATGCTTAAATAAAAAATACATTAATACTATAAATCTTATGGCATCCATTTACATGGTGAAAATTTGCCATATCTAAACTAAAGGTACAATGAAGGTGTGAAGTAAAACGTAAGATGGTTTTGAAATGTCTTGACATGCTGATTACTATGAACATCTCATGTTATGACAAGTTTTGTGCATTTAAGAGTCATTATGAATGTTGGATTTTTCATTTCAACAAGCTCCAGTATTCGAATAACACGTCTCATGCCAGCCAATGTTCTTATGTCTAATACAGAATACAGTAATTAGTCTTAAGGTACTGTGGTATATTGTGTCTCGATTGAAAAGTGCCGTTCTTAAGTTACATTTAAAATGAAAATTTCACACAAATTGTTGTTAATAATATAAACTCCAATGAAAAATTAGATAGCAAAGCCTTTTAAACACCTATTTTTATTAGGCTGCTGATTGGGTTTCAATAACTCTAACAACACATGTTCTTTTTAACTTCTAAAAGCACTCTGAAGCTATTAGCCATTTAGATTAATTGGGTCATTGTGTCATTTCACAGTCTCCTGTATTCACATTAAACATACTGGTAATTGACATTACAGACTGAACTGCAGGAAGACACTGTAAAGATCTCAAAAGGCAGGACAGAAAGATGAGCTAAAAAGACGAATTCATAAAAATCTTACATTAATACACAAATCCAGTTATGTGGGAGCTTCATATGAGCTAAAAGACAGTTCAAATCCTTGGCATTTGAATTTCTGAGGTGGGAGTGTAGATTGTGAAAAGCCATTTGTACAAATGTGGATGTCCTTGAGCACTTCACATCGCAAGACAAAAAAAATCTATAGAGGTGAAATGTTTGTGTGTGTGTGTATACTTGATCTTGCATATATGATGTATTTTTGCCCAGTATCACTTAAAAAAGTACAGAAGCAGACATCAGCTAAACTTTTTTCAAAACTATTACAATTCATATTATTATTTGGGATTTTCAAACAAAGCATCAACCTTCACAAACAGTGTTTAAAATCCATAAAGTATCCCATATAATTCTTATATCATCCACAGATGAATTGATACATCAGTCTAAAAACACAGAGACAGAGATGAAAGCTGCACAGACAGCTGCATCGATCTACATTCGGCTGGTATTTCTAGATTTCATCGCAACTAGAGGGAAAGCAGACGGTTTGATGGGCAAACGTCAGATGATGTCTGAATTGTATCGAGTCTGACATGTTTACATGGACCTGCTATACAAGTGTCTGGATCACATGATCACACAAGCTCTGAAGCTCTACAACAACCACAGACTAATAATACATCACACTAAAACAATAAACACTTTCAAAACAGCTTATAAAATTGCTTCATCATACATGTCCTGCGTGTACATTGTATGTAAAAATCTATATGAATAAATATGTAAATATTAAATGTAAATAAAAAACCCTCATAAATATGCTTCTGTTCCATGCATTCTTTGAGAATAATGAAAAAATCATTTTTCCTCTACTTCTGTTTTTCCTTTGTTCTCTGTTGCTAACAAATACATATGATAAAAATAAACACAATGTATTGCATTTAACATTAGCTAGCTAACTTGATTGCAATTCTTCTAATTTTGTTTCACTGTAAATATTGCAAATATTCAGTACACCCACAATAAATAAATCAGATGCTGTTATTGTATGAGTTTCACACATACTTCATTGTCCTTGATTTCGTCCAATGAAACCATGAGATACAGGTATTTCTTACAATCACAGCATCCCTCACAATACAGCATTTCATGAACCCCTGCTATATTCTACTGAAGCGAGAAAAATGAAGATAAAGAATTCTTTCACATTCCGTGACATTGGAAGGTGATGTGCTCTAACGTCCAGAGCTTAATCATGAACACTGTTCAGAAGTAAGAAGGTGTGAGAGACAGATATAGTGTCCGCAAACAAAGAGAGACTGAAAAGAAGATCAGGAACAGGCTTGCATGTTATAACATTTAGTTCAAAAGTTCATAACTTTTCTCAAGCTCCTTACGTTTTTTCTGTTTTACTTTTCATTATACATAAAGCTGCTTTAAGGCAATGTAACGTTGTAAAAAAAACCTAAGGCAAAATAAATTTGACATTTTTAAATTTTAAAATTGTAAATTGAACTTCTCATCCTTGTCTACAACAAAGAGGATCCCTTTAGAAACACATTCCGGTATATTTTGTGTGCCTTGCAGTTTTCCGGAGGTATTTTGTAGTCGTTTCATTCCACACATTCCTGTTTCATTCCATTTTATCCTCAATCTACTTTCACCGTCTCCTCTGCCGTGTCTAGCACAGATCATGCACTATTGTTTATCTTTTAGCCTGTCTACCTCTTTAGGTTCACCCTCATCTCTTTCAAGGTCTGCCTGCACAATAGCAAAACCACAAACACCGGATCTGCATTTTCTCCCAGATGTGTTTGACATTGGGCGAGAGAATAAGCGCCACTTCGCTAGCTAACCTTGCTGCACAAGGCTAATTACAGCCTTCACAATTAGCATGCTAATGCTAGTCACAGCATGAATGTCATTCATTTTTAATAAAGCCCTGGCCTTGTGGCTAACTGTTGCGAGTTAGTGTTATCCATTCAATTTTGCATAAACCCATTCAAGGCTAGTAAGCTTTGATTTATGCAGAATTTGATGTAAAGGGGATTTGGTAACTTGGTCAAGCGGGCTTGCCAAGTTTGCCAGCGAAGACCTTCATTACTTGAGGCCCACCGGTCTGGATCTGTCTCCAAAAAAGCCACAAAAAAGCACTCCACATATCAAAATTAGAATCAAATGAAATTTCTGGGACCATCAGATAAGCAACACAGAGGGAAAATTGGACTTCCTTTTGAGAGAGCAGATACTGCACATCGCAACACGCTCCTAAATGCGACAGCCTGTGACAAAGGCATTGCAAACTGAATGACAGTTTGACCTAAACTATGACAGATGGAGAATTGATGGACAAATCAAGTTATGTCTTGTTCCCCGCAGAACAATTTGTGTCTGAAACTGATTCAGTTAGCCTTCCATCATCTGGACATTAGCTCAAAATCAGCACATCAAGCAAAAGACTTGATTTTCTTCTATACGTCACAAAACTCCTGAAGCTAAATAAGGTAATTTGTGCATATGTTGGTCATTTATTGCTGTCTGTTTGAGCTGAGGCATTTTAAAATGATTTCGATTCAGGAAAACAAAACAATAATGAAATCACAATAGTGAAATCACATTGAATCTCTAAATACAGATTCTCTTTAATACATCTGGTTAAATTCAAGCCCATTACATGCAAAGGAACCTTTATGAACTTGTATGTTTCTCTATTCAGAAGCTCCTGTCTTGTTTTTAAGGTTGTTAACAAAGTTTTTGTCAACTGCTACTGACACAAAGTATTTCCAAAACAGAAGAGTATTCAGAGCAATCCATACTGGCTGCCTGAGAAACATCACAACTTTGCCCCCTCCCCACACCTCCTCAGGTGCAATCTGCTGACAAACAGCTCTCTTATTTTGCAGAACAGTTTAATTAGGCAGGGCTCTCTGGATGCAAAGCTATTTAAATCTAGTACAACACTGTTAAATCAATTTCATGTAGTCAGACAGTGGCACGGCAGCTGTTCCTCTGAGGTCTCGTGTGATATGACTCGGTCTGCTTGTCAGGCAGGCAGGAAAACAGTGAAGCCTCTGAGAAATACATGTAATCACAAGCGATCCTAAAGCATCTGAACATGAATTACAGGAAATGAATAGCTTTCTCACTGTATGTGATTAGGAAACAAGTGTAACTTTACAGGGAATTTTGTTCTGCTAAAGTTCTCCAGGTCATCAGATCAGCCATTGAGAACTTGCATGTACGGCATTAATAATGAGGTATCGTTTAAAGGTCACGACAGTGTTCATGTCTGTTCTCCACACAAAGTTCAGCTACTTACAGGGCTACAACCACATTCTACAACCAAATTCAAAATAACAAAAGGATTCACTCTGCATTTGAATTTGGTTTTCACTCCCCAAACTTTACAGTGTGTACACAGTGTGTCAAAAACTCTTCCGCTGCCAGAGGGTTAATCAATGAGACTGTTACCTCATGTTGAATGTAACTACCAGGGTCAAAAAGTGGCTGTCTTATCACCCGAATGCTTCCCCCACTGCCCACTCTCCTTCACAGATGTTTTCAGACATATGAAAACAACATCAGTAAATCTGCCTGAATGATCACCCTCGATACTGCCGACACCATGAGCCATTTCATCACCTCGCCGCCGAAATTCGCTCAGCGCTGCATTAATCAGAGCTTTCCTACTCCATGTGAAATATCAGACCTCTCATGACAAAGGCCCCCTCTGCATGAACAAGCCGATCATTATCTGTTCCTGTAGGAAATTAAATACGGGGCCCTCCGCCTGTAATATGCGGATATGCAGATTGGCAGACGGAATGGAGGGACGAAACTGGCCGGTGCCAGGGCGACTTGATTAATATGAATACGAAATTAGACAGCATGTGTCGTGTTGCGGAGGGCGGGAGGGGGGTGTGCGAGATGACACCCGCATTAAAATATCAGCACCGTGGCCGCACTCACATGCTGATCTGGATGGAGAAGCTCAAAGACTGGCTTTGAAAGGGCACACGGGGGTGATTAAAAGGGCCTTATTTGAGTGTTTTAAGATGACGTCCTGTATTTGGGGTCATGGGGAGACCCCAAATACTTTAAAGAGCGAGAGGAGGAAGTGACAAGCAGTGCACATCAAACCACGTGTCATTTCCTTATTAAGTATTTAAGTATTAAGTATTTAAACAAAGTTTGAGCGCAGCATTCGAAAGGGCTCCTCATAGTAAGGCAGCATACAGAACAACCAAAAACTAACCAAAACAAAAAATAATCACACTTAAAAACATCATCCATCCAGCCACATACCTCAAAGAGATAGTGCTGAGTACTATTTCTGGTGAAAGTTTGACGTTCAGATCCATGAACACTCTCTACATGCTGATATTACCCACAATTCCTCGGGAGAGGATGATGCTCCACTGAATTAATAAACCAAATAAGTGATGCTTCACCAAATTAACAAATTCAACTATACACTGAACATTACATAAGAAATAACATACGAAATATGAAAAACGCTTAAATGCAAGGAGTTGCATGACCTTTTAATCTTAATTTTCTTATTCATTGAGGAAAGAAAAACAGACATCTTGGATGACATGCGATGGGTAAAATATCAGGAAATTTTCGTTTGGGGGTAAACATATCCCTTAAGTACTTTTATTCCTAAATGTATGGAAAATCAATTCTGTACACCAACATATGAATCACCATAATGTGATGGGTACAAATCTGAACTACAACACTGTAAGATATGCTTACAGTGGGAAAGCGAACAAATTCAAGAGACACTTGTCTCGTTTTTCTTTTCTACCATCTCTCTCAGCCTCCTCACACTGCAGGGAGAGAGCAGCAGAGTGATTTTGTATGAGAGGCCATTTCTTTTGTATTGTTATTAATAAGGACCTGCACTGACACCTTCGCCGGGCCTGATTATGGGCCTCATCTGCATTGTATAGAGAAATAGGGGGGATTCTGCAATATTAGCAAAGCTGTAATTTCCTGCAGTATCATTTCGCATGCGTCCTTTTTTTTACATTTCTCCAGCCCTTCTCTTCTGGCCATTTCTATCCTGTTAGAGTATAATTAAGAGTCCTGATCCCGCGACCTCCTGGTTTTAACAAACCATTTGGAAAAAGCTCAGAAAAAGCAGATCCTAAACAAAATATCTCACCCCTCATCTCTCTCTCTCGGGTTCAACAATAGAGTAACATGATTAATCCAGTAATTGTATGGCAGGCAGTAGGCAGTGCATTTCTCGTGCTGATTTTTCTCTTTATGAGGTAGGGATGTCCCACATTATCTGCTCCTCTGAACAAACCATCGGCGGGGGGCATGATTAGATTCTGCATGCTTATACCCGAGTCCCAAAACTCACAAAACCAGAGAAACGTATGTAAAGCTTTAAGTTCAATCATATTCTTAAGTACTACTTAATTCTTTATGTCTAAAACTTTGAGCAAAAAGGGCAAAACCAATTCCACAGACTTGAAACAGACTCTTTATTTACAGAGTTTTGCAGAATTAATATTAAATGTAAATAAATAATGAAACAAATCACCCGTATGTAAAGCAGTGCCCTTCTGTCTGTCTGTGTTTTTAATATTGTAATGATTTCCTCACGGGTGACATGTTTTTCTTTGTTGATGCAAACACAATGCATAACCCATCAAACAAAAATGGGGATGATGACAATATTACTAATATTAAGCATTATTTACCAAAGAAAGTGAGAGTTAAGAAGGTCAACATGTTTATATATAAAAGTATATAAAAGTTTGACATGGACTTCATTTCCTGTTAGTGGCCTTGGATAAAAACCATCTAAATGTCATAAATGCTGCATCAGTCGAGTTATACTTTCATTATAATTAAGCATACGTCACAGGTCCCCACATTTCACACACTTTTCCGCAGATTAAACGTACCTTCACCCGCCGCTGTGTTCTGAGGACTCGCGGATGACGTCACTGTGAAACAAACCCCGCCCACCGCCCACCGCCCCGCCTCTTACTTCCGCCTATTGCGTCATCACGACGCACCTTAAACTTGTGTGTTAATAATATTTTTTATTTATGTATTAATGAATTACTTTACTTTATTAATTTATTAATATTTTTGATTAATATTTATTTATTTTTACTGTTTAGTTTTACTGCGTGCGGTTATTTATTATGATAATAATAATTATGACCAGAGGGGGACACGTTTACAGGGGCTTGGGCCTCTCCGGGTTTCTATGCACTGGACCGACTGGTACCCACAATCCCTGGCTTGTGAACTTTATGTTTATGGCCTCCACCGTCATGCGCGTCGCTGTTACTAAGCGCACCTTTCAAAAATATCATGGAAAACAGAGCACTTTCCATCCAGTTTTCAAAACCCACAGTTTTCTTGGTTAGTTTTCACAGCAGTGAAAGACCGGAGGCTGGCGACAGGCCGAGTTAGCTGAGCATGCAACAGTGTGCAGACAGCATCTCTGGCATTTTGTGTTTTTAAAAGAGGATCGAGGCAAAGTCTTCCCTTATGACAACACTGACACCTCCCACCTCAAAGCCAAGAGTGAACACAAGATCTCTTTCGTGTGCCCGTGAAAGCTAAAACACACCAGAGATTTTTAGATTTGCTTTGATTTTCATGTAGTTTTGTATGAAAATAACAGGAACATCTCGAGGTCAGTGGCCTTATCACACCATGCTGCCACTGGGTCCTTTCACACTGAGCGTGATTAAACGGCATGAGTGTTCAACACACCCACATCAATTTAAATGTCCTTTAAGAGTTGATTTCAGAATTTAAGAAGATTAATGTTTAAAATATTACTTTTAGTTCTCAGGATTAAACCCATTAAACAATTAGACGTATTCTGAGAAAATTCCTCCATCACACCAGTTACCATTCATCTGTGTGGTCTGGATTTAGAGTCATCGTTATGGCAACTGTTAACATCATTTAACCTCACCAGATATCACATGCTTTGACGTGTGAATAAATGGCTCACGGCTCTTTAACAGAACCTGAGTGATTAGCCTTCGTCCCAGCCAAGACAATGATGTACAGAAGCTTGCAGTCTGGACACCTATTAATGTGCAGTCTTGTTGGGCTATGATAAGGGACAGGCAGTGATCTAGTATCAACAATACTGTGTGTGTGCCATGGTAACATGAGTACAACCATAGCTCCAAGGTAATTTCAAATGCATGTTATTGCCAGTAAACACACTCACACAGACCTTTAAGTATTCATACTAAGACAATATTTACTATACTCTACCCCTAACCGCACTAAACCTAACTAGCGCTCACAGAAACCTGATTTAAAGCAAACGTGACATGCCAGTTTATGTGTATTTTATAGTGAGGAACACTTTATAAAGCCCTTACAAGTTTTTCATATGTTTCACTATCTTTATAAGGGCATTTCTTTTTTATTTGACACTCACAAGTCTAGTCAAACCTGTACACACACACACAAACACAAAACTAGTTAATAAAACAATCCCTTGTTACCCCCAAAAAACATCAAAAGTATTAACACCAGCTGGGATATTATTAATAAGTCAATCAAGCAAACAAACACAAATAAATAAAATCATTTTAAATGTATGCTTTCTAAGAGAAGACATGAGACTATTTTTACACAAGTTCAAAAATTAAGTTGTCTGTTTGGAGATACAGGTAGCGTGTGATTATTGTTGTATGTATAAATCAATGTATAAATAAAAATTCCAGCCAACTCTATTCCCTGGTGCTTTAGAAGGTAAAAAAATACAAGTGAGAAATGAAATGCATTTGCCATTTTCCTGTCTCTGATGTGAGGTTCTCTCTCTCTCTCAGATGCAACGGCTCTATTTTCTGACGGCTACTTGAGTCTGAATGCACCGTTATTATAGGCATTATATGAAATTGGGTGTTTTAGGTGAGGGTGGATTATGGATCAATAACGACTGTAGAGGTGGTTCGGGGTAACTGGCCACTGTCAGCTCTGCTCTGTTGCTGCTGTCAGGGCTGATTTATAAAATGTGTGTATTTGTGCATTTGTGTGTGTCCTGCCTCCTTCATTTGCCGCACATCACACTTCACTGGTCGTTGCAGTGTGTCAATTTGTTCTGGAGACATAAATGCACCTGCATGAGAGGGAACGATCTACATGCGCTTATAGAGGTATGGAGAGTGATCGCATATCAGCAAGAGAGTGTGTGTGTAAAGTTTATACTATATTTTATTATAGTTAATTTAGGTTTATACCCACAATTTCTGTATTCTTAGCATTTCTTTCAAATTAGTCAAACTGTAGTCAGGGTATCTTACTGAATGTTATATATTCCAAGGTTAATTAAATCCCTTGAATACATATTTTTCTTCTGATTGTATGAAGTGGCTTTTTCATCTGGCATTCCTGGAATTCTACAATGAAGTGCCATTTAATCAGCCGCACTAACTAGCTTTAACACAAGGGAGATTTAATGCCTCTGACTTCCACATGTGGTTTCTGAAGGTTTCAGACGTACTTTAATAGCACCGGGATTCCACAGATTAGATGGTTAGTTGATTTCTTCTGTTATCTTTGCATGTAAAATGAGCAATGTGAAATGTTGTTTATATTATGTAGGTCAATAGCAAAAGTTGTCATTTATTTGCAGTATAAAGTGTTTATTACAATGGCAATTTATTAATGTCATTTATTGCAGGGTTAGGTGTCTTGCTAAAAGATGGAATGGAAATTTCTTTCGGACTGGTCCTTGCTGGGTTCGAACCTCATCTGTTACATGTATTTGCTGGTTCACATTTTGAGTTTAGAATGCTGTTTAAGTGTTATTGGTTGATTAATATTGTTATGAGTAAAACCCACAATGAATCCTGTGCTTTGACCTCAGTGTGTGTTTGAGCACTGAGGGCTGCTGGGATTTGTAGGCATTGAGATACATGATGCTGAATGCTCCCAGTGCTCATTAAATATGCCTCATTAAATAATTATTTTAAAAGAAAAATCCAAATTAATATTTAAATCTATTTTAGTTTTAGAAAACAAGCTGTTTTATATGAAATATGTATGTGATCACAGTGAAGTTAGCCATGTGACAAAATATTTTTGAAGACATGTAAAGTCTTGAAGAGTGTGTGGAAATCAGTCGGAGAGAGTTGCTGTAAACAGATAGAAAGTGTGAGAGAGATTGACTATATTACAAAAATATTTCCACTAAGTGGACAGAGGTTCAGTGTCTTATGAACTTGAGATCAGTCTTATAGTCTCCTGTTCATCTAGGATGAGCTCTGCCCCCCAGTGGTAAACAGTATTCAGAAACAGGTGAGTCCAGGGTTATGCAGAGTTCAGAGTATCAATCAAAATGACTTGCCATTTGTTAACAACTATTAAGACATGTTGAATATTAAAAATACATTTCGGCCTATTGTGAGCATCTACAACTGCTGTGACCAAAGACTCAATATTTTGTGATAAAAATCATCACCAAACTGTAAACTGTTAATATTTGTCTCTAGTTAGAAAGTTCCGTGGCTGGTGGGATTCAGAGAAAATTTTGCTTTGGTTTATATATATTAAAAGCACCTTGAATTTATCAGTTAGCAAGAATGATAAAGGCAAAGCTGTTGCCCTGGAGGCTTTTTAAGCAGCAAAATAAATTGCAGGATATAAATTGCAGGTCAGATAAAAGGGAAGGGTTCCCTTTCTGGCTGTGTCACTTTTACATAAGACCAAAATATAGGCGAAGAATAGCAGCAATTCTCCTCTGAGTATATTGAGGCTGGTTTCTGCATCCTCTTCTGTCTCAGTCACAGAAGCAGGAAACAACTAAATTATATGGCACATGATGACAGTAGTGCCTATAATTTCAGGATTGACAAACCCTACAATAGAATTACCCGAATTACCAGCACGTGAACAGTGTGAAGTGAAGACACTCCTGACTGCACAAACATCCAACTGCTCTCTCTCTCTCTCTCTCTCTCTCACACAATTCCTACCTACTTCATTCATATCTTAAGGATGAAGGTTATCTGCTAAATGAGGCAGCTGAACTTCAGATCACATTAAAATGTTAGAAATAAACCAGTAAGATATGATTGCCCAGCTAATTACAGACAGATAAATACATATTTTAAATTTGCAACCTAAATCACTCTCTTAAATCACGTGATTTTCTCGCTTATTTTTTACAAGCCTTATAAAAACAGTTTTTGTTTACATGATTAATAAACATTTAAAAGGCTTCATCTACAAAACAGAAAACTGACAAAGAAATCATAAAAAAATCAGCTGGACTTCTGAACTCAGAATTCTTTAAGAATCTTTAAAAGCAACACAGAGATAATTGCTCGAAATGTCCTTGTAGCCACACTTTCAATTTCATGTCAGGTCAGAATATTTAATGCAGCATCTGAAAATTCACATAAACGCTTTTTAAAGATGCGTGTAAGTGAATTTTCAGTATATCAGGTTTGAGACGTTTGATTTTGGAACATTGTCAAGCTATGGATGTTTCTTGGAACAGCATCTCAAAAAATCTTGGCTTACAAACATTCGTTTACACAAATCAAGCTCAGCAGACAACAATGATGAGAGCAGTAACTGGTTTCTTTTGAGGAAACGCTGCTGTGAGAACAATAACAGCTCAAAACAGCACGGATTTTCATTGCTGCCGGAGGCTACCGCAGATGCGCTCTTGCATCCTCCTACGGCAAGAGGGTGGAAGTTTTATGTGACATACACAGACAAAAGAAGAGCAAAGAAACCAAATGAACCTGTCAGGCCCTCAACAACACATCAGTGTAACACTCCACATGATACTAATCTGTTCAGTCCTTTTTCAACGTGGGTGAAACAAACAAACACACAACATACAGAAAATAAGACTCTCTATTTAAAACATAATATAAGAAAGGATTGCGTATTTTGGATGGAGGCTTAGTTATGTCGATACTGTGCATCCAAAGATGAGAATTATGAAAATGCTCACAATTTAAAGATAGACTTCCACAAAACTCAGTAATTTTGGTTATATTGATTTCTTGGACAGCACCTAGTGAAAATGTTGTCTGTGTAGTATTTAATTGGTCATGTGATCTCAACATGTCAGCCCCCATGAGGTGACCCGCTGTCAAATAAAGCATATTCTGTATTCTTTATAAACGCTTATTTTTATGCTCCCAGGTATAGAAAACAGACCCCAGTAATAACACTATCAGTCGCATTGCAAAATACTGGTGTTAATTCTATATTAAAAATCTTAATTTTAAAGATGCAACCCATAACTTTTCTTTTTCTTCGTACTTTTATTTATGTACAAAGTCAAACTACATTTCCCACAAATTTTAACCCAGCAGCTCAAATTATAAATATTATTATAAACGTACCGTTGTGAATCTGGGTATAAATCAGAAACAACAGATCAGAGGAGGAAGAGAGGACGCATAATGATAACACTCTCACATCTCATAGTCATTTCCTGTCACATAATCCCGCCCACATCTCACATTTAATATAACAAGTAGCTTTAGGACAACTCACATTTAAACAGTAATTATCTGCGTGTCAGATCTGCTTGTTCTAAATGTTGCCAGATTTCAAAGCACTCTCATTTACAAGATGCCTAAAAACTGTATGATCACATCATGTGTTTGATAATTGTATTTACAATTTATCAATTCCAATTATTGCTGGCCACAAAATGTTTTTACTTTTTAAAGCTTACTGAAAAGCTTTTAATACGATCCTAATGGCAGGATCCACAACTCGCCCCTTATGATGTGACGTCATATCATCATAAAAGACTGTACGGTTTGCAATAAACTGTTTAAACAAACATTTTTTACTTAAACAGTTTATCTGTCCTCATAGCAATTAAAGTGGAAAGGAACCGTTTTTAACCAAGACTTTAAGATATTTAAACAGCTTTTACACAGATTTGCTTATTAGAAATAAACCTTAGAAATATTTACTGGAGATAAAAGTGTGACAACCAGCTTCAGTCTCCCATACAACCTTTCTCTTTATTCCTGTACAACTTTTTCTTTGCTTTTCAATGAAGAACTATTATGTTACTTTCTTTCCATCCACCCAAGAAGCATTTTTGCCAACTAATTAAATGAGATGCACTGTAGTAATGAGTTCTCTCTGGTGGCCTACCTCCATCAAAAGGAGAAACCTTGCCTATAATCTTCACAGGGCTAAACCATCAGGGCATTGTCAGGGCAAACAATAGCCTTATCTGGCCCCTATTCAAGCCACCTGATTAGCTGAGAAAGAGAGGAAGAGAAAGAAAAGGCTGTGTCCTTGCCCACTAGTTGTAAATGTCAGCAAAAGGCCAGGAGACCCACTATTTCTTTATATATGTCAGCATATTTTACAGACAGGCAGTGGCTGGACGGCCTCTTCACAGGGAGTCCTGCCTCCATACAGATGACATCTCTGTGGAGCAGCGCCTCTGACGGCTTTTGCTTTAAGTCTCAGATTTTACATTGGACATCAAGCAGTGACCCACTACAGTATTCACGATGAAAAAGAAATGTCCGTAAAATAATATTATAGACTGCATAGGCCCTTATAGACTGAAAATTTGAAAATGTATTTTGATTTCTAAACATTTAAAGATCTTTAAAGGGTTAATCTCAGCAATACAGCATTTCCTCTTTTTCCCTGCTGTATGTGAACTGTGCATTTCATGTCAGGTTTGATTTAGTCGGGTCTAATGTGGTCTAATGTAGTAACTTTAATGTAACCTGTCCATGAATCTACAGACTCACAGCCTTTGATCTCAACAACATAAAATTTTCCTCCCTTGCTATAATAACTATGCATGAATATATACTTGTTTTATATATATATATATATATATATATATATATATATATATATAATAAATTAAAACATGCATATATATATATATATATATATATATATATTATATATATATATATATATATATATATATATATATATATATATATATACTTGCATGTTTTAATTTGCATTCAGCGCTGTTTTCCTGTTGTCTGTGACCCTGATCAGACCTGCAAGCCATTTTCCAGTTGAGATTAGAGTCACAGTGAATGTGAATGTAGTTTATTAATGTGCACTGTTGCAATTGTAAGTGGTTTAACAATTTGAAATGTATTTTTAAATGGACTTTATGAGATTTTAAACCATTAGGGGCATAACAGGGTTACGTAAAGGTGTACATTGGCAAGTATTCAGGAGACTAGGTGAAACAGCTGAAGACAATTGAAATGGTGAACTTTATTAGCAGAATTAACTGTAGAGAAAAAGACTGAGCAAGACCTGCATTAACCCATGACAGTGCGATCATCTCGTCATATGATGGAGCCCAATTAACATAACAATTTAAGATAACAGGCCATTAGTAGGACACGAATTAGGGGATTATTAGCAGCTAATTTTCCACCAATTTAGCACATTAGAGTCTAATTAGAGGGCACTTGTTCTAGCTTGTCTGAAGGGAATTTTTACCCTGAGTTATGGGAGCAATAGGTCACCATTGTAAGTCTACGAGAGATTTTATGACAATCCATGAAGACAGCGCAGGTATGATCTTACTGGAAGTGGACTTAACAGTCAGCAATGTAGCGTTCCTCTTCTCTTCTGACTTGTGGTGGATCTAAACCCCTGATGAACAATCCATACAACCATCAAAGAAATATAACCTGTCACAGTTATATACGGGTGCCTTATTTAGATCCTACAATAACTGCAAACATCCACAACCAAACTCACAGCTTCAAATCTTCAAAACGTCCATTCACTGTCCTAGGTAGCAGTTCAATTACTAGCGCTAGACCAAATTCCCAGGGTAAAGATGGGCCACCCACAAACCAGCATCTAACAAAGACATCTGTGTCTCTGCTCCTGAACTCTCGGCATGAGCCCCCTCGAGTGGACAGTCATAACGGGACGTCCTGCCGAGATCATTCAAGCGTGGTGCACTCTCTACATGCTATACCGCTAATTATTCCTCCATATTAGGAGAGAATTATTATTGCACTTATGCTAATTGTGAATTATTTGAAGCATTTGTAAATTAGTCCTTATGACCTCCTGTAGATTGAAGAAACTCATTAAAAAGATGAGCGTGAAACAGGAGCTCGGAAGAACAGCTACCTGTTAACCAATGAGTATAGAAATATGCTAATTACTGTGCATAGAAATAAAATAATATGCAGAGGGTTGGATATGAAACTGTTGGGCACATTTGAAATGTATGTAACTTCTTTGAAATGTATTAAACTTCATACATAACGTTATGAATATGCTACACTTTGGTGTGTACTATAGCTTTTAAAGATTTAGAATCCCATGTCTGTTCTACTATTAGAAATAGTGTATATCTATATAGATATTTATCTAGCATCAGGTTATTGCATAAAACTAGCTAGTTAGTTTCTTTTACATTATTTTCATATTTTTTAACAAATATTCTAGTACCGACTGCAGTCATCCAGCTCAACCTTTCAAAACTGTTTCTCAAGATATTAAAACAAAGATCAAACATGTTGCTTTATTTAATGAAACATATTTGCTTGGTTACTACAAATGATCATTTTGTAGAAAATCACTCAAATCTCATGAACAGGAAATATAAGACCTCATATAAAAATTTACTTTGAAAGAAGACTGAAAATCAATATTTTCTGTTAAGTGCCTCCTTTCACAGACCATCTGTTAAAAATAAAAAACAAGCCCCAGTTTGTAGCCTTTGCACAGAAAATGTCATAAATATATTACAGAAACTGTATATTTTTGACCCAGGCCAGTAGCCCTCTAAATGAGGTAAGATTTCTTTTCTTTCAAAGCAGAATGTGAAGCAGGTGGCATGATACCAAATGGCTTCTAACATATGAAGGGACTCTCGAACCCTTACCACTGTATTCAGAGCTCAGCTGCCAATCACAGCCGTAGATTCTGGGTGCATGGTAGCTGCTAAAGGGTCCTGAAGAAAAGCAGGAGGGGGTGGGCAGGGGGAGCACAGAGGACAGGAAAACCCTGGCTAGGCCGGAGATTTCTTTAGTACCGTCCTTTATTACCACAAAAGGACTATGATTAGTGTGGCTACAATAAGGGCGGTCAGGAGAAGCATACCAATTAGGTTCCTGTGAGCACTTTGGGTCGCATTGCTATGGAAACCAGCCCCACTATCTCACAAACACACACTGGCACACACACATCTCACATACACTCTTTGTGTAATTATTCAAGAGCAGGGCAGAGTGGTAAAATCAGAAGCCTGCGTGTTGCCAAGCTAATAAACATAAGGGATATCAGATATGTTGACTGTTCAGTCGAATTTAGTCAGATCCATTTGAAGTAAAAGACAACCATGAAAACCTTTACAAAGGTCAAAGGTCATCTTACAGGGGTCATTTGAGGTCAAAAGTGAGAACACCTAACTGCAGAATTCACTGTTATCTGAGGTTTAAGAAATGTTGCATAAGCAAGTGAAACGATTTGCTGCAGCTTGTCATTCCAGAATGGAACAGTATGTGAGTGGAGAGGAGTGACCCCCATTTCTCCTTCCTGCTCAAAGCATTTCACAATCACTCCATTCCAGTTTCATTCCAGGTTTTCCATTTCCCTCTCCCTGCTAACACTTGTGAAAGAAACTTGCTCAGTGCAGTCCTGGCGTGAGAGAAAACACAGATGCTATGAATTTCTAAAAGCCGGCTCCAGTTTGCTCCAGGCAAATTTCACTCCCCCAATCTTCTGCTTGTCTGTGTTTGAAGCGTTCCATTAGTGATCCATCCCAGTGCTGTTATACTAAATATCAGCACTCTTGCAATGCCGCTTATGCAATCAAGCTAACAATAATTTTATTTCAAAACACTGAATCTTTCAGACTACAGGGTACATCTAGCTGGAATCATCTTGGATTCTGGTCCATCCTGTAACACGTGTTTGGTTGTTGTGATGAATCTTTTTAGCTCTCAGTTAATTTCATTCACTCCTGCTCTGAGTCCACCTTCAGCTGGATGCATCAGTTCCTACACAAATAGTGCAGTTTCACAGCTTTGAGACCCTCCTCAAGCAAAAGATTAAAACACTTCCACTCCTCTGAGGATCAGAATCACACACACACTACATCAAAAGACTAACATATAATGTGCATCAGAAAAGTTTCAGATATTAATAAAAAAGGTCATTTTTCATTAAGCACTTTGTTCAGGTAAATTTCAGTAAACATGTTGTTTTTATAGCCTTACAAAAATAATTAAGCACTTAGATTAGATTACTTACAATGGCTCCATGCAACAGCCAAATGTCCATTGATTATTGGGCTGGCTTACAAATTCATTCTGTTAGTTCTGTTTGGAACGCATTTTTATTTGTTTGTCACAGAAAATTTGTGATTACAATGTTCATGTGAGTAAAGCAAACTACAGTTAGGCCTGCCAAACAAATCCATAGCATCCTGTAAAGGGAATTTAGACAGTACGTTGACATAAAAGTGACAGTTTAAACACTGTTTCTAGTCTCTCAGAATCACAATTTTTCTCCATTACTCAAATTTCAGAGAGTAAAACTCTCCGTCCATTATTTAATAGCTTTGTGAATTTGGCCCTAATTGTGCTGATGAGGCGGCGGGAGAGACATCTCTCAATTTATTACAGAGGAACAAAACAATACAGGGTTTCTGTAGAGTCTTCGATCATAATTCAACTGAGTGGTCGTAATTAATTTAATAAGAATGAGTCTGACTGTGACTGGAATTGCAGCTGACAGTTTAATGGAGATGAGGATGATGATGAAGGGCAAGACAGGAAGTGAAAGAGTGTGAGAAAGATGAAGACCAATTCTTACACTACTCTCTCTCTTTCTCTCTCTCTGTGTCTATAAACTTACATTGTACACATTTGAACATAAAGGTTTTCACCATAGACTCCTACTGTAACTGCATTATTGTACACAAGTTTTCCTTTCTGTTTTTACAAACAGTGAGTTGCAATATTTTCTGTGGTAATTGACAGCACACAACAGATTCTGCAGACAATTCTGCAAATACTATTTGTATTTACCCTGTGATATTTCTTTAAAATGGTCAATGAAACTATTCTGCACAATGTTTAATCTTTTAAACGGTATTAATGAACTTCTGTACTAATGAATGAAATCCTGTACGTTTTGCCATGAATACAGTACATAAAGACAACACAAGCAGGTGATACTAATGAACTACACAGTTTACTTTTAAGGCCAGACGACTACTAACTAACTTACCCACCATGTATAGTAGTCTAATATAGTCTGCTTATATAGCTGGAGACCCTCAAACCTGACAGAGAAAAAAATACACCAGACTGGCTGTATGTAAAGCCCTGCCAGCTAATTGAATGATCTGACCTTCTTAATTGAATGTTTAAATCTAGAACCGGAGGAGAAGACATTCACCAGTACAGCTGAAAATCTGCAGATGCCCAAATCCCCAGAGAATATTAGGCTGAATCCAAGAGACAGTGATCCGCACTGTTTACCTCCGATACTGTCTGTTTATCTCCCTCTCTCCTCTAATCTGGATATAAACAAGAGTCGTGCAAAGTACTTCATAAAAGACCTGGCTTGCTGTAACATGACAGGCCAAACTAATAGGATTTGATGACAGTCCATTTATATGTCACTTTGTGATGCTGTGAAAGAATAAGGGATAGGGGTTGGGGGGTAAAGGAGGAGCGATCGAGGATATTCTGGGCCGCTTTTGACGCTGACAAACGTAATTGCATTAGACGGGTTGCACCCTGGCCGAGTGATGGTGCATGTATGTGTTTTTAAAAGAGGACGCCTCTTTACTCTGATCTTGTCAGCTCTTACATCTATCCTCTTAGGTAGTCTCATCCGCTTTTGTGTGCGTCTCTCTCTCACTCGCGCACAGGCCGAACGCCAATTGGCTCCATTACTCAGTTAGCTTTGATGTGGAAGACGCAGCTCATCTCCAAATGCTTCCATTACTGGTATCACATTAAGGAGTTGTACGGGCACGCTACACTTTCATGTGCATGCTGGTCATGCGGGATACATCACCTCTCTCACGCTGCCACGTGTAATTTCACATCTCTTAGGGCGGGAAACTGGGCTCAAATGGAGCGAGTTCTCCTTCGTGGTCGAGATGAGTGAGGCAGATTGTTAAGGCTGAGCTTCAGAGTCTAGAGGCTCTGAAAGAGAGAGAGAGAGCATCCTTTTATTTTGCTATACAGCCGATATATATTAAAATAATTTCTAACTCAAATGTTGCAAGTCAGATTATTTATTGGAGCATCTTCTTAAACCGCTTGTTTCTAAGCAAATGTGCAATCAGAAACCATACGCTGGGAACATTTTTTTTATTTTATAACATTTTCAGATTTCATTTAAAAAACAAAAGAGAGAAAAATTTGGTTTTGGTTAAAAAACACTGTACTGTTTTCCAAAGCCACCATTCATAATCATAATTAAAGATTTAATTGCATCATGTTTTTTTATAATAAATGCTCGGATTTGTTGCTATCCTGCAATTTAACTGACTTTAAAAAAGAGCCAAAGCTGCAAAACAGAACAAAACAACTAGAAATCTAGACTTTAAATATATCAAAGTTAAATGTGAAACAGAAGTGTGTTATTTCTTAACAGATGATTGATACCATGCCATGAAACCATCCTTATGTTTCATTATATATTTTGATCTTATTAATAGTTCTACCCTGTGTGTGTACTGTTTATACACAAACGTGTGTATGTGTGTGTTATATCATGTACTGCTCACCGGAAAATTTTCCTTCTCTCAGCCTAAAAACAATTAATATTACTATGATGAGTACATGTTAAGGCCCCTAAACTAATTCAGCTCCTAATATCTGGAAACGGAATTAGACTTGATCTCTCCAATATCATGAAAAAGATTTCCCTCCTCCATGCCTGTCAGTTTCCCTCCGTTGCTGTGATCACTAAATTGCCGTTTAGAAGACAAGAAGAGGCCCTAGGGAGGCTACAAAAGAAGCGCAGAACTGACCAGCGTTCAGGTGAAATTGAATTGGAAATCTTCCACATGCAGGGTTGTTAGCATAACAAAAGGCCTTGTTGCTTTAGACAAAAGCGGAGGTTTAATGTTTTAAAGAAAGAAAAAAATCAATCTCCCAGAAGAGCGAGGTATTGTGGAAGCAGATGTACAGGTGTTCCTCCTCAGCTCCTTAATCAAAAGTGTCAAAACAAAGTTGGAAAGTTATCTTTCCTGATTCCGGCAAAGGAGACGTGCCTGTTCATTCATTATGTGTACGAGCTGCAGGATTTTTGGGAGGCTCTGCAGCACAGGCGTCATTCGAAGTGCCCACAGAAACGTGTATGAAACATCCTGCAGAACAGCTTCAGCAGGGGAATAAACGGTGTTTTTTCCTCAATAAAAAAAATCACAGACACATGCCACAGTTCCTAACGCTGTACCTAGCTGTTAGCGATTAGGCGTTGACTATTTAGGCCGATTTAGGCCGTAATTTAGCTATATTTCTAAATGCAACAAAATAAAAATATTTCTCATAATTCCCTTAAATTCATACGGAATCACTTAGATTCTCCTCAACATTTTTTGGTCAAAGCTTCGTTTAGCTGAATGAATGGATGAACAATTGTCCTCCACTGTGTGGCTTTAAAAATGCTGACCACTAATCTTTCTATGAACCAAATAGTTTTTTTGCCGTTGTCTTTGGTTTCTATACATAATGTATATATCAGTGATGGTCTCTCCAGTAGATATTTTACTAAAACTAGAATATTACATTTTATGTCACTACTGGAACTTACTGGAACTTAACTAAATCTGTTAACTAATCATCTAATCATTATAAATGTAAAACTATTTTAAAGGCAACTTCTTCCTGCAACAAAAAGAATTAGGAGCCAATAAACCTTAAATCATCTGCTAGCAAAATAAACAAAATTACAATGTGTGAGGTAGGAAAAAGTAAAAAATCCACATTAGGAGTAAATTCCAGGGAAAGATCTACACGTGAAGATGTATTTGTGAAGATAAGGTGAACCTTTAGTTATCCGTTCACCCCCAGCCATGTATTATCCTAGAAATTATTCAAAGACTCCCTAATCCCCTCAAGTTAATGTACATCTTCATTTGCTGAGGAGCTCAGGAGAGGGGAAGTCATGGATGTTAATGTGTGTCTATCCACTAGGTCTGGCAAGCCATCCCAGAGGAATTGTGTTGAGTGTGTGTGATACCCAGAGAGTATGAGTAATTTTCCCAAATACGCCCCTATCATTCGTCTACATTCAAATTCCCACATTCATTCCATTACCCCTTTGGTAATGTCTTCACATAGATCATTCACTAGTGCTTATAGGAAGTAACCTGCACACAAAAAGATGACTATACATGGTTACTACTCATAATTCTTAGCTGCACCATAAATAGTTGCCTGGAAATCATGGTTGCTCTCAACCACACATAAAGGGTTTGAATGCACTAAATGCTAATGCTTTTGTGTTGGATCTAGCGGGTAAAGTAAACTTCCCTCGGTTCCCTCCTCCTGTTTTGGCCACCCAGTCAGCTGTGTAGGAACCACTGACCCCATTTTCTCTGGAGAACTGACCCGTGGGGACTCCATATGCAAACCAGTTGATTAAAAAACAGTTAGCGAGACGCTCAGCCAGAACGTCATGCAGGAGGATGGAGATGTTTCGTATCTCCTTACAGACCTGAAGAATGTGGACTGACTGATTAACTGGTCTGATAAAAATTGAATGATTTGTCATGATGACACGTTTTGAACGTAAAAGTTGCCTCAATGTTTCTAAGAATTTTTAAAAGGTTGATGTTGTTTTGAACCTAAATTTGAACATCCAGCATACCAGTCTTATCAACCTTTAAAAATATGGAAATTTATGGAATGATATAAACTAGATGTGAATAAAGGCTTCTAATTAATGACAGGCCTGAATTATAAACATTATAGCATATAATATAGCAAGCATGTCCTACAGGAACCATCACAATAATCAGTTTTCTTTCCTGATTATTTCAAATCATGTCAGAATAGCTGTTGATATCAGTTGCTGTTTTTTACATATCATCGAATTATTCCACCTGAAATTCCAGAGCTCCAGTGTTTTGATGACCATACTGGTGTATGGATTCATAATTGGGTTGACTGGAACATTCTGTGAATTTTCAGGGTGTTAGCTCGGAATGTTGAATGGCATTCCAAAATTCCTTGGCAAGGGCCCTCGGTGCCATGTAAAAATAAACTTGGCTTGGATGAAACAGACTGGATTAAGGATTAGGTTTAATTGTTCATTTATGCCATGTAAAGTTGGAGAGCACTTCACACGCCCAGTTTTACAGTTTCAAAGATGCAGATGTGAAAGATTCACACATGAACCGAGATTATCTTGTCAGTTTGATTTGATAAACAATGTGAGCTTCCGAGATAGTCCCACCAATTTACATGCACGGATTATGATTTGATTTAATTAGAAGTACAGCGAAAACTGTGCTTTAAACATTCAGGAAATGATTTAAAGTGTTTGTGGAGAAGGTATTAGTGGTATTACAATACTGAAATCTGTCCTTCAGATCCAGCACAGTCTCCTCTGCGTGGTTGAGAGTATGGCCCTTCTTTAACGTGATTCTTATAGAATCTATATCTCAAGGTCTGTCCTTCATCATTGTAAACACACAATGAACCACAATAGAAGCACATCATACACTAGAGCTGCAAAAAATAGCAGCTTTCAACCTCAATTATCTCCTCAGAGTTTCTGACAGGGCCAAAGCACGAAAATCAATCTCTAATAAATTAACCGTGTTGTCTCACAAAGGTGGACGATTTTTGACACAACAGAGGCCTCATCGCTATAGGCAACAGCTGTGGACGACAAGGGTGTCTTTGCATTGAACCCTACGCCCATCAAAAGCAGATGACGTGCCGCCTCTTAATTCTGTTTTATCTGGATTCTAATGCTGTGTGTGTGAATCAGGTTTTATCATAAATTACTTGTAAGCATGCCCTTTAGCAAGTAAAGTCTTAGGTATACATGACATGATTGAGACATGACAGAACAGAGCAGCCCAAAAGATTAGAATTCAGAAGGTCTGACTCTGATCCCATTACTGCTCATTATATTGAAAGAACTGATTAAACGCTGCATAAGCCCATAATATCTCGCTTTAAAATCTCAATTGTTTCCACAATGAAACTGATTTAAGCAAAGATACTTTTGTTTAAACCTCCAGTTTATTCTGAAGACTGAATTCTTTTGACAACATCTAAAAAATGTCTCAGTCTGTGCTCAAATTTGCCAAGATACCAAAAGTCTGTGATTCAAATCCAGTAATAATCTCTGAAAAAAAAAATCCTTTTTATTTCCACATTATGTTTTAAAGCTATATTATCTCACATGTCAACAACTGTTTTGTCTCTAATTTTATTTCTCAGCCAGCGGGACTTGGACTCATGGAACAACTAAAACCCTCATGAAGTTTTCTGAGCTGAGAAAGAACAAGTCCAGAGTAATAAAATGTTCCTCTGGGACGGAACAAATCTGAGGTAATCTCAATATCACCTGTTGAGAGGAGCCTCGTGTAATATAGTTGACTGATACGCAAACAGTTCATGTCACTTAATATGAAATGTTTCCCAGACGACTGCACATTAATAGAGGGACAAGTAAATATTGACGGAGGGGAGAGCAGTCACGCCATCTCTCTCAGCCATCCCTCTCTCGCTCCCTCTTTTCTGTTTCTCTCTGCATTGGATAATTGGATGCTGAATCTAGTCACATATTGCCTGGCAGGTGTGTGTGTTGAAGACAAATAGTGAAAATGAGGTTCCAACAAATGCTAAACAAACAGACGGCTCACAGCACAGACGCCGTCTCTTGTTCACAATTAGTGAACTTACTGCTCTTGGTTGTACACATCAGGGGATCAGAAAACAGTGCTGAGAACACGCGACACAAAGCCTTTCTGTTTCTTTCAGAACTTATAAATTACTAATTGACACAACTCTGAAAACGTTTGCTCAACAGCCATTCATTTTGCAATCCCTGTCAAAAATTCCAGCTTAAAGTGACATTTTCATGCCAGTCCAGGTTGGTTAATCCTGGTAGGTGGTGGACCAGCAGAATATGGAAGGTGATGCTGGATGACCAACACGGCCGCTTTCTTCTTTCTGGTGAAGTCAGTTGGCCATGCAAGTTAAAGGCCATTCCAGCAATTTCATGTTGGAGACCAGCATCCAAAACTTTTACTCTTTAAACCACTTTAGCAGAGATCTTAAGTACTCATGGACTCCAAATTTAGCCAAATTTAATTTGACTTGCTTAATATGCAAGAAATGTTTGTGATCGAGGTTCATTTGGCATATTGACAGTGTTCAGGGAATAGCTCTTAGTGGAGCACCAACAAAATTTAGGCAGGTATGTTTTGCTAACAGGAAACTTTTTGTAAAAAAAACGTTGCCACCTTAAATGTTTAAGTTTAATGCACAAGTCATTTCATAATCTTGACTGGTCTTGAGTTGCTGTAACATTAAAAATAGTTGAAAATTTGTTTACTTATTTTTATAAGTTACACCAGTCAGGATTTAAACTATTAAGTTGAAAAGTTTTTTTACAGTGTGCAGTCCATAGCTGAAAATGAAGTGATTCTAAAAACTGGAGATAGGGAATCACAGAAACAGGGTGGGTCACAGAGAGGAAAGATACAGGCCCTCCTCTTCTTCAGCTTTGATCTGTGTTAGCTCTAAAAGATCAGAGGGTAAAGGCTGTGAGATCAAGAAAAAGTCATTTGTGGTGGAGTAGACAGATCAATGGGTGAAAAAATGGTTGTCAATTTAGTGTGGACCAGTCCATACATACATCAACAGAACAGGACTGTGTGAAAATTCATGTCCTCTGCCTCTGAGAATGATGTATGCACGGTACCGTCTGAAGAACGTGTAAAAAACAGAGAACAAGAAACAAGACTCTATGATTAAAACACTCTATGATTGAACCTCTCTGTAATCATAGGTTCCCTTCTGACTAAATGCCAAAGTCGATTTGTTTCTGTCTCTCGGCACAGTGTGTATCCGTGCTGTTGACGCCGGCATTTTCCAGCATTCTGTTTGTGACAATCAGTGGAACAGTACCAGCCAAAAAGACCACAAACCCACACAACCATATGCACACACAGCCAAACAGAGAAATTACATATCAGTCTGACAAAGTTCAGGCCCAACATGAATGCCAGCAAATATATTTATGAGAATTATGCTTGCGCTCGGTTTTATGAGCAAATGTGGACAAGAAATGGTGAGAAATAATTACTAAATTAGGGAATAATCTCAACACACTCAAAATACTTCAGGGGAGCAAACATACTTGATTAGGCATTTGCACTGCCTCCAAGTCATATTAAAAGAGTCAATATCTCAATAACATAAAGTTGTGTTAAAATAGTACCAGCTGACACAAAACACCTGTTCACCAGCACCTGCACACTGTACATCACAGAGACGTGGGTATAGAGGCCAATTATAAACTTTAGTTTACATGTCAGAGATGTTATCTTTTAGCAGATGTATAACACTAAAATGGAATTTGTATTTGTGATGAAAATGGTGTCTTCAAATCTTCAGATCCTCATCTTAAGTCTTGAGATGTTAGTAAAGATGTTAGTAAATGTTAGCAGAATTTAAAAGTAATTTAAACAATAAAAATGTACTAGTGCATTATGGTTTTGCTATATTATAAATATAGTCACAGCTGAGGGAGCCGGGGGTTCTTCACAAAACAGCCTGACCTTCAAGCATAATTGCTTATTTAGAACTTACAAAAATGATTCAGTGAATTGCAGGCTTTGACAAATCTATTTGTCTGTATGATACAGAGTGTGAAGATTCATAGTGGCTATTATATTCCTATGCATGAGGCCATCTGCCTCCAGCTGCTTCCAGATAGGTGCTTGTAAATTAATTAGCCTGGTGAAATTTCAAATGTTTTCTGGCACAAATACACACACCATTGACCCTTCAGACTGTTGCCCAAGGCGTAAACAGCCACCTTTCTGTGGCACAACCACCAACCCACCAGATACCTCACCTCTGCACTGGCACCATGCCTTCCATATGCCACAGGGGCTGCTGAGCAGATACTATAAACAGCAAACAAACACATTAGCACCGGGTGGTGAGACCCACACTGATCCAGGATCAGCCTTCTTTATTCAAAACCCTTTCAACCTTTTAAATGGGAAGCCGTAAACCTGCTTTCAGAACAGCGGTAGTAAGTCTGGTTTTCTCCATTTTACCTCAGCTGCAACAGCTATTAAACACCACATTGAGTCATCAGCATATTGCCATTGTGCTCTAGAAAGACGGAGAGGGCTCTGGGGAGGGACCGAAAGAGAGAGAGGCCTTCAAATGCTGATTATTTACCTCCTAATTGAAACGCTGATGGAGGGATGCCGATCTCCTGCTTCCCCTGAAGCGTCTGCCCCAGTGATAGCTGGATAATTGATTTCAGTGAACGCAGGTTAAATGTGACACGTGGGGATTTTAATGAAAATCTGGCGACCACAAGTCATTTATCATTTGCAGCAAGAGAAAAAAACATTGGAAAATGGAGGCAACGGCTGTTGACAGTTTGAAGTGAAATAACTAGAGTTTTAGGGAGGAAAGAGAGGGACACACACCCAAACACGCTCACAATCTTTAGGCAGATGGACAACTAACCTTTCTGCTTAACATTCTAAACAGATTTTATAGTTTTATAACATAAAAGTGGCGAATCCCAGTGGAGAAACTAGAGCAAAATACACCATACCAACTAATCATTGCCAATGCTAATGTAATCACCCCCTTAAAAAAAATCACAATGTATTATTATAAAAATATGGGCTTGTTTACAGGTTTAGGCTACACAAGCTCACTGCTTTCAGATATATAATGTATCCATGTGTCACACTGGGTCTCAGCTTCAATATCACTCTGATGTCACATCACGCATGTGATAATTATTTGTTTATCTCTGCTCACTGGCCCTCACGTGAGCAGCATCCTGCATGCCTTCATTACTGTTTTCACTCCCAGTTTTTGCTGTTTATAATGATGCTTACAGTAAAACTTCAACAGCAAGTCATATCGTCTCCACAGACCACTAACACAACATTGCTGCTGTCAGTCTTCAGAAATAAATGCACAACGACCCACAATAATTTATTAAGTTCATTGTCTTTCACATTATTTCAGATTTTTCATACTGTTTTATCCTTGACAACAAGAAAAGGGCAAATTCAAATGCCTCCAAAATACATTCAATGGTGGCTACACATTCTCAGAACATTTTATTTGGAGAGCTAATGAATCTGCTATTTAAGTTTTAAAGGATTGTTAAAAAATATATGAATGTTATGTTATGCGCACTCTTGAGCAGCGCAGACAATTTACGTAAAGATATTAATTCAGCTAGATACTGCAGATTATTGTACTAGATTATTGTAGCTTTAAATAGATGAGAATAGACTGTCAATTTCTTGTTTGACCCAGAAAACAATGTATTTATCCACTGAATGCAGAACACACATCCATGAATGGCCGAAAATATGATTGCCAGAATATTTCAGAAAATGCACGACATGACGTGAAGATAAAGGGTTGGGTCATGGTTTGGGGGGGATGGACACATTATCCTGGATTGGACACTTTAACTGGTGGGCAGTTTCCAGGGCTGTACTCAGACTCTTTACAATGTCTTTGTTTGTGACTGGGGTCATGTTAAAGTGCAGCCACAGGCAAACGCACAGGCGACGTTTCAATGGTTTCCTCCGGCACAAGCCGGCTGTCTTCACGCCTCTTGATAGACTTGCAATTACACACTGCATCACTCACTGTCATTTTCTGCCCTTTTACTCATTACCACTCCATCTTTCACCATATCATCATTAGTTAGCATGACTACTGAGAGCATTTCACCTCGAAAATCCCACAGCGGCTGTGAGCCTGCCGCTACAAACACCGTAACTGTGAGAAGCAGCTGGAACAGCAACATTTTAAAGGTGGAATGCATTGTAAACACAATGTTTGTGTTTGTCGTTACATTGGGCTGGAGTTATGGTGGGGATTCTGGACAGAGACCTCCCAACACACATATCAACAGCCACAACATTATGGATGATTCAGTCGCTTGCTACCCATGTGAAATCTGCATATTGTCCAGTCACAGCGTGTCGAAGTGCTGACCTCTCGCCAGCGTTCCCGCACCTTTAGACCAATCAATAACACGGCCTCCCTCCTCCCTACTCCCACTGTGAAGCTGTAACAGTAGTAAATGCAGACTATTTAGCCAGTCTTCAGTGTTTGTTCAACTGCCCCAGGTTGCCAGATCCCCATTAGCATATTTGGGCTTTGGTCTTTGTTTTACTTTGACCTGTATAATAAATGTCACATCCACAACACAACAAATCAAACGTTTGTTAATTTCCCTGGCTTTCCTCTGCAGCTGCGAGCTCCCATTGTGCCACCCGTTTTTAATTAATGTGATAAGTAATACTTGCAAAGCAGCAATGTGCTTTTTTCTCCTTGTTCGCTTTTTAATTGGGTGGGCCGAGAGGAAGGAGGAGACAGAGGGGTGGGGGGAGCTGAGCAGTTTTTAGAAAGTAAACAGGAGTAAATCTAAGCCCTGTGTTGTCCTTTTACCTGAGGAGGTAGAGATATGCAGACAATGCAACGAACATGATTTCCTGCGCCTTTGTGCAAACTGATACGCTCAGAATTGTCTCAGAATCTAGAGTCGTTTAAACAAGGACTCGAAACGTTTATAAAGAACGGAGGCTCTTGAAGAGACAGCTGACATTTTCCCTCACATAAGAGGATCTCTCCACAGGACACGTCTCACTTTGTTTTACAAACACACGCACCATGTTTCTCTCAGCACTTTTTCGTACAGCATCATGCATTCTACAGTTTTTTTCACAGGCTAAAAATGCATATGCTCACATATTTGACACAGACAAACTCAAGTCAAACAATTAAAAAAAACAAATGAGAGGATTTCATTTGGGGTATATTGTAATCATGTAATGAGCAGTGCCCTCTGAAGGTGTGTACGAGAAATGCATTTGAAACATCAAGTTTTGCCAGACAAATAACACACAAAATGAACAAATTCTATCAAGCAAATAAATATAAAAGCAAGAAACTAATCTTTCCTTGTGTTTTCTAGACATTATTATTACAGTCTCCTTAGGTGACAAGCTACACCATAGTACAAATGGTGCAATAATGATACCAAAAATAGACTATTTAAGGTAAGTTAAACAAACTGGTTCACTGGTTCAGTGCTCTTGAAGGCTCCTCTGTAATAACAGAAAAATACCTCACCAAGAGTCACTCTATGGCTGAAATCACCACTTCTGACAAACAAGCGCAATTACCAAACTCCACACAAACTACCCGTGATCTCTCTTCAGGCAGGGTTAGAAACAAGTGTCACCCACTTATCCAGAGAGCTGTTGATCACAACCACAAATCATTGAAGAGGAAGAGGACAACTTACCTAAACAACAGACCTGTGAAAATGTGCACTGCACAGCCGGGCTGAGACAGACAGGTAAAATCTTTAGAATTAGGTGGAATGGTTTTCAGCGTTAAAAAATGTGTTAATCAGATCTGAGAGTTCTGCACGTTTCTAACTGAAAGCATAACAAGATCAGCCAAAATATCCAACGAGCTCATGCAGGGCAGAAGTTCTGTAGAGCTTCGTGATTGACAGGCCTTCCAAACTATGCAAAGACCCACACAGAGTGCGTCAAGAATTGTATTTATTTACCCGTCAATGTGATTCTGTTTTCAACAACTCTGGAAAAGTTGCGAAAGATTAACATCAACATTTATTCCAAATAAAAACAAGTTCATTCTATGTGAAACTGGATGTGCTAATTTGAGATCTTCAGGGTCTGAACATTAGCACTCACTTTTGCTAGTCTAAATTGTGGTTTTGAAACACTGTTTGTTAAAGTGCTTTTGATATCTACTAGAAACAATCACATCAGATGGCAACACACTCAAACCTATTCAGGTAGCTGAAACATTCTGAATTTAAGTCTTTCCAGCACTGGCTATTATCCTCAGAGTGATCACACTGACTTCTCTCCTGTGAAAAATGCTTTATTCATACCCATACACCCAGCTTTGAAACATTATCAGGAGGCATCTTCTGGCAGTCAGCAGTTTGTATGCCGGTCCACCAATAATCAGCTCAGTCTATCCTGTCTCTTCTCTTCAGACCTCATTGCCCCACTGCAGCCACATCAATGGAAGCATCGGGCCGCTGTGCTAATCACCACTGTCAGGATGAGAGGCAAGGTTAATGTCCTCTGACAGAGGCATGTGCACCAGAGATCCTGATAAGAGAGAGATCAGTATAACTGCACCAAAGCTGCCCGTTTCCTAGTTGCAGACAGGCTATTGTGGAAGGCAATCGATGTCACTGAGTCGCGGTCACGTGTCTTGTTCGTAACATGTACATCACAACCTTCAGATCAGCCATTGAGCAAATGGTGAGATATATGGGTAGGGGGCGAGGTGCAGAAAGACAAAAATAACAGCGCTTTGTATCGCTGCTAGAGCCACAGATTTATGATGTCTAACTACAAAGAAGTGTGTGGCCCACCTATTTTCCATTAGCCTATCAAAATCTTTAGTGCTTGTTTGTGAATAGGTTATCAAGCCTTTCAGAGTAGACAATGAATTTATAGCCCCCTGCATTCCTTAAAAAGAGACGTCTAATACTGTCCCTTTAAACCACACATCACCCTGGCTCTCTTCTCTGACACACACACACACATTTAACAGAACAGGTAATGTACATTAGATCCTGAGCTTAATTATCTTAATAACCAGAAATGCAACCTAACTTTGTCTTTTGAGTCAGTATTCTGAAAAGAAATATTGATCAGCAATTGTGCTGAAATTAACAGATAAGCCAAAAAAATGTTTGGTTTTTGATAAGATTTTTGATCCGGCATGGTTTAGGAGGCGCAATGGTTTGGTTGGTCCCACCTCAGCTTGAGTTGTTCATCTGTAGTAGTAATACTGTAAGACGTGTTACAGTAATCGGGCCTGCTGGAGACGTGTTACAGTAATCAGACCTGCTGGAGACGTGTTACAGTAATCAGACAAAATTATGAGATATATATAATTATTATTATAATTATGATTATTATGAGAAAGCTGATGGATGTTACAACTGGTAACTGCACAGTTTGATTGACTGAGATTTGGAAGCAGCTACATTCCTGTAGTTTGTTGAGGTTATTTCTATGATCATAATCTTGTAGAATTAAGTTTGTAAGAATGAATGTAGATCTTAATTTTTAAATACTCAAGAATGAGCTGAAACAAATGGGACTATATGTAATATAAAAAACTATATTAAATATTAGTATAGTAGACTTGACTGCAGGATTGTATTTCTTGGAACCAATCATTTATAAATATGGACCAGAAGCTGTGATCACTATACATAGTATTTATATATATAGTATTTATTACTAAGTTTCATGCAAATTGTTTACTTTAAAGATTTAAAGACATTTATAAACTTAGTTTAGCACTTGACGTTTTAGCTGTTATCAATATTTGACAGGAAGAAGGCGCCCTCTGCTGGTCATTTATATTGATTCACAATGAGGGAAATTTAGCGAGTTTTCAGCGGTCTTACATTTTCAGTATTTGTACATTTCAGATGTTCTTTAAATATAATTTAAATAAGGTATAACATGCACCTCTATTATTTTATTTTATACTCACTTGAGATCGGCGGATCTATTGATCTGTTTCATATCAGACAATTTTATATTTTCATATCTGAAAAATCTTAAGGTTAATTTTTGTCCCTTCATTTTTCCTACAAACACTGAAATATTTGCTTGATTTAATTCAACGCAGTTGAAACTACCCTACAAAAAGATGGACAACACTGCCATCTTCTGTCGCTCGAGTAAAATGCAGGAACACATACAATCTTAATGGGTTAAAACACTCAATCTTTAAGTCTTAATATTAAAAACATTTAATATGCTTTGCTTAAAACACGTTTGAAACAATACATTTGTAATCATCAGTAAAGTTTTCTGCTATAATACTTTCTTTGCAGAGTCACTCCGCTTGGCACATTTGATTCAGAAATTTAGATTATGTGCCAGTCTTTACTACTTTACTGTACTAATATTTGTGGGGCTGATTCCACAGATATATTTAATATTATTTTATATTTGTTCAGAAATAAAAGGTACATGTGATCACATGCATACAGAATGTAGCTAATCCTAAAACTGTGTCATTTTGAGCCTTAAAGGTATAGTTCACCTAACAATGAACATTTCCCATTGTTTACTCACCCTTGTGTAATTCCAAACCTATATGATTTCTTCTGTGAAACACAAAAGAAGATATTTTGAGAAATGTTTCGATTGTTTCGTGGCCATACAATGGTGGTCAATGGGTGCCAGTATTGTTTGGTTACCAGTGTATCTCAAAATATCTTCTTTTGTGTTCCTCAGAAGCAAGAAAAAGTCATACAGGTTTGGAATGACATGAGGGTGAGGAAATGATGGAAGAATTTTCATTTTGGGTGGTCTGTCCCTTAAACAAATCTTAAGGTTTTTGAATGAACTCAGACTCCATTGAATGTTTTCCTTCTGAAGTCTCACTAACATCTCTGCTAAATACCACATTGTCAACTGTTTGATCACACATGTTGCTTAAGAAACTTACTGAAGTGCATAACAGTCTTGGATTGATTGCATGCGAGCGGCTGCTAAGAGATCAAACCAACAACCTTCTCGGGGAGCTGTGTAAACTGAGTGCTGATCAGTTCAGAGGTTAAAACTGAGCTCATCTCACACTTGTGACACAAATAGCACACATAACACACATTTTGATGTAAAACTGATCTACTAACATTAAACGAACCCATGAAGGTGTTTTTACTATTCACAATCACTGTCTCGCTCTCTCGCCCACTCACTCACACTTACATTTTCTCTGTTTTTCTTATTCTTCCAGGATTACCTCTTTGATCCGCTTTACACCCTCATCTCAGTTGTTCCCCCTCGCTTCTTTGATTTCTCACTCGGCCTTTTCTGTCTCGCTGCTTCATTCTGTTTTCCACAGGCACCTTTTTGACAAATCGCTGAATTATTTGTTCATTATAAACAAATAATTAGCCGGATCTGTCTAGAAATCACTTTTTCTTCTAAAATGTCTCTATTCTCTGTTCACCTGCAAAGCCATGGCAGAGCCCTGCTTCTCATTCAGGAAGGTACCTGCATGTTACAGATTCACTCTTACTGAAGGAGATTTTAAAAACAGAGTGTTGCATGTGAGTGAAGAGAGTGGCACTTTCATAGGCGGTGAGTTTCTGCACTCTTACACTCAAAATGGTTTATACAAGTGGATCATACCAGCATGTTTTAAACCAAACAAGAAAGAGAAACTTTTCACCACATGTGACTACCTCTGTTCAGTGAGCACGCTCATATGATATAGGTCTGTCTATCTTAAGCAGTTAAATTCAAAACTTTGTCTAAAATGAATATGATGTTTATTGATGGAGCCAATAAACATTGTCATTTGCATGTCTGTATCATTGTAAATCTAAATGACGTCATGTTTTTACTAATACAACGAGTAGGCATCCAACTACATAACAAACACAAGTGTTATCAGTGCATGCCAACACAGCAATACTAGGTGAAATTTGAATTAGGTAAAAATGACATCTAAAGTGAATTATACATCGATTCATATATGAATGTGCATGCAATGAAATGAACTGCCTGTGAGAGTCATCAAATGCTCCATCAGCTGGAATATGCAGGTCCTGAACTTTCATAGCAGAATTTTAAAGTTCCCTGCATTCTGTTTAGAAGATTGAGGACAAAACCAAACCTTCCTTCAGCAGAAAGTTTGAACCGTTTTGTCAGTCCTACTGTAGTTAATTGCTATCCCAGGATCCTGCACTTTTTCTCGCCTGCCTGCCTCTGATGTCAGATAGAGTAGCTAAGATAGACAAATGCTGTCTACATTATTTTAAAACATTAGCTCCTACTCACCATGAGAGTCTGTTTACAGAAGTTAAACAACAGGACACTCTGAACAACAAACTCTTTAGAAACATCATCCAACTGGATGTCCATCTGAAAATGTGAACCCAAAACTCATCCTTATGATGAACCCTTTACTCCCGATGTTGTCCGTCTCTCCAAACCGAGAGATCTGGCCAGCATTCCGCTCAGGTTACTCCCCTGAAGTTCATGTAAAGCACCTGCTGCCTCATGCCCTCCAATGATCCAACACCTCCAGGTTCTCTCTGTCCAGACCTTCCCGGGAGAGGTGGTGATGGAGCTTACAGTGGCAAAGGTTCATCTGAGAGAAAATGACAGTAATCCACACAGAGAGAGCAAAAGCTACAGAAATAGAAAGAGTCTGCTAAGGTAAACCCCTGTAGTCCTATTCACTGCTCTCTCTCTCTCTCTCTCTCTCTCGGTCTCTCCTGTTCCTTTTTCTTCTCTTTCTCTGAGAGCATGAATATGTTATTATGCTCACAAAAGCCTTGTGTATTGTTTATGAATTACCAGCCTTCCAGTCAACAAAAGCTATTTTCATAAGAAACCTCCATTTCATTTCAGCTTCAATTTGATTACCAGCTAAAGAATAGAAGCCCTTCGGCCAAACCCCCAGCGGCTTTCCTCTGTTCTCCCTGGTTTTATTCATGCCCATTGAAAGACCTTTATTGCTTTCTTTTCATACTGACAGGGGGAAAAGCTTTCAGACTAAACCACTGACAAAAAAATATTGCACAGCTATTTTGCACAATAGCCAAATGAAAGAGAGCAGCCGGTCTGTACCGTGTGCCCTGGCTGCTGTGCTTTATTTATATATTTCAGTATTTTAAAAGACGAGACAGCATTGTGAGAGCAGGGGATGAAGAGCAGTTTGGAGATAAGATGTCTTGCAGCCTCACAGAACAAGCCAAATGATCACTGCTTATTGGGCTTTCAAAACAGGAGGATCAAAAGATAGCAACGGGTTTATGGACTACAGCTTGTGAGTAAGGCAGATCGATTTTTCAGGCCTCTGACACATATACATAAGCCCGACGGTTTTAGACCTCAAAAAACAAAACAAAAAAACAAAAAAAAGAATCATCCAACACACCATAGTAACTTCATAGTAATGCCCTAGCATTGTGCTGGTGAGTTTGGCACAGGGCAGCAGCATTCCAGTTTCTCATGAAAATGTTCATAATTATCAGTATTTAAGGGGTACATTCATTTTTGAGCTTTTAATTGGTTTTCACACTGGTCACATAAGAATATCGTTTTAAATCTGACCGAAGTAACAAAACAAAACATTCAGCCTGAGATTTCTTAGCATTTCAAGCCTGTTTCTTCAGACCCTCTCAGACACCTCTGTATTTTAGCTCAAACCTCGTGTATGTGCGCATCTCACTCGCTTAAAAGCGAACCACCCAGCTTTATCACAACGTTTGATCTTCCCGCTAGAAGATGAATTAGACGCCCTATTATGTGTTTTATGAGTCTTTGTATTTATGTAAGAATGTTCAACAGTAGACAAAGGTGACTGATCTGTTATTCACCCCTGGGCTAAGGCTGGTCTGGTAGTTTGAACACAGTTTGACATTTGAGCTTTTTCACCAACATGCAAAATTATATCCTTTCCATTGTGAGTCAATGAGGGACAGTCAGCGCCCATAAAGCAATGAAATTTGGCCTGTCGCTTTCATAAGGGCAAACGTATATGATCTGAACCCTCATGTGGTATAAATGAAAGAGACAGAGTTGTTATCGTTCATCCAGCATTCAGAGTTTTAGACTAGAATAAAAAGTAGGCCACAGTGTATCATCAACTTTTAACCTCAGTGACTTATTTAGAAATGACAGGGTTTAGATCAAGCAGGACTGAAGTGAAGATACTAGCCTAATTCATTTTAGTACGAGAAGTAAGATACCAGGTGACGTTCACTCCAGTTTAATCCATCTTATGAATTAAACCAGATTGTGCTTGGCGAGATATCCTGGGTGTATTTTAGCAGGTTGCTATGCAGTTGCTAAGTGGATGCTTAATGCCACTTCAAAAGAGCCTATAGAAATGACTTATTATTAGTCTAGGGTTTTTCTGTGATTTCAGGTATCATCCCACAAGAAGGTGGGACAAATTGCCAAATGCCAAAGTGCTTGCATGCTTTGAAAAACAATTAAGTATTAAAAATAGTAAATATCTATTAAATGTTTGCCTTAGCTTGTTACTTACTACAGTCAGTGCAGCTGGGAATTTTACCCGGTTAACAATGAAAGCACAGAGCAGTTCAATAAAGTGACCGCTTACATTTTCTGTCTTTTTATCAAGCTCTGCAGTACCCTAGGCTTTGTCCTTATGTTAATGTGTCCTAAACATCAGTCTTTTTCAAAATGTCAAAGTCGCCTCAGTTCATCCACAAAAGAACAACCTGTCTCCTGCATAAACCCAAGACGGTGACTGAATCTCCCACAATGCACTGCTGTCCCTGAGGATTAAGAGCCTTTGGAACTGGTGCAAGTCATTGTTTGCCATAATAGGCTGGAGGTGGCAAGGTTGGAAAAGCAGATGTTAGACACACACACACATTCAAGGTTTTGCAACACCTGCACCACAGCCCTGTGGGTTGAAATTTTACAGTGCCAAGATTTCTAACAATGCTGCACAATAGAAGTTAACAAGTGACATTTTCATCATCATCCAGATATTCTGTCTCAAGACAAAGAAATAAGAGAAACAGCAGAGCAAGCCAGGATGCCCCCCATATCACCAGTTCACACTAAACCACAATACAGATACAGATGTAGCCATAGAAGTTCAGCAGCAACCCCCATCTGCATGTTTTCATCAGCCCTGCATTACCCACAACTGTAAGAAAACAACAGAGAAATGTTGACTTTATTATTATTATGACATTTCAATTTTGGGTGAATTATTCCTTTAAAAAGAGGGATTTGTGATGTGTCCAATGATCAAATGTCCGTGATGATGTGAAGAATTTTTCAGGTGGCTTTTCAGTCGTACTAGCTGGTGGTGACACATGAATCTTACCGTCACTCAAGGACAATTTTGACAGAACATAAAAGCTCAGACAACTACATTTAAAGCCATAGAAGAACCAGACAGATACAAATAGCATTTAAAGAGTCAGTAAGAACTTTAATTCAATCAGCAGGAAGATAGAACGAGTGCTTTGGGAAGAGAGAGCAGTTAAGGAAGAGAAGGATCAATTACAATATACAGTAATTCTGCAGTAGACACATTTCATTTAAATACATAAATTAGACAACATAGACGATTGTTAACCTGTCAGTTTCTCACCACAGATTCAGTGTTCATTTAAAATCAATCTTGCATACAGTTTTCATACGAAGGTTCTGTGAATTGCTGACAGAGCTAGAAATGCTGACAAAATTCTGGAAATCTCTTTTCCAAAAAGGCACATTTCTGAGCATTAAATAATATAATAAAAGGATTATTTCTGTACAAAACATCTGTGATTCAACAATTTCGTAGTGTAGAGGAGCATAATAAAAGTAAAAAAGCTGCAAGGTGCAAACAAGCAACCAAAAGAAAATACAAATTTAGGTTGTTAACCTTGAAATGTGACAAAACAAATTACCTTTAACAATAAGACTAGTTTCCAAGAATTGTCTCCAGTATTGTATTGCAAGATTTTCCATTGGAAAACAGTAATGAATGTCATCACTTTATAAATATATTGTCGGAGTACACAGGCATTAATACAGGCCTGTTGACGTATTGGAAAGTACAGTATGTGTTTCATCCCTGAGACTCCCAGTTTTACACTGGGAACCAGTGGCACGTGTCTTTGTGATGGTGAACTACTGTAAATGATCAAACTGCAAGAAGTTATTTTGGCAGGTTCTCCGCACCACACCTGATCCTGTGGAGACGAGAGGTTTGTTTCTAGAGTGGATGATACCCAGGCTCAATAAATTTCATCAGGACGTTTGAATATATACAAAACAGTCAGTACTGGCAAACAACAGATTAAAAATATTTGGGGTTTTAAAAAATGTTTAATACTGTGACAGAGGGGAAGTTAAATTCTGTCACAATATCTACAGGTTTGTTTTGGTCAGGAGTTAAGACTAGGAGTTTAAGTCTCCATATAAAAAAGTCTCATGTCAGTGATGCTTTCAGGCAGGAATGCATCAATGGGCTGAACATCACATGACTGCCTCACAAATTAGTCTCATCCCACGATGGGTCGTTCATACTTTTCAATACTTTCCTGATAATCTTCTCCAGCTCTTTCCGTGCCTTTTGCTCCTCTTCAAGGTTTCGCTTCATTCTCTTGTTGTCCTGGTGATGTAGAGGAGTATCCGGGTCATGGCACCAGATTTAAATAGTCAACTAAACGGCATATCGCATTATGCAAAGACAAAAGTTTCTTGTTGCATTTGGACTCACCTGCTTAAGTTCTTGTACCTCATCCCTTAAAGCATAAACTGTATCCACCAGACTCCTACAATGGACATAAATTACCACAAAGTTAAATTACAGATAAATTACCACAAAACTAACAACAGAGAGTAAATGTTTAACAACAACTAGTAAAAGCATGATGGTTTGAATATGACAAAATGTTTATTTAGAATAATAGAGATGTAACCTTTCTTCAGTTACGGTTTGACCGTTGCTCTTTGTCTCTTCGACGATGATTTTTTCCTCTTCAGGAAACAGCATATGGGGCCCTGACTCCTTCCCTGATCCTGCGAGAGGTTTAACAATGCACTTTTAGGAGATTTAAAATCTCGGGCACTATTCACTGCCATTTTAAAGCTGGGAAGAGCCAGGATATTATTTAACATAATTCTGTTCGGCTGAAAGAAGTCATATACACACAGAATGCCTTGAGGGTGAGTAATTTATGGGGTAATTTTCATTTTTGGGTGGAGTACCCATTCAACTGGTGTCAAAGAATAGAGGTTATTTATTCCAAGTTATCCTAAAACCTATAAAAAACGTATTATTTTAAAATAACTTATTGACCTATTAAAATAACTTTTAAAACGTTGTGGGAACATGTAAACATGCAACAAGCTCTTCACTTTCAGTGAAGATAGACGTTTAATGTGATGACTATATGAGCAGCAGCTCTTACGGGATATAGAACCCATTCTGTTAGTGTGAGTTATCCATATACTGTCATAGTCCGAGTCTTCTGATTGGTCAGAGGAGGGAAATCCACTGCCACGGCAACCCACAGCATCCACACACGATTGGTCAACATCAGCCAGTACATGATTATGCATCAAATCAGTGCCCTGCCATGCTAATAAGGGATAAGCGTGCAAACCAATCAAATTGGAGGGGAGGAATTGGGGGGATGGACCAAACCGAGAGTACAATGAGGAAGAGCCCAATAAAATATAAACGGGTAACACAGGAAATAAAAATGACAAAATAATAATGATACAACAAAAGGCAGACAGAATATGGATGAAAAGAAAGGAATGAAGGAAGGGAGAGAGAAACAGATGCATGTTAATTAAGCAGAAAATATTTAAAAAGTGGCAAAGATTAACACACAGTAAGACAGTAGTTGTAAGATCTGAGAATGAAAGGTGGATTGATTCACAATAATGGTCTCCTTTAGGAAGGAAGGGAACTTTAAATAAGGCACTGTTTACTAGACTGGAGAGCAGGTCCCACTCAAAGGTCTGTGTTGGCCTCATGAATTTTTGTGACAAAGTGCTTTCTTTCATTTTAATCACTGCACATCTAGGTTGTCCTTACTTGAGTTTAGCGTCTGTCGTGTTTTAGCACTTGTGCAGTATGCCTCAATCACTTTGAGGATCTGAGCGTCCTCCTCCAGAGCTGCAGTGCCTGATGGGAAAACGGATGACAGTGATAACGTAATGGATTCACTAATCAGCAGTCATTTGATTCACTAATGGATTCCTAATTGAATGCTTTCTGCGTGAACATTTAAGAGCTGTTTTGGTGTATTCCTCTGAACAAACTTAAACTGTGGTCCTCAGACCACAAAAGAATCAACTGATTTATCAGATCATGTTCAAAAAATTAATTCACAGTTTATAGTATCATAGCGTCACATACTTTTCCTCACAGAAAATTCCTCATCGGATGGCTTTCTCTCAGGTTTCCGCTTGGGCAGAAGCTTCTTCATACTTTTGGGACTTTTACTGAGATCCTGAAGGACGCGAGGAAATCAAAGAGACATCATGAGACACAAAAGATTTCATCCTCTGCCGTGTCATTTTCCTAACAGGAGCCAGCACATGCTTCTACATTTAGATTCGAAGAGATTTACAGTGCATTTAAATTCCACATTTTATCCATACTTGCATTCCCTAGAAATCAAACCCGTGACTGTGCTTGTAAGTGCAGTTCTTGGCTTGTTTTGTAGGGAAATAAAACACAATACCTCTTTGTAGCACAAAGCAGCTGAGGGTTTTAGTGGTGGTGCAGGTCGGAGACAGCTGAGACTCCAGGGCTTCTGGGTTTTGGGGGGTTCTAGGGGCCCCCACATCATAGCACTGTGAGGGGTTCCATGTGAAGAGAGGTGAGGAAGAGTGTGGTAGCCTGGAGATCCACTTACACCTCGATTCTCAGAGTGTCTGGATGGTGTGATTGGGTGGGATGGCAGCTAGAGACGGAGGAGAAGGTCAGATGATAACCAGAACTACATTTCAAACACGATCAGTTATTCTGATCATAAAAAAAGATTTCTCACTGTATGGCACGGTTTTATATTGCTGTTTCTGGCTGAAGTGTGTTCGGTCTGGTGGTGGAGATGGTCCAACCACTCCTGAAGATCTTGTTCGTTATTACAGATCACCTGGATCCCCTCAATCATATGTCCTGCAGACACATCATCACAGCTCAAGCACACATACTAAAAACACCCAGCAAGAGTAACACATGTAACTGAGTGAGGAAACTCACCAGATATTTCAAAAGCATGTTTTGTGGTGTCACTGTCCTCCATCTTACTAATAGCCATTCGTGTTAGAGGAAGCTTTCTCTGAAAGAATCAATCAGCCAATGAGCTTTCAGTGTTTTAAAAAGGTTACAAATGCATGATCAATCAAACATAGATAATGATAATGATACAGTTATGACTCAGAGAAAACAAATGTAGAAATGAGATAATAATGGAGCGGGTGATGGAAGTTACATTCCTATGGTGATAAGTGATTTACCTGGTAGATGAAACCACTCATTCGAGGGCTGGCAGACAACACGAGAAGAATATGAGGGAAAAGCAGAAGGTATCGCTCACTCTTCTCCTGAAGAGACATCGATGTAAAGAAATGGATGTATACACTTTTCATGAGAAGTATATAAAAATGAATCAATAAATAAACAACGGCAAGACACACAACTTCATAAAACATGAATTTGAACAACATCAGAATGCCCTACAACATTTCAGAAAATTCCCAACACAGCAACATACCAGAAGGTTACTCACCTCACTGCCGTGGTTCTGGATGAAGACCTGAGACATGTAGAGAACAGAACCCAGAGTTCTGATGTTCTCCCCCTCCCAGCCACGGATGGTTTCTGTCAGGATCTGCAGTTCAAGTTCTTTCCTCTTCCTCATTTCCTGACACTGAGACTGAAGCCACAACAATAAACAACATCAACAAACCGCTCATCATCATTTTGTAACGATATCTCGATTCACCCCATGTGGAAATGGAACCAGCGACCAAGCCGACACAAGAGTCAAGCATGCTAACAATGAGGCTAAAGGCCACAGTCATATCACTAGTGCACCACACAGGGCTGGAAATGGGGGGGACTGAGTCAAGGGAGTGAATTTCAAGCAGGGATGGAGTTCCGGTCCATCCACAGAACATTCCCCACACGCTATGCGAAATTTCATACATAAATATTGTGGGATTTTCTGTACCTAAAAAAATACAGTATGTCCCAAGCTAGACTCCCCCCCCCAGGCCATTTTCACCACATGAGAGCTTACAATGCAAGACACAACAGTGAAGTAAGCATAAAGACAAACTGAAAATGTGATAAAAACTCACTGAGAGGTTTTTAAACACTGTTATGCACTTCTGAATGTGTTGATAATCTGGGTGGAGCTCCTGTGGAGAACAAAGGAAGAACATCAGTGTCTTAAACTGACACACACACACACACACACACACAATACACCTAAATCTGTTCCTCGCAAACCTACAGACATCAGTTATACTATGATTTAGATTAAAACATTATTCGGCCCATTGATAAACCATGTAAATGTCCTCATTAGTAATTTTTTAACATTTCTCCGTTAAATAACATTTTAACATTTGTGAGGAGAGTTACAGTACAATACAGTACAGCCACACCCGCGCACACACACAGCGGTACCTCCATGTGTCTCTCCATCTCTTTGAGCAGTGTGGGGTATTTTTCCAGTCTTAGGAATGGTTTGCTCAGGCCTGTTGTAAGCGTGAGGATCCCGGGACTACTGGCACCCTTATTTTCCATAAACTCGCCTAATTCCTCACTTACGACGAACACACAAAAATAATGAACACACATGGATGTCAGGATCAGTATGTGCAGTTCTAATACAGTTAGGTAGGAAATGCAGGATTCCAGTGATATAACCGGGAAAAAATATTTCAACACTGAATTCAGTGACCAATCCAGAATCAAGCATTCCAGAGAGCTGTGCAGTAATGGTTAAGAAGCAACACTTGGGTTTAGTGTAAGGCTGGTGTGTGTGCAGGAGTGTGTGTTGATGTGTCGGCTGTTATGCACCTGTGTTGTGTGAGGACATTCACAGCTGACGGGTGGTTGGAACAGTAGGTGACGTACAGGTTCCTCATCTGAGGAACGAGAGATAGGAAGAACCCTCCGACCCTCTGCTGGCCCTCTGAAACTCTTGTTCAAACCCAAACAACACACCATATTACATAAATCCACATAGACGTTAAAAAAGTTCAACATAACTGAAAACTGCACCAAACTTTCTTGTATCACCATCATATAAGCGATTTCAGGCCTAAATAAGCATATATACCAACTTAGCAGAGTTACTGCTGCCTGCCACCAGATGTCACTATGGACTGATTGAGAGTGAATGAATGAGATGAGATCAACTCTCTTACTTGACACTTTCCTCCAGTGAATGCACCAGTGTTTGCTGAAAAGAGCTGATCTCCTCTAGATTGCCCATGATGTGACTTATATCTGACACACTGAGTCTAGAGAGAGAAAGATATTCAGTACTGATCGATCCAGTAGATATCAATATCCATAATTATGCAGGATGTTCTTTGTGTGTTTACCTGTCTGTGGGCTGTAACGCTCTCAGATATGTCGACAGCAGAGTCTGGAGCTCCTTACAATATTCTGTCTCAGTCTGGACAATATTCTGGAGCACCTGTGCATTTAACAAGAAGTACCATAAAATGAAGGCTTCAGAAAATTCCAAAAAATCCATGTGAAGATAAAAAAAATCGTAACCAACAAATAATAGTAAGGTACATTTACAATGATCAGAAAAATTATTAAGTAACAGAATTAGAAAAGCACTGAAATTATGGAATGAGATTGTTGTTTTTATGACATTCTTCTCTAAAAAAAAAGGCCAGCTCAACAGATCCATGCTGGACCAGAAGGTCACGTCACCTTTTGCCTGCAGAAGGTAATGCTCCACATTTAATAATCAGAAAGATGAACCTTCTATAACAGATCAGCACACACAGACCTTAAACATTGCTGAAGGGTCTATTTCAACATGCATGTAATCCCAGCAGTTAAAAAACTGTGGGGTACATAGAAAGTGATGACGGAATGGGGCCAGTCATTGCCATGATAACAACTGATTGCAGTCTAATTTAAGATGACTTGAATTCTCCTGGCTAAGCCGAGCTGCTCAACCTCACTGTTCACTTCCCATCAGATCACCATGGCTACTTACAGGGTTCGGGAACGGCATTCAATTTTTAGGAATGACTACAAACAGAGAACAGTAATTTAGGGTCTTCATTTTCGAGATGCAGTTGTCACTCCCAAAACCTGTGTATGTGGCCAATAAATCTTCAATCAGATGTCATTACCAAACACAATGTAACAGCATCTTTCATGAGCTGAAATACATGAAGAAATGGCTCACAAACATTGGTTGGCTAAACTTAATACCAGGCCAGGGTGAAATCTGCAAATCTGTGCAATTCAACAGAATGTACTTAAATATGGTCAAATGTGTTAAGCAAGGCTGTGTTTACATACTGTTCTCAGGTATGTGCAAAACATCTGCTTTAAGCTAGAAATGACATTTATCTTATCAGTCTTATCTTTAAATCTGCCACAAGAACTGACCAGGGCCATAAACATAGTTAGTCTGTAAACGTATGGGCGTAGTCATGATGACATAAACTTTAACATTGTGGTTGCCTGGCAGTGATGGTCTGACAGCTGCAGTCATTTCAAATTGAACAGATTGTTTGCTCTCTGATGCTGCCGTTACAGATTAAACTTTGCCTGACCTTAAACTCTTCCAGCCCGAAACACACACACACACAGTCATCTTTTATGTCAGGCTTTATAGGCTCAGCGGTTTACACATTCTCCTGAAACAGCAATACATGGCATCAGACATTGAGGGGCCCGGGACCCAGCTGTCCCGCGAGCCAATCAGATGGAAAGGATGACCTATATTAGGCCTGTATTACAGTTGCTCAGGAGAAAAACCAACACGCACAATCTAATGAGTTCTGATATCTAAATACAGATTTATAACAACACATGCAGTCCTGACAAACACAAATGCACTTCCTCTCTCTCTTTATCTTCACCTTCAAAACAGCTCAGCAGGGGATCACAGCAATAGTGAGTTCATATATAAAACACACACACACACACACACACAAGAGACACACACACACACAGACACACACACACACAGACACACACACACACAGACACACACACACACAGACACACACACACACACACACACACACACACACACACACACACACACACACACACACAGACACACACACACACACACACACACCTCACTGGGATTTGTTGCTCAGAGGAGGGGGATGCTGGGACACATCACAACAGGAAATGGAGCACAATAAAGGTCAACATTTCTACAAACACACACACAGCGTGATACACAAGCTCATGAATTCATAGATCTAAAAATGACTTTCATTACCTGAAATTTCTGATTGTTGACTATAAACTCAGTCCATCCCTAACCAGAATTTGCTGGTGGGTCTTTAGAGATTATTAACTTTAACTCTAGTTCGGCCAGGTTTTAAAAGCCAGATTAAAGCTTTAGGCCTGTAAATTCTAGGATTATATTAAAGCTGAGCACAAGAAAACTGGATTTAGCACTGCTCCCAAAACCCTTTCATACAAACTGAATGTCCTCATAACTTTTAATGTCAAAATGATAGCAGTAACTAGGGCAAATGTATTTTTATTTGAATGACCACCTGATATTGTAGCCATTATTCCTAAAAAGAAACATTTAGGATTGTGCTTGTTAGCCAGTGAAAGTTGGTTTGTGCATTGTATGCAACAATGTTAATATTCATAATGGCTACCAGTCATGTCTTTAAACTTCTCATTTGTAAAGCATTAACTTATGTATACAATTACATTCACACGTTTGGCAGATGCTTTGATCTGAAGCGTCTCTGCATGTTTCTGGGAATCTCTGGGAACACATTATATCTCAGAACAATGATCTATTGTCAACGGTTTTATACTTTTTTATCAGTATTGACAGGGTTGTGCGTGTTTGCTTATGTGGTTAGTGAAATATCTACATAATGCAAATTTCCCAGCAGCCCTTCTTTCACCCCACGCACATCACAAATAATCAACTTGCTCCACTGTGGGGTGTTATATCACAACAAAGTGTCGCTATACAACATCACTTACCACATTATAATATGTTTTGCAGAAGCTGCTGGTCTCTAACCCCTTTGTTGGACTCTTCAGTGATCCAGACTTAGGAGACACAGGTTTGTCTGTTCGAGAGAGAAAACAGAACAAAAGAACAGGAGGTCACCTGGTCAGGAGGACCAACATCTGGGATCACTCTGTTTCTGTTAGATGGAATATTAAAGTACATTTCTCCTGCCGTGAGCAGTCAGGGGGCAAATATTTGATTTAGACACCTGGGGGGGTTATAGAAAAAACATGACATATTTCTTGCTTCAGTTGAGGAGTACATTTCAAGAGGAAGAATATGGTAGAAGATCATTTGGACATGTCTCATGGTTTAATCCACTAATGTGTGAACTCCACAGCAATCAGACCACAGTTCCCCGGGATCCCCAAACTTCTAAAAATGTAAATGGTAACAAAATCAACAAAACAACCACTGACCTACTTTACCTTCCGCATATGTCATTTTGTATATGAAAGGAGCTAGGAGCTCAACAACAAGCCACATTTGGTCTGTAGCCAATTACATAGTAACCAGACAGAACACCCTAGCAACTGCTTAACAATATGCCAAAAATCACTCAGAACACTTTAGCAACCACATAATAACTCCCCGGCAACCACCCAGAAAAATGTCTTCAGAAAAAGTGCAAATGTAGTGGTTCTCTTGTAATCTGACCCCACACAAACCTGGCCTGTCAGAAACACAGTATGCATGACATTTGTATATTGTTAACATGACCATCCCAGCAAACGTTTATCATGTTCACTAATTAGTGCTCACTAAGTGAGCTCGAAGACTGAAATAAACTAAAGTGTTAAGCCGTATTAAGAAGAAAGAGGAAGTGATGTCTACAGCTCTTCCTGTCTTTGTTTTAAGATGGTGTTTCCTTCCTTTGCCTGGACGTTCAGGCTGTGATGTCAATCTAAAGTATTCCATCCAAGCAGGGCTGAATGCACATTGAGGCTATTTCCCTACACATATGTGGGAAGCATCTGTTTGGCATCATGGGGTGTATATGCGATTCATGTTTGGAATGGAGAAAAAGAGGGGTGGGTAGGTTTGGTCTGTACTATAATGTAAATACACAGAGAAAAGGCTTTGTAAGAACTGGGATAAAAGTTTAATTTTTTCCCCCAAACATACAAACCAAAGTCTTAGTACAGTTTGATGGGTAAACTGGATTTAAACTGAAATTTCCTGTATTTTAAGAGATAAAAAGTTAGAAATTATATGATTCAATTGTTTAAATGCTGTTTAACACTTTGATACTTTTACCCTTTCATATGCTTTTTCTGTTTACTGTCTGGCACCTGTTCACACCTGGTCTGGGTGTACACATGTAGTTTTACATTTATATTAACTTATTCAAGACAAGTGTTTGATAGTCATATAATCTTGATGTTTTGGGCTCTTTCCAACAGCAGCAATTCGTTTCTCTTCTGGCACAGTTTTCTTAACATGTGAGTCCTCATTTAATCACCCTTTTCATTGGGCCAATGACTTAAGACCAGATTTCACATGCTTAACTCATATCGCCTCAATCCACAGAGGCTTTTCAAAATCACCCAAATATTTCTAAGTGGGCTAAAATGAAGTGAAGGTTGCAGACTGGTAAATTTTTTCTTGTACACACACTCAGCAGGTATGTTATGAAAGTGTTCAGAAAATCAACAGGGAAATGTCTGAAAAACAACCTTGTGAAAAAGGTTTGGAAGCAGCAAATACTAACCAGAGCCTTTGATCTCTTTGACATAGTTGCTGGGAAACCAGCCAGTTTTGCTATTGAGAGACCCTTCCCACCAGCCGCCCTCCTCCTGCCGTGTCACCTGGATGATGTCACCCTTACTGAAGGACAGCTCATCCTCATTGGTCTGCTGGAAGTTAAACCGAGCTTTAACAAGCACCTGAGGGCCACTGTTCTCAGACATGTCCTGAAGAGAGAGAAACACAGTGAGTTTTATATCACCACTGTTATCATTTTAGATTCTCACATATATTGTTTAAGTGTCGGTTTAAAATTATAGATCGCTCTCTATAACGTAACACATAAAGTATATATAATATAATGTGATATAATTTACTATCTATATTCACTGCAGAATCAGCCAGCAAAGCATAAGCAAAAATGACTTAAGTGTTCATCTAATAATGCTTTTTCTCATAAAAAAAAACATACCTGCTGCTTTAAAGAAACAGTTCACCAAAAAATTCTCTTGATTTTTTTCCATGGAATATCAAAGCGGAAACTTTTCCCTTGAGTCACATGCAGTTTTAGACTACCATAACCCTGAAGTGGAGAAGTTCTGCTCACCAGACTGCGGTACTGGTTGTACTGGTGTCTGGAGGATCTGCTGTGGGTGAATGGAGTATTCAGGGAGTCAAAGGACTTGATGCGAAGAGAAGATGCGTGACGTGAAGACACAGGATTGATGCCACCACTGCAATCTACAACCAGACAACAAAATACACTGTAAATATATACAAACACATCTTACATATCTACAGCTGGATAATGCTGTGCATCTCCTTTAAATCACAACCTAAACTAAAGAACTCTTTTCAGACAACGGCGTTAATGCAGGCAGACTGATTTCTGCTAGACCTTCACACAGATCTCACCTGAAGTTGCTTTGTTGAGCGCGACTAAACAATTTAAGACATTGGTAAAGTTCTGGCCCTGTAGCAGGTCACTGGCCTCAAATACCTGCAGAGAAAAATACACCACAGTTTCTAGGGCTGCACGATCATGATAAAAATCTGAAGATTACATAGACACAGATGGAATTAGTAAATGTAAAGTTCAGACAAAAATGAAAACTCTGCCATCATTTGCTCAACCCTGTTTCCAAACCTGTAGACGTTCTTCTCATTTTTACAGCTAAGAGCATCTGAATGTGCACAGAGTTTTAGGAGAGGGTAAATGTCACTCTTAAATGTCATTTATAGCTACTTAAGCCACACAGAGGTTGTATGCAAAACAGCTAAACAGTAACATCATTCATAAAGTTCTTCACCATTAATTTACATTTTAAAAAACCCTCACAAGCAAGCATATTACAGCAACTCCTCTCTCACCCTATCAAGTGCATCTTGTTAAACTTGACTGCATGTCATGGACAATCACACAAACATTTATTTTCAAATCATTCATAAATGTGTCCGTGTGACTGAGAACAAACAATGTGTGTGTGTGTGTGTGTGTGTGTATCTGGCTCTCAGGCTACCTGCTGGACTTTACTCCATCTGAACACTTTAGCCCAGCTCTGTGACGTTTTTCCAAACAACACTAGCTGCATCAGAACTGGCCTGATCTGAAATCAGTTTGACTTCACTTCTCTCAGAGTGTGAACCATTTAAGATCACCTCTTAAATGGATCACCTCTTACATCATTATATATTGATATAATTATCAATATAATTTAAGGAGCCATAATTCATTAGCAATCTTTCAGTTAGGACTATTGACAGATTGGCAGACACAATCACCGGTAAGATAAACCTAATGCATTAAAAAAAACTAAGTATTTAAAAAATATTAAAAGAGTTAAGACTAATGTTGCTGAACAGGTTGGCTAAAATTAAATACTTTACCATAATCAAACAGCAAAAATTGTTACTTCTGAAAAATCAAAAGCAATGACTCCTGTAAAGCAAGCAACTGGGCCACAAACTCTTGCCACTGGTTAAGCTAATGTTGCTGTATCAGGTTGGTCGGTATGCTCAAACAAACAAAGCAATATTTTGATGGTGCCATAGTGTTACAATGTTAACAGTGAAAATTAAAAATATATCAAATATAATGAAATATTTTTAAAATGCATTTCATCTTTAAAGTCAACACAAAACAGCGTTCAAAAATCATTTTACTTCCATAATTCAAAGTCTAATAAGTCAAACACATATTTTTATTTTAGGCATCTGAAATTTATTGGATCAAAAAAGTCATACCAAATTTTTACCCTGATACCCAAATCCCCCCTGTTTGATGATGATACAAAAGAGGGACTGGTGACATTAGACGAAAAGGAAAGTTGTTACAGATACAAAGTTAATTAAAGATTAGAAAGACAAACGTTCTTTCTCACTGAACAAATAACCGCCAAGTAAAAACAAACACACAAATCTGAACGCACACCTTTTCTTATCACCTCTCCACAAACATTACATCATCTTCCATCACTGCAGTAAGACTAAACTTTATCCTGCTCTCTCTCTTTCTCTCAAGCCAAACAGCCACCAGCCCTGCCTTCTGCAGGAGCAGTTAGTGTGAAGTGCTTCTCTCCATTCTGGCCTGTGCCAAACCCAAAAGCCCCGTTAATGAGCTGCCTGCTTCTGCCCATTCTAACACACAGCTCTATTCACCACAATACAGGGCTTGTCTCAACCTCTCGCAGCTGGCTAGAAGAGCTGAAGACACAGCCACTCCTGAAACCCACAGAGCAGTAACTGTTCCACACAACAACACTCATACAAAGCAACGTACACGCACACACACGCCCGCTGTGGGCAAAATGCCACACGATCCGGCTGCCAAACATTAATAATAAGCACAGGAATTTTCCTGGAATTTTCCTAACTTTTGGATTTCTCCAAACCACGCAAGACTGACAAGCAATGACATCACAAAATGTAAAGACAGCTTTTATTGACGACACAAATCACGTCTGAACAGGCACGCTAATGCTTGTACAGATCCTGTGACAATTTAGTGCACTATAATGCTAATAATTGATGACACATTTTCAACAAACAGCATGTCTTCTCTTGCATGGTCATAGTTAGCAGGCAGTGTGCTGTACAAAAGCATAATAAACAACAACCATTTCTGCAGGCTCAGACTGAACAGAGCTGAATCTGAAAACTTCTCTTATTTGCAGCCCAAAAAGAAAAAAGTGTGTGTGGGTGAGAGTGGATCAGATCCAATCTCACCGCAAAACCCTTCAGGTTCAGTTCTGTATTGTGTTTACAAACATATAAAAATGAGTCCCGTAACAGTATAGCAACACAATGGTTCATTACACCGCACAGCAATTTTCAGCAGAGCGCACAACTTGAGGAACAAGTTTAGATGCTTGTGAATAAACCGTACACTGACACTGAGTATTGTCACGCACAAAACCTATTAACAAACAGACACACACACAGGGGAAGGGTTTGTGATGATTGTTAACAATAATTAAATGAAACGGACCAAATCAATGTCAAATAATTGTGCTACAGTGCAAAAAAACCAAAATAACCCAAATGACCATAAATACAGAGAAAAAATACAGATGCAATGGTGCACTAATGAAAAAAAAAACCCTGAAAACACAAAACACAATTATGCAGAAAATACATTTATTATATACAGCACTGCCATGATTGCCAACAACTGCATCACTACTGCGTGCATAAAGATAAATGTTTGCTACTCGTATGGCTGTAGTAACGGATCACTAAATCCAGCACACAGGAGTCTAATCCCAGGCTGAAATAAACTCTAAACCAGACTTAAGTTACTGAATTAATCGTCAGAGAGATTAAAAGCATGTGAAAACAGCGCTCACCTCTACGTGATACGCCGCGCAGCCTCTCACAAACTCCCTGATGTTGCTCAAACACTCGCCCTCCTTCCGCGGCTCCTGATGGACCTGAAAAGCCCAGAAAGCGAAGAAATCAATCCTCTCAGAGGATAAATAAAAAGTTACACGAATAAAAAACCGTGTTTATATCGGAGTTCATCGTCACGCTGCTGAAAAAAACACGGATCTCCATGGGGAAGTCGGCGGAGGAATGGCGGAAGTGACGTCAGTTGATAGCTTGCGGTTTCGTTCGTGCTGGTGCAGGAAAAGTGATCGGTGAGAGCAAAGTGTGACGTCCTCATGATGTTTTTTTAATAATGGGACTGTTCAACTGCTTGACATTTCAGTGCACTTATCCGCACTTTACTGAGCATTATTAATTTAGTCGAGTTATGCCGTCATCAGACGATCGGGGTATTAAGGACGATTGCATGGCCTGTGGGTTGGAATACACTGTACAAATATATATCTAAAGTCTGTATCTAAAGTCTGTATCTAAAGTCTGTATCTAAAGTCTGTATCTAAAGTCTGTATCTAAAGTCTGTATCTAAAGTCTGTATCTAAAGTCTGTATCTAAAGTCTGTATCTAAAGTCAGTATCTAAAGTCTGTATCTAAAGTCTGTATCTAAAGTCTGTATCTAAAGTCTGTATCTAAAGTCAGTATCTAAAGTCTGCATCTAAAGTCTGCGTCTAAAGTCTGTGTCTAAAGTCAGTATCTAAAGTCTGTATCTAAAGTCTGTATCTAAAGTCTGTATCTAAAGTCTGTATCTAAAGTCTGTATCTAAAGTCAGTATCTAAAGTCTGCATCTAAAGTCTGCGTCTAAAGTCTGTATCTAAAGTCTGTATCTAAAGTCTGTATCTAAAGTCTGTATCTAAAGTCTGTATCTAAAGTCTGTATCTAAAGTCTGTATCTAAAGTCTGTGTCTAAAGTCTGTATCTAAAGTCTGTATCTAAAGTCTGTATCTAAAGTCAGTATCTAAAGTCTGTATCTAAAGTCTGTATCTAAAGTCAGTATCTAAAGTCTGTATCTAAAGTCAGTATCTAAAGTCTGCATCTAAAGTCTGCGTCTAAAGTCTGTGTCTAAAGTCAGTATCTAAAGTCTGCATCTAAAGTCTGTATCTAAAGTCAGTATCTAAAGTCTGCATCTAAAGTCTGCATCTAAAGTCTGTATCTAAAGTCTGTATCTAAAGTCTGTATCTAAAGTCAGTATCTAAAGTCAGTATCTAAAGTCTGTATCTAAAGCCAGTATCTAAAGTCAGTATCTAAAGTCAGTATCTAAGCAGCTCTAAAGTATCTAGTATCTAAAGTCTGCATCTAAAGTCTGCATCTAAAGTCTGCATCTAAAGTCTGTATCTAAAGTCTGTATCTAAAGTCTGTATCTAAAGTCTGTATCTAAAGTCAGTATCTAAAGTCAGTATCTAAAGTCAGTATCTAAAGTCTGTATCTAAAGTCTGCATCTAAAGTCTGTATCTAAAGTCAGTATCTAAAGTCAGTATCTAAAGTCTGCATCTAAAGTCTGTATCTAAAGTCAGTATCTAAAGTCAGTATCTAAAGTCTGTATCTAAAGTCAGTATCTAAAGTCAGTATCTAAAGTCAGTATCTAAAGTCAGTATCTAAAGTCAGTATCTAAAGTCAGTATCTAAAGTCAGTATCTAAAGTCAGTATCTAAAGTCTGTATCTAAAGTCTGTATCTAAAGTCAGTATCTAAAGTCTGTATCTAAAGTCAGTATCTAAAGTCTGTATCTAAAGTCTGTATCTAAAGTCTGTATCTAAAGTCTGCATCTAAAGTCTGCATCTAAAGTCTGCATCTAAAGTCTGTATCTAAAGTCAGTATCTAAAGTCTGCATCTAAAGTCTGCATCTAAAGTCTGCATCTAAAGTCAGTATCTAAAGTCAGTATCTAAAGTCAGTATCTAAAGTCTGTATCTAAAGTCAGTATCTAAAGTCTGTATCTAAAGTCAGTATCTAAAGTCTGTATCTAAAGTCAGTATCTAAAGTCTGTATCTAAAGTCTGTATCTAAAGTCTGTATCTAAAGTCAGTATCTAAAGTCAGTATCTAAAGTCAGTATCTAAAGTCAGTATCTAAAGTCTGTATCTAAAGTCTGTATCTAAAGTCAGTATCTAAAGTCAGTATCTAAAGTCAGTATCTAAAGTCAGTATCTAAAGTCTGTATCTAAAGAACCACTGTGACAAAACACTGTTTATGAATGAAGTATCAAATAACTAGATCTGTTTGACTCCTTTACTCCTAAGTATGCGTGAAAAATTGTGCATAAAAACAATAAAGTATTTCAGCTAAACGTAATAGTCAAAAGTAGGAAAATGCACCAAAGATGACTGAATAGTATTTGTTCCTCTAATAACTAATAACTAACAACAATAAATAATCAGTATACATTATTAATTAATATTTAATAATAACAATATTCATGATAAGAATAATATTACGACGCGTCCAGAAAATTCGCACCACGTCCGTCCAGCGAGCCCAGTCGACATTGTTCCTTTATTCCTGCTTTATTCCTGCTTTATTCCTGCTTTATTCCTGCTTTATTCCTGCTTTATTCCCCGTTATCAGTCAGTGCTGGTCGACTCATCTGGAAGCTCTCCAAATGATTATAATTGAAAGTATGATGATTATAATGAAAATGATTTTGCTGACCTGCATATAAGCAGATGAACAATGTTGTACCGCCGTCGATTTACACGAGCTTTATAAAAGACTGAAACCGCGGCTGACTGACCGGAGACCAGTGTCTCATCTTACCGTATGAGCCGAACCGGGTCGCAGTCGCTCCAGCAGTTTACACAGCACGACTCCATCTCTGAGAGAAGCCTGTAAAAAGCGCTCCGGGTCCGGCAGGGTCTTCTTGGGCGACTCCAGGACGCCCAGCGTTATTAACCATGTGATGGTCTGCTCGGCCGAATTCATCATATGGAAAAATATCCAAAATCCCAGAAGCGATGATCCATGAGCAGAGGAAGGCTGTGTGAACAGCCAGATATCAGTCCGTGTTTCTGGAGATGTGACCCCTCCTGTTCCCGGGATGACGGTCCGCTTTCTTCCTCTCTTCATGGGGCAGGATGTGTTTGTTTTAACCCAAAACAAGCAGCTTAATCGTCTCCCACTGTTCGTCTTACTTAAACATGATAGTGAATAAAAACCAAAACACCGACTTATAATAATGACATGCAATCTGCATGAATGATGAATAAATAATAGAGATTGTCTGTTAGCCAGATTTAATAGATTTAACACGTCCACGGGTGTAAAAACATAGTGGGCAGTAAACAAACACGATTTGGATACAAATGTCGTGTTTTTGTAGTCCTCACTTTGTGACAGAGAGAGAAAAGCTGCTCTGTACATTGACAAACATGCGCTGGTTTTCAATACTTTTCTCTATTCAATAGCGAGTGTATGTGGCGCCCCCTGTCGGCTGTGCGGCACACAACTCTGCTGTGTGTTTCAGCACAATCCCTGCCACTTGAACTGAGTACATCTGTTCACATACAGCTCCCCCAGAATTGAAATTGTGTCATAATTTACTCATTCTCACGTCGTTTGCATGACTTTTGTCTGGTGGATTTAATTTTTGCAGGGCAATGAATGAGCTTGTATCACCCTGAGCAGGTTTACGGCTGGCTGTTCATTTTTCTGCTTATGGCAGCTGCTTCATTGTTTGTTGCAAATGCTGGTCTGTTCCATCCTTTTTGGTGATAGAGGGTCTCAGTCCTCATTCACTTTTATTATATGGTAAAAAAAAAAAACTCTTTGTTTGTCAGATGAAGTCAGTCATAAAAGTGAGGAACAAAATCCAACATTAACGGTAAATATTGACCTTTTATTTTTCAGGTAATGGTCTCTTTAAGAACACAGCTGGCCTGGCGATGCATTTCTGAAGCCAGCAAACATTAAACTTCCAATTCTTTACCAGGAGGAACTTATCACAGCTACTTCTGGAGTGAACACGAGAACCACGTTACCAAAAGCCAGGACAAAGTTTAATCTCTGCCTGGAAAAACACATTAAGCACGTGTTACACATCTGCTGTTCAGCTCACTTATAGAGAGCGGCAGAAACAAAGTAACGTGTGGTTTACATTTCAGCCCACAATCGAAAGACAAAATTATATTCTGCATAAATGAAAAAGCATTTTAGGCCCAATTTTCATTACAATTAAACATTTCTCCTCCCAAACATTGTGCATAATATAAAACTCCACACAACAGTACTGTAATTCAGATTTGGTAATGTACAATTTAATCTTCCCTCCACTTCATGTTGGGGTGAAATATGACCCACACATTACATTTTCGTGATATTCATCCAAGCAGTCATATTTAAACAGTACGAAAATAAAAACCTTTGACGACGGTGTTTATAAATAGGCCATCTCTTTATTGTTGATGATTTTTAATTTCTTTGACATTTCAGATTCAAAATGAGCAGGGAATGCCCTTCATCCAGGTCCACACTCTGGGTGAAAGGATCAGAGAGCACTAAATAACCTGGAGACAAGAAAGTCTGGTTGATGATACACTGGGTTAACTTTTAAAAAAGACCATTTAAGAACAGCACTCCAAAAAAGAAAAAAATATCTGGGCATATGAAAATACTGACAAGGTAATATTTTGTTAATGTCTAAAATCGAAGCCAATCAGTCATACGTGAAATTCACACTGGCGCCACTTTAAACCACCAAAGATTTAAACCACAGCCTAAATCAAAAACCAGACTTCAGGCCCAAATCAGCTTCATCCAGCCTTACCATAAGGTTTTCAGGGAGTTTCAGGATTGATCAAAGAGAACAGGCACATTGGGAATAATTGTAAAGGTTGTCTAAGATTTTCCAACATTTGTCACTGTTTAAAACAGTGGTAATAGCATCAGTTTCTCACAGAAAAACAATTTTCTTTTTTTTTTTTTTCCCACTTTTCTTTTTTTCTGTTTTTATTCCCCAACACTTCCCATCACTCGATAAGAGTTAGAGAGGAAAAGGGGGCTTTGAGTTTTCACCCCTGCACACACACAGGAAACCAGTCCGCGTTGCAGGACCACGAGAGGTTGTGTCTGTAAAAAATGTCTTGAAATGTGTGAGCAACACTGATGACTCTGTGATCGCAGGCGATCCTCAGGAGAGTGCGACGTATAGTGTTAGCATGTGCGCGGGGGGTCATTTGAGATCTGGGGTTAACAAATGTTGCTGTTGCGTTCAGATGATTTCGAATGTTTTCTTCAGTTCCATGACTAACTGCCAGTCTGACTTCTGCATCTCATCTCTGAACCAGTTCTTCAGAGCGTCAATCGACTGACGCGTGATCTGCAAGAAAGAAAAACGCTGTGATTTAGGATGAACCATCAAACGGATGGATGAGTTTAGCACCATCTTGAGAGGCAGTATTACAGAGTGTAGTGACATCATACCTTGCTAACGATAATATCTACAGCTTCGAAGTGTCGGCCGTACATCTTGGGTGATTCTCCAGGAATCGGCTCGATTTTGACACAGATTTCCTGTCCTTTCTTAGCGCTCTCAACAGACTTGTGATTTACTTCAATACTGGTCACGATTCCAATATCTACAAACTGAGACAGAAGACACTATCATTATAAAAGCAGAAAAACATCCAAATGCATTTTAACCAACATTTTTAGAATATTTTTAGCAGTCTTTTCAGTTGATTTACATCAGACTTTCTTACCCCTTTGCTGGGCACACACAGTGGCGTGCCTGTTTTCAGGACTCCAGCCTCCACACTGATGCCCATGACGATGGGGTCTCTGGAGTTAAAGATGAACTGGGGCAATATACGCAGCTTACAGGGGAACACAGCAATGTGCCTGACAGAGACAGACAAAAATGATTACAGGCATGAACATAAAAGAACAAGAACACAGAACAATTACAGTCGCTTGAGGTTAGCCACACATTCTTTTTTCATACCTCATTCATACGCAGTATTTTTACAGAATCACGTAAATATGAATGTCTCAAACTTAAAAACAAATCTCACTGCATTCAACACCTGGTTTGGCATCTAATTTAATGCAAACAAATTATCCTAGACCCCTCAAAACTAACTCCTTAGATACTCCTTAGATACTCCTGCAATTACTTTGACCCAATTTGATAACTATAAGAAATATCAAGACGCCAGCTTCCATAATGCCAAAACTTCCATAACGCCAGAACACACAACTGATCATATAAAGAGTTTAGTTATAGAATCTGGTTATTACTCTCATTAAGGACTGAACTGTGTGTGAAGGCAGTCCGTATTTAGAACTCTGAAACAGGACAAACAACTGTATCCTGCTGCTGTGTGAACTCAGCCCATGTTTGCCAACTTAACTGTCTTCGTTTTAAACAATTTGGCACACGTTTTTGCTTGTGCTTCGTTTTCTAAATAAACATCACTGGATTTTATATTTTGTCGTTTAATGCAGCACACACTTTATGGCTGACACTCCAAAATGTAAATTTTTGTTTAAAAACGCACTTGAATTCATCCTGCTTCTGTTTCTTGTAGTCTTCTCTGTACTTGGTGAAGGCATCGAACAGGTGATAGATGATCTCTGCGCTGAAAATGCGCACACCAAGACTGTCAGCCATCTCCTGAGAATCTCTCTCGATTTTCACATCAAATGCCAGGATCACTGCATACCTGCAGGAAGAGAGAGAATAAGTTTAGAACACAGTCTCTGACACAGTCTCGTACCATAGCATATATGGTTTAGCGGTCACAACACATACTGTGGATCATGTTCCAACATAGTGGATGCTTTCATGACGTCTTTCTTGTGGACAGGACCGATGTTGATTCCAGCATACTGAGAGACAGAGAAGTACAATTAACAACAGATGGACCAATGACAACACAGCACACTCCTTAAAGACCATAAGTAAGCCCAAACATACACTTTCAACAGAAAATGAATCAAATTCCAGTTTAACTGGTACTTTTCATAGGATACAACATATCTTGATAGCAGTAATTTATTTATAGTAATTTATTAATAAGCATTTACAGGGGTCGATTATGGGTTTAATGAGGGTGTGTGTGAGGTTTTTGAAAGGCACTTACAGGTACTTTAGATGTCCGCAAGAACTCCAGCAGAGCTTCTAGGGAGCCGAGGGTGGAAGCCTGCACATACACACCCTTCTCCTCCAGCTTTATGGCATTCAGAGTCTGTTTCAGCTCACGAATCAAGTCATCCTACACACACCAAACATTAGCCATCCAAACAATAAGGATGTAGGAAAGGTCACCAATACATCAGAGGTGTGGTGGGTAAAGTGAATTACATTTCATCAATGCTGGAAACATGATGGGATGTGATTAGTGTGTAAAGATCTGTGGGTACCTTCAACACTGGTATTTCATCGTCTTTATGGGCAACGAGGAGGGGCAAACCTGCCAGTGTCTTCTCCAGATCTTTTCCCAAGATCTTCACTCCCTGAGCTGTAGACACCTCCTTATGCTTCTCATACTGACTCTACACAGAGCCAAAACACACATGATCAATGCCAGGGGGAGGTCTCCATTGGTATTATTCACAACAAACATCCATAAATATTTTTTTCCAATCCTTGATACCTTGACTCTAAGCTCTTTGAGTGGTGGTGGGAGGAGCAACCCTCTGATCTGAGTGACAATTGGTCCATCCACACCAGGGACTATAATGGTCTCGCCTTCTCGCAGACGGCCGTTGATCAGAATCACATCTATCGTAGTGCCCATGCCAGGCAGGGCTTTTACCTGAGACGTAACAGATGGTCAGCAGAGGTTACAATACTGTGTATGAAGCATAAATATAATCTTAAAGGGATAGTTTATCATTTAAATCCATCTCATGCCATTCCAAACACAGGACTTTTTTCTTCTGTGAAATAACCATTTCTCAAAATATCACTATCAGCGTACTTCAGAGCATCTTCTTTTGTGTTCCTCAGAAGCAAAAAGTCATGCAGGTTTGGAATGACATGAGGTTGAGTAGATGGAAGAATTGTCCATGTTTGAACTATGCTTTTAATTTCTAATCACCTCCTTCAAAAAAAGGTTGTACAAAATACTGAAAATACAGAAACTCTGTATGAACGCTTGACCTTTGACCCCTTACCTCCATGACCTGAGCCCGCAGTTCATCACAGTGCGCAAGTCTGCGGGCCAGCATGGTCTGAGTGAGCTCAACCAGCAGGGCAATGAGGTTGCCCATCCCATCCCCAGTGTGAGCTGAGGTGGGAACCAGGGACACAAACGTACGTGGGTCTTTATTCTCATAAAACAGGGCAGCGTTAAGACCCTACAGGATCAGAGACATAAGATGAAGCTTGTAAAGCTACAGTTACATACACAATTCACAAGCCATTTGACTTCCATGATGTGATTGTAGTGCAAGAAACATTCAACAAGAAATACACAGTAGGGCAAGAAAGTGTATCCATTGTGAAAAGTAGGCATACAGTACATACAGTAGTTGACCAGGATGTGAAGGCTTAAGTATACCCAAAGGAATATCTCAATGTATCTAAGTGGTGATGTGTTTTTCAAATCTAGCGTTACATTTTACAAGTAACCAGCCAATTCTGATTTCATGTTGACTTTTAAAAGAATAGAAACGTCACAGGAACTACACTGTAACTGAATACAGTAACAAGCTCTAAGAGAGAACATGAAGCTGACAGACCTGCTGAGCAAACTCTACGATGACGGCTTTAGCCCTCTCATCAAACTCATCCTTGGTGTTCTTCTTCTGCTTCTTCAGTGTGGCCGCCACATCTGATTCTGGACCCTTCTTCCAGTCGTACAGACGATCAATCTGAGACAGAAACGCATATAACTACCGTTATTTCTGCAAAAGCAGCATGTTCAGCTTTCTTACGTTAGATATTTTCTATCTACATAACAACAGTGACTATTGGTTGAAATGATGGATGGCCATCCATTTAAGCCACAAAATCTATATCGAAAAAGCTAAAACAAATATTTAATTTTTTTAGCTACATAACCCAGCCCTACTCATTAGTGTTCAGCAGCCGGTACCTTGTTAAGAGCTACAATAAAAGGACATTTCTTCTCCTTCAGCAAGTTGATGGACTCCAGAGTTTGAGGTTCCAGACCATGCATGATGTCCACCACCAGGATGGCGATGTCACACAGAGAACTTCCTCTGTTCCTCAGATTACTGAGAGGGTGAACGGCATTAGACACACAATGTTTAAAATGCACACAGTTTGACAGGCTGAAAGGTTTCACTCATGAAAGTTTGCTTTGTACCTGAAGGACTCGTGTCCAGGAGTGTCTATAATGAGCATGCCAGGAACCTTCACGTTCTCACGATCAAACTGACACACATATACACACACAATCATAAATAATCTCCAAGAAACAGAAATTGCCTAATTAGAAAAAGAGTGTGTTATGGTTGTAAGGTTACACATACATTTTTCACCATCTTGGTCTGTTCCAATATGGTCTCCAGGGGAACATTTGTGGCTCCAATCTGCTGTGTGATACCACCAGCTTCACCGTCTTGGACATGCGTGTGTCTCAGCTGATGGGCAGAGCAGATGAAAACACTAAACACAAATACTGCACAGGTGCTTCACCTCAACAAATCTAACCTGGATCTGAACATCTCTACATCACAAGTCTAAAGCAGGTGCCACAAGTGTTCACACCTATACACACCTTATCCAGGATTTTAGTCTTCCCTGTGTCGACATGGCCCAGTACACAAACTACAGGAGCTCTCAGCTTGTCCAAGTTAATGTTCTTCAGGTTCTCCTGCCTCCGTTTCTAAATACAAAACAGATCAAATAATGATTTGATCCTAGTTATTTTTCACACTGCTGCTGCTGCAAAAAAAACGAGAATAAGTGTTGCGTTGGCGTACCTCTATGCGTCTTTTGGCCTTGTCATAAAGTCTCTCTTCTTTAGTTCGATCATCATCTGAGTCACTCTCGCTGCTCGACTCTGAGCTTGGCTCTTTTCCCGCTTTATTTTCCACTGTCTTGTTGCTGCTCTCTTTCTCCTCCTCCTCACTTTCCTCATCCCCTTCTTCCTCCTCCTCCTCATCATCATCATCTTCATCCTCCTCTTCATCATCCTCTTCTTCCTCACTGCCATTGTCTTGATCTTCAGCAGGTTTTTGAGCAACGGTCTTGGTTTCCTTAACCTCGATGTGAACCTTCTTCATCTCTGTGAGAGGAAGTGAACATCTGATTCATGAGCTGTTCTGACAAACTAGTTTCTGTTCACACAGTCCAGCTCTTTCCAGTGGTACTGCAAGCTAGATAACGGCACAGGTTTGAAAGGAAGCTGTATTTGATTGACAGGTTGATTTAGCTCTACCTTTTTCCTCATCACTGGCCATCGCCTCCCAATCATCCAGATCAGCCGCCTCTGCCTTCAGCTCCTTCACTGTTAAATTAAAAACAAGAACAATTACATTACATTTTCATATGCTGCAAGTGGTTGTGTATAGAATGGCAGGGTTTTGAAAAGAGGGGGTGTGTCTAATAAAGTTTCCATGCCTGGTGGAAATAAAGAACTGCTTAATTATTTAAAACATCTTAAAGCAAGTAATGTTATTTATGAAAGATAGATATAAAACAATTTTAAACCTCAGCTCATAAACCTCAGATTTTAAAGCCTGTGTAAATCTTTACAATGGCTTATCAATACCTGGCTCCACTTTCGGCTGGTCCACTTCCATCTCTGCTGTGATTGGCTGAGGTGTTTCTGACAGAGGTGATGTCACCTCTGAAGTTTCTGATAAAATCAAACAGAATGCTGGGATGTCTTAATTCACACAAGTAATCAAAAGCAGTGAAGCAATTATTAAATATGAAAATCACCAATAATAGATGTACTGACAGAGCAAACATTTCATACATGTAAAAAGGTTTTACATTTGTAAAAAATATTTACAACAGACACTTCTAACCTTCAGGGGAATGTGCCGTTGGCTTCTTTTTTCTCTTATCAGAGTAAACAGGCTTCTTCTTTGACATTGTATCTTTGGATGGCACTTCAACACCTGAGAGGAAACCAAAATATCACATATGAATAACATCACAGCAGATTTTTTTAGCCAAAGTAACTTCAAGTGTATTCAAGTATGATTCCCTCGAAACTAAACCCATGACGCTGGCATTTTTAGAGCTAGTGATCTAGCATTTAAGCTATGAGAAAGCTTATCCAAGTTTAGCATAATGGTTGTGAGTGCTGTTCTCACCCTGAGCCTGCAGCGCCCGCAGTGTGGCCTCTGCTCTGGCTCGTGCTTCCTTCTGGGCCTTGGTAAGGAGTTTTCCTTCCTTCTTCAGCCTTTCTTTTCGTTCCTTATCCTTCTGTTTCTTCTTCTCCTTTCTCTCGGCCTCCAGGCGCTCCTGCAGATGAAGGTTGAAAAACATGAAGGCACCATAATAACCTCTGAGAACTTGAGAGACAGAGATGCTCTTCATCATCTCACCTGCTCCAGCCTCTGGGCTTCCAGCTCCTCCAGCCGCCTCTGTCTCTCCTCCTCTTCCCGTTTGGCTCGTTCCTCCTCCTCCTTCATCTTGGCCAGCGCCTCCTGCATGGCCTTCACCGTGGCTTTGCTCGGCCCCTTTTTCTTTTCCTTCTCCTCTTTTTCCCCTTTCTTTTTCTTCTTGTCTTTTTTCTTCTTGTCACCCTCAGCTTCCTCTGTAGAAAATGCATGGATTTTTGGTTGGAGGTTCTCATGCAAGCAATGGAGAATCTAGACATCAATTTGTGTTGCTTTTTAATTTATTTAGTGTTTGGTGAAAATAACATTTTATTGGGCAATATTGAAGATTCACAAAAGCGATGGTTTAAATGTGCTGATTAAATGTTCTTTTTGTTCATTAAATGTTATTCTTTTTATTAACTTCCTAAGAAACTCTTTGGAAAACATCTATATTAATTATTACTAATAACTAGATTATTACTTAATTTTACCAATTACATTAAACATTTTTAAACCAACTTGGTAACAATGGCTGTTTGGTCAAAATGAAAATTTATCTCACTGGAAAAAGGGCTGCGCAGAGAAAAGTTGAAAATATTTAGATAGAGAACCATCTTTATTGCCCAGTGCTACAAACTGTGGAACATCTGACCTTCTCCCTGGCCTTCAGGTGCATCCTCGAACTGCTCTGCCGTGGCCTCTAATTTTTTGCTCTCTGTTGTAGCTTGTTTTCCTGGTTCCTTTTTTGCAGTCTCCTCTTCTTTATCTTTCTTAGCCTTCAACTTGGCCCGCTCCTCCTCTTTCTTCTTCCTCTCCCTCTCTTTCTTCTCTGCTTTCTTCTGAGCAGCTGTCTTCATCTTGAAGGATGAGTCTTCCTCCTCTTCCTCACTGTCTGGTTTGGCTTTGGTTTTTCCTTTCTTTTTTTTGCGAGCGGCTTGAGAATCATCGTCTGATTCGTTGTCACTCGCCCCTCCCCCATCCTTTTTCGCACCACCATTTTCATCGTTGTCCTCAGAGTCGGATGCACCCTTCTGTCCACCTTTCTTCCTGGCTTTGGGTTTCTGCCGCGATCGCGAGCCCTCGTCCTCAGAGCCTGAAGCAGGACCAGGATGATCGGAAGTCGCCACCGTCTTTTTGTCTTCTGCCCTGTGGTCGTTCTCCATGTTGTTCTGACCCTGATCTTCATCACCCTCATCCTCCAGACTGGCCTTCTTACCTTTCTTGGCCTTTTTTTTGTCAGCTTTAGTCAGAACAGGTTCAGGCTCTGCGTCTTCTACTGAATCAGATCTCTGAGAGGGAAAACACATAGAGGACGGCAGTCATTAGCATGTGCTACAGAACTTTTAACCTTGGCACCATGATGAAGGGAAGTCACCTGATGAGCTCAAACTTAACTGTAATGTTTTCAGAGGAAAACATGAGTAGTGCCTGCAAAACCAGCTGTCACAATGCTGAGGGTTGTCAAGGTTTTGCTATGTAGTTGCTAGGGAGTTCTATTGGTTGCTAGGTGGCTACTGCGGTGAACTAGGTGATTGCTAAGAGCCCAACTTAAGCCTAAGTCTCTTAGTATTCAGGTCCCTAAAACTAGATCCTTCTTTTAAAATAACTATGAAACTTTTTCACCCATTTTATCACCTGCCAGTGAAGTCTGATCACAGAAAAGTAATGCATACCTCTCTACAACAAGCAACAGAACTCCACAGCATAGGTGTGGGGCAAGTTTTGCGCAGGAGTACTATCAGTTCACAAATCCATAAATGATATTAGTGTTGTTGAAAATACCTTTGCTGTTTCGTTCGCCGTTTCTTTAGACTTTCCTCCCTGATTTTCTAACGACAGCTCCTCCAGTTCCTTCAGGATGTCGTCCTCACTGCAGGCCAAACATCTCGTGAGTGATTCTCATACACTTTTAACTGGATAATTGGAGGAGAGACTGGAAGACCTACTCAAAATCGTCTTTCTTTCCTTTCTTCTTCTTGCTCTTGGCTTTGCTCTGCTCCTTGGCTGCTCCTGCTCCCTCTATCTCTGCCGCAAGAGCGTCGATGTCCACAGTGTCATCTCTGGCACTATTAAACACAGACAAACGCAAGTAAAAAGTGAATGTTGTAATACTTCAAAAACTGTTGTGATGGTTTTTTGATCATCACATTGACTTATACCATCACAAAAAAGTGTCACTGTTTTTCCTCCCCATACTCATGAGGCAAACCACATATAAAACTACCACAGTACAGCCAACTACTGAGGAATTTCAAGTTTAATCTGTACATCTGTAAGATGAAACATTGTGCAGTTATATACACCTTGAAAACATGTGAAAGCAATAAAAATTCAAAACTGTTCCTGCGACCAAAAGGAGTACTCAAAGAAAGAACAACACTTAACAGGTACCAGTAGTTTGCAATATATACAAAACCATAAAATCCTTGCGAGCAAATTTAGGCCATCGTAAATGATTAAACAAGCAATGAGCCGAGAAACAACAGGATGTCTATGATCCCACTATACAACACATTATTACTAAACTATAATTACACACAAGCAATGTGAGAAATAATGACAAACTAAGTCATTAAACTGTTTTAGGTAACAAAAGCGTACCTCAATACCTGCCATAAAAAAACTGGGCAAATGGAAAGATCTGAGGTCAAACATCTAACCTGTTAAAGCAAAGACTGCAATAAGCAGAAAAGACACTTGGCTGCCTATATAGTGAAGACTAAAGCCTCTTTGCATGTCTGTTGCATCAGAAAGGGAAAAACAGCATTGATGGGGCCGGTCGCAGGGCAGGGCAGGGCCCTCACACGTACCAACCTGCTTCCCTCAGCAAAACACAGATCCGTGATAAAACAGAGAAATGACTGAATGAACAGAGAAGAAAGTCTCTGCTAAATGCTAAAAGATTTCATGGTTCTCTGATTCAACCTTACAAGGCCCTTATCAGAAGACATGAATTCACTCAAGGGTTTTTCCTTAATAAACTTGTTTGCACCAATTCCTGCACTTGGGTGCAGCTGTAATGTGATTTTCTCACACTGTGCTAGAAAGCACTTAATCATGGCTGGGTCTCATGACATCTTTGGAGATCACTGGAACAGTGAAGTAACCAGCGGTGCAGAAGAACCACAAATACAGGCCAGCACACTCATCAGGGTGCTGATCAACTTCCTCCCACAAAGCCAGAACTGTCTACAAACAAGTAATAAACAAATAATTGTATACAGCTGAATTCAGAGAGAAAACAACACAGGTCAAACCTGGAGAACCACCTGTCCCAAATGTATTTATTATTATTGCAGCTCAAACTAAAGAAACTAAACAAATAACCCACAGTTAATAGAAAGTTCTACAATCCAAATTTAATACCCAAAAAAACTAAAGTATCTAGAGGACTATTTTCAGGATCACTCCATTTCTGACCAATGCATTTGCCATGCCTCCTCAGGTCCTGGTCATTTTCAATCATCTAACACTTATAACTAAAAATCCATGTGACTTTATCATCTTCTATAACCTTCTTAGGCCTGGAAAACACCATTTTACAAATGCTGTGTCCACTCTGAACACATCAGCACTACATACCGTCTCTCTAGCAGAGAGTTAGTGATCACACGAAACATCCAGCAGGTGCTTCAGTCCTGGATGAACTTCACCATGTCCAAAACCTCGCTACTGGAGACAATAGAAACGGATGAGGATGCACTGCCAGATCAGATCCACCATAAACCAGACAGAAGAGACGGCCCTGCTAAAGGACAATGTCTGATATGACAACAACTAATCTGACACCCACAGCTGGTGAGGCTCAGGGGGGCTGGCAGGACCACCTCTCATCTCCAAAACTACATACTGGACGGACACCCGGTACTGAATTACCCATCAGCCCGGCGTCCAGTCCGTATGAATAAAAGTCATACGATGTTCGTCAGGTTAAACGAGCAGTTTCATGACAGGAAGGCAGATGTGAGAGCAGGCCTCGATACAGCAGCAGCACATGAACTCACGCTCAGCAGAAACTAGCCAGGCGCTAACACTGATCTCTGGAAACCTTCAAATCAAACCTAACTCGGTGGCCGTGCGGTGGACAGAGTCTTTGCTCCTCATTCGTCGATACTTTAGCTCACCCGTCATCTCCCTTGTTTTTCTGTTTCTTCCCCATTGTGTGTGCGCAGCGGTAACCTCCTCGTTGCGGTACGGGCTCTGCGTTAGCGCTTCCAGTCAGTCGTGCTCGTATCGCGCATGCGCACTTGAAGGAGCGTCGCAGCGGGCTGCGGCCTACGTGCAGACTTATAACGCATCCGGATAGTCCGCGCGTGGGGAACTGTGTGAAATTAAAGACATAAGGAGAAATCAAAGTGAACACGGACAGATTTCGCTTCTGTGCTTGTTTAACAACAACCCACGAAGAAGAAGAACGCTGTAATTGAAAGAGAAACGCAAAGACAATCCGGATGATTTACTGGTCTGTGGTAGACCGCGCGTTGTAACGTTAGGAAACACAAAGCGCATGCGCAAATCTGCAACGCCGTGATATGTAGTTATTATTAATAATAATCGCTTAATATTGGCCAATAATAGAAAATATCACGTTAACGCTACTCAATAAACGTTCATTAATAATTGTATGAACTATATATATATATATATATATATATATATATATATATATATATATATATATATATATATATATATATATATATATATATATATATATAGTTTGTATGTTATATTTATAAAAATCACAACAGGTTTGTAAAGTGTAAAAGAGTGCAGAAGGACGTTTTTTTAGAAATAAGCATCACATTCAAACATAACAGGTTTGTTTTAAAGTTTTCTTCACATAACAGAAATCACATCCTTCACACACACAAAATCAGCCGTCAGTGAAATATGATGTCACCAACAAAGTGATGACGCAGATGTGTATTCATTTATTCTTCATTTAAGTTTTAATCTCTAGCTTAACTTTATTTCTGCTTAACACCACATGTTGAAATATTGAGTTATAATTGCTTTACATTTTATCTGATCTAGTTTTATTTTTAATAAATAACTGCTTTTTTAATGCTTTTAAAGTCTTGCTAGTATTATTGCTCGTCCGCAGTAATAAATGATAACGGTGATCATTATGAAAGAAATATTCATTATTGAATTACAATACAATTGTAGTTTGTATGGTACAAATTACAATTACAAAAACACTGAATTACAATAAGCGTTATTAGTTACAAAGGGTATAGTTAGAAACATCTTAAGCTTATTTAACTTCATATTGATTTAACTTCATATAATTTCATATTGAAGACAGTCCTAAATTACAATGGGTCCCAAGACACAATTTTATACAAAGATTTAAGAGTGTGCTGTTGTGTTTGTATGTATATGTAGATGTGGTGATGAACAAAGACGTTATTTACACGCAACCTAATATTTTTAGAGTTATGTTTTAATATAAAAGTAAATTAATAACTAGATTTAAAATAAAACCTGATTATAGAGTCTTATATTATAGCCACCCTTTGTCTAGAATTTGCAAAACGATATTGTTTGCATTTAATCGCTCAGCTGCTTAAAACGTCACCCTGAAATGCTTTTTAACAGTGCTGGAGTTCACATGTTGGGCTTCTGTTGGCTGCTTTTGGATTGTGCAGTCCAAGTCATCCATAAAAAAGTAAATCATTTAGTTTTGTAGTGAAAGGAAAAACAATTATATTTACAAAATATATATTTTATATATTGCATATATATTTCAATATTTTATATCTACAAAACTAATTTCTAACATTTCGGCATTCGCCTTCTGATCAAGAGGTTTTCAGGATGTGAGAAAAATTTCAATCAAGTTACTCAAAATATCTGACCACTACTGTATAAACCGACTGTTACTCACAGGCCACAGCGCTGTCCTCCTCAAATGAATTACATTTCTTTTAAATAGTCTCTCCGCTTCTCTAGCAGACATGTCCTTTCCTGTCAGTTTTAGTTTTCATTATAAAAAATAAAATTTATGAAAAAACTGTGGAACATTCTGTGTGTAACAGAGTAAATCAGATTAACATGACGTTGTGCATGACAATCTTGTGTGTTTGAAAGGTGTTTGTCTACAGTCTTTAAATAAGCAAAAGAAACAGATTTTTTTGTATTTTATTTGTTTTAGGTTTTTAAAAGTTTTTCAATTTTTTTCCCAAAAAAAATCCTGAGGTATTGACAATATAATGGCATTTCTTTCATTTGAAATAATAAGGAAACAACAAAATTATAGTGGGGAAGAACTGTGATAAAATACCTGTGTCTCAATACAATACAACTGTCTGGGATACTTTTGTTCCAGGCTAAGATAAGATGATACCCAAAAATCAAATACTGGGGACAAAAATCAGTATTCACCAAAGACAAGCTACATTATTCGTGCTTGGCTGTTGAGTTTAGGTCGTTTTTTTACATACCACATCAAATATCTGAGTTCAAATCAAATTAATCCCAAAGTGAGTAAAAATGCATCGTAATATCTTCTATAATGTTCATATATTCATATAGCAGAAAACAAGTCTAAGTTTGTTGTTGGCACAAAAGCATTTCTAATCAATTAAACCTTACAATATATTTTTGAGCTGAGTAAACATGCCAACAACAAAGTACATATGTTATGGAGATCTGTTCCTTTTGACTCAAAACAGTATTAAACAGAATTATAAGGTTTAAACCTTATCTTTAAAATCTTTAAACTCCAGTCAGAGTCAAACAGAATCTGGTGAAGTACACGGATCTAAATTCCATCATGTCAAATAATAATAAAAAAACTCCAGTGCAGCAGCAGCTACAAATAGTGAGATTTCCACAGACACATTCTAACCATACAGCAAGACAGAGCAATAAAACAGCTCTGGGGAAAGGGGAAACCTTACTTCACAAACAAACAAAAATAATAACAAAATAAAAATCTGAGAACATTAAAGCAATGAAGTGATTGCTTGGCTTCAAAAGAAAGACACACCTTTTACATAGACACGGTTCGAGAAACGTTTTGACTCGCAATGTCGCACTTTTTAATTTGGTGTGATCTTAACCCTGAAGTGTAGTAACATTATGAACAAACAAAATGGTAATCATAATCAAAACCGAAAACAAAAATGACAAAACTGATACAAAATAATAAACTTTTGGTTTTCTAACAGGCAAGTATCTTTCTAGACCCTTTCTAGCACTCTGTTGATCAAATGAACACAAATGCACAAGAAAAACAAAAAGTCTTGAATCAAAACAAATGACAGCACTTAACATTATTAAGAGCATGAATCAGCCAACAAGGAAAAAAGTCCAAATTCTATAATGCATATGCAGATCAAAACAAAGTTGAGAGACATACAAAGAAAAAGACACTTTTGCCTAAGAGCACAATTTAATTTGGAAAGAAAGTACAGAAAAATATATGTGTAAAAATCATAAATAAAGATAAAAAGACTGATGTCCCCCCAACCCTAAAATCAATGTAAAAAAAAAAAATCAATGGCAGTTACTTTAAAATCATAACAAGCAATTGATAAACAGCACTGGACAAACTATTTCCCAAACTACCAACCCGTCTGAGCCCAAACACACAACCACCCCACCCCAGTACAATCCTTAAACGTCAGCTCATTTACAAAAGAAAGAAATTCTCCTTCCGCACTGGCTGAGGACAAACGATATTCGCTTGCTCGTCGTGGAGACAAAAAAAGAGAGAGACTTTTTCTCTGGCTCCAGTAGTTGTGTGTGAATATACGGAACGTTCCAGCGAAAAGCAAACGGACTTGAATATTGCGTGACTGCATAGTGAGTGTTTTGTTTAATTACAGGAGGGGCATCATTAAAATAATAAAAAACAAAAACAAATCTAATAATTAAAGACTTGCATTTCACAAAATGACTGAAAAATACACGCCTGAGCAAACACTCCAAAGACAGCAGTGATGCGCCACACTCACGCACACACACACACACACCCATACAGCAGCAAGCAATGGCTTGGTTTACATTTCTATACATTACAACTCATTTGGTGTTTGAGAATGTGCTACTGCCGACTGAAACAGGTTGGATAGGAGTCATGTTTCTCCTATTCACAGAAACACCTGTTTCAAAACACACATACACACACACCAGCGTGATGCTTTGATTTAAAACAGCAAATAAAAAATAATTACAAAAGAAACTAAACAGCGTGAGAAAATGGTGATTGGAAGTACATTTAAAACCAAGCATATACCAAGAAGATATTTCTGAAGTGTGTGTGCGCATGTGTATATATCAGCCAAACAAAACTATACTAAAGGCTGATGAACTGAATGTAACAGAGCTCTAAGATGCCGTGTTCGAATCTGCTCAGAAGGGCTATAATGACACGATGGTGTGTGAGATACAACAGCTTTAGTTCCTCACCCATCACAGGTCCCTACATACACAAAGCCATGTATTCCCTGACTTACACGTGGTCCTTCTCTCGTCACAATAACAATCATGGCAACCACATCACTGGTTTGAGTGTTTTATTGATGACACCTTCGATGCGTAATGCTGCCGTGATGTCTATGAGATCTTCTGAGAGAATGACGGACAGACAGACGAGCAGGTATAGGAATATCTGTGATGAATTTCAACACCATATAATGAGTTAACAACAGATCAGTGTTATATTGATGGCAAGTCTTGTTAGAGATTTTATTTGCCATTTTAAAGGACTGAAGAAACTACTGGGAGGTAAATATTTACAGCTGATTGCTAAATATAGTGTATGAGAGAATACTTTTACACACTTCCTGTATCATCTTCTAACTGTGCAGTTATATGATTCATTTGTTGCTCCAATTTAACGGAAAACGAACAGAATCTGCATGCATACATCATCTGCACAGATTTTAGGTGAAGCTTCGCTGAATGAAACTTGAGGCGAGAATGAAACATTTACTGGTGGCTGAAATGAGGACCAAAGAAGTGAAAAAAATCTAATTTGTACAGAAAAATCTGTAAAATCGGTGTGGCCCTGCGCATAAATAAGTAATTTCATGATCTGAATATAGCAGATTTCCAAAACGTGAATTCATCCACCGTAGGGCGGACGTTGTAGGACAAACACAAACTTATCCGTCTCTGTGACTTACAGTTAATGGTATGATAAGGGAAATGTAGCTCAAATATATACAGCTATTACCAGCTGGTGTCTATTTCGTAAGAATGACCTGGAGTTAATTGTATTAGTTGCCTACAGTGAGCGGTGAAGTTTGTGTGAGTTAGCATAGTGGTGCAGTTTTTAAAGCAATTCAGCTACAGTGATAAATATATCTTGCGATAATGTCCTTGCTTTCTCTCTCATTCCTCTCCGTGGATCGCATCTCGAGTGCTTTACAGGTAATCGCGCTTGTATTTGGTAATATGTGTACACATGGCAGTGTTTTATGCATTTGGTTTCGAAAAATAAAAGTCCTTTGGGGAACATAAAAATCAACAGCAGCATCTAAAGTAAACAGTAGCAGCAATAAGATAATAAATAAATAATAATAATAATAATAATAGCAGATAATACGCAAAAGTTTGGATAACGAAAGAAACAGCGAGATGCAAAAAAAACAAAATTATTACCCCTAAAAGTAAAAAAAAAGTACATTGGTTCAATACGATTGAAAGCTTTTATGCAAAATCCAGCTATGTAGCTCACAACACAGCAACCTATGAATAAACCAACACCTTTCATTGTCAGCCCTGAAACCTCACCAAAACAAAATAAACCACCACTTTCTATAGAACTTAACTGAAGTCTTTCTTTCATACGTTCTATACTCCTTTACATACTCCAACTAGCATTAACGCAAATATCCTCTTGCACGGCCATTTTCCACTTAATAACACAAAACATCCGTCCTGAACAACATGCCGTTACCCTCTGAATCTCTCTCTGCCGTTTTGTTCAAACGTAGTTTTCGATCTTCTCATACTGTTCCTCTCTGTCTAGCGGTGATTTGGTTTATTAAAGCAGTGAATCTTGAACACTACAGCTTTGGTTGTGAAAGTTGTGGAGAACCTTCAGCGTGACCCACGAGCAGGTGCTGAAATACACTGAGAACACCAGCTCAGTAAAAACAAAGCAGTGTTGTGTCCAAATCAAAAACACAAAGCAAGCTTTGGTTTGCGGGACCTCAGATGCTCATGAGAACAGAGTGAAATGATGACGGCACAAATGCTTGTCTGGGTAGACGAGTGGAGTGACATCTGAAATATTCCAGTCATTTCTTTTATGAAGGAAATGTTCAAAAAAATGTTCTCTCTCTCTACCCACCAAAACCTCCAACACTTGTCTCTCTCACCAGAAGAACAAACGCATTCTGAGTGACAGCTCGCAGCTTTTCTTCTGATACTCAAAGCTTTAAGACTGAAAACACATCTCCACACTTCTAACACTCATCCACCTGAGGTGCATTGCGTACAACTTTACACAATCTGGACTAATTTTTTTGTTTTTTCTTCTAGTGATTGACCGATATCTTTCAAGGCTAATTTAAGCGCCGACATTTAAATATTTTCTGATATCTGTCCCTGACTGACTGATTAGCAGATGTGGTCATTCCACTTACTGTCAGTTTCAAAATCTTGTCAATGAACAGTACAAACTGTCCGTTTTTAGTAAAGTAAAACCGTGTAAAGTAAGTGTTCTTTTTGATTATTCCATTCACAAATTATTTGCAGTCACATTAAATAATTAAATATATTAAGCACTGTATCATCCATTGGCAAACCTGCTCTGTAGATGAACAGAAAACAAAAATGTATCAGTCAATCACTAGTTTATCTTCATCTGCAACATTTCTCTGTTAGCCAGGATCTATTTCAATCAAAATAACTCCAGACCAAGCTACTTATAACAATCTAAACATCAAAGATTAAAAGCTCTGCCTCTAAAATCACTATTTCTTTAAATACTTGTTACAACGACTGAAATATCTGATGATGCTTCATAGCACAAGAAAGAACACTTCTATAACTGTGAGATATCATTGGTTCTCTCCGTAGTTTCTATTCGCTTTGATTTGCAGAATGGCTGTGAGCGGTGATTAAACCACACAGGAAGGTCAAGACTTACCACAGACCGATATCTAGGACTGATAAACAGATATAACACACGCACGCAGACACACGCACACACACACACCATTGCACAGTGTTGATCGACTACTCTGTTCAGTCCCTGAGTGAGGGGCTATGGAGGACTTAATAACGTACTGATATTGAAGAGGAAGGAAACAGTTTGAGCTTAAGCGGATCCTCAGCACAGAGGATGTGCAGTGAGGAATACTAAACATTGTACAGCGGTCAAAGCTTTAGGTTCTGTGAAAACAGTGTGTTACTGTGTGTGTGTGTGTCACAGTGAGGGTGTGTAACTGTAACCTGTAATGATGCATTCGGTTTTACGAGTGATCGTAACAACGAGGTCGTCAAAAATAATTAGAATTTACATCAAACCTGCTTAGGATTGTCTGTCGATCAGTCAAACTCCCAAACAAACATTCTCTTTTTCTCATTTACATTTACAACCTGTCCATCCGTGTCTATAATCAACCTCTCAATTTCATGTCACTCTCTCTCTTTTCCTTGCTCTCTCTCTGTCAGGCTACCTGCTGAAGAGAGAGTGGAGCTGGTGATGACTGAAGCACTGACTGCTGCGTGGAGACTCCGTGCGTTCCATCACCGTCTGAAACCAGCCCGCCACGTCCACCTCTGACATCTCGTAGCGACGGATAAAACTGTGTTCCTGTGGGAAAAAACAGAGGCCCATTTTAATGTAAGAAAATTGAAAAGGGATGAACAGATATATCGGCCAGACAAACGAATGGCATCCGAACGGATCAGTTATCAGCTGTTACGAGATTTTAAGATCAACATTAACCGATAACCAGTATTCCCCTTGTACCAGTTTCTAAAAAAATATTCTAAATAGCTATATCAAAAATATGATATAAATATATAGTTATAAATATCAGCATCACACAAAACAAAAAACATACATATTGGTTGTACACTAACATTAGAATAGGTTTTAAAACCACTATATATATAGGTAAAAATATAGAAGTCTGTGTAAAATTTATGTTTGGTATTAAATGTTTGTTATGTTTGGTAACTGAATATTCAAACATCACATAAAGGGAGTTACACAAGTGGTTGACACTTACAAGCAGCTTGTGGTATTTTGGCCGTCTTCTGTGATCTTTTGTGAGGCTGCAGAGACAGAAAAATATCATCATGCTTTACAGCAAAAGGTCTGATGCATTCCAATTAGTAGATGTGCTAGAACTTTGTTCTCGCATGTGTACCAGTCTTTAACGAAGGACTGGAAGTCTGGGGAAAAGCCCATGCTGAGAGGAAGGACTGGTGGATCCTCTTGCAGAACTTTGGTCAGAACCTCAAAGTCTGTCTTGCAGTTCTTATAAGGAAACTGTCCTGTGGCTAGCTCCACCTACAGACAGGAAGGAATATGAACAATTCATAGTAATTACAAAAGATGTGGGTCGTTAATTACATTTAAACTTTACTCCATTAGCTAACAACACGTAGTGATTACAATTAGTTACATCACATGGAAGAAACCAGCTGCTGGCCCCCAAACTGAAGAAAGGTGAAACTCACCAGAGAAATGCCAAGACTCCAGACATCAGCTCTGATGTCATAGTCTGGTTTACTGGGGTCTGGAGGGTCTATTCTCTCAGGCTGAGAAACACAAAGGAGACTACGATGCATAATATAACAAAAGATGTTATTAAGTAAAACAGATAAGCAGCAGCTAAAGTTAGACTATTCTGTGATCAGTGTTTTCAAATGTATACAGTGTGGCACATCTGTGAAAATGTTCTTCTATCTTAATGCAATATTCATACAAAGTCATATTATGTAATATACACATTTATAATTATGTATAAATTATGTAGCCTTGTAGTTCTGTGTTTATGTAGCACCTTGATCCTGGAGAAATGTTGTTTCGTTTCTGAGTGTGTGTGTGTGTACGCTCACCGCCATGTACGCGGCACATCCAGCACTGCGAGTCTTGGCTTTTGAATCCACCAGTCGACCACTAATGCCAAAATCGCACAGTTTGATCTGCCCTTTTGCATCCAACAATATATTAGATGGTTTCACATCGCGGTGTATCACACCATGTTTCTCCTTCAGGTACAGCAGAGCCTTCACGATCTACATCCCAAAAGAAACAAGACCAGATGAGACAGTTTGAGATAAAAAATGAAAACAGGTCAATACCAAACGATCAGACATTATTTTGAGGAAAATCATTTGTTTGAGAATAAATCTGCCGCCCAAATGAGTGTGAAAGCAAATGCCACAATGAAACAATCAATTTGAAAGGACGTCTTACAGCCACGGTCATCTTTCCCAGAATGGCCTCTGGTATGGGCCCCTGGATCCTCTTCTTCAGCTTCTCTGCACACGTCCCCATGAGTTCCATGGCAATGAACACATCCGTCTATAGAACAGAAGACTTTCCATTAAATTTTGGAGTCTTTGGAACTTTGGAAGTTTCTTTTCCAGTAGTCTTCTTCCCAACTAACTGCCAATAATGGCTAATATAAGCGAATACATTTAATAGGATTATTGATGCTACATACCATGTAGATTGGACAAAGCGTTAAAAATGAGCATTAGTGTGTGTTGCTCACATTGGTCACTATAGCTCCATAGCACTGAATGATGTATGGACAATCATGGCTCTTCAACACAACATCAAGATCCATGAGGATTCTCTTGTTCTCGTCTTTGTTACCCGTCCTTCTCATTTGCTGTAGAGAAACATTTCAAGATAAAGAACATATTCAAAACAACATCTAACACTGCATGACCGAGCAGTAAACAGTAATTACTGCACAGATAAACTGCTGTGTTAATGACTCAATAATTACGAGGAAAACTCAAGTACATGAACGGTGGAAGGCACAAACCCTCATCGTTCAAACAAAAAAATCTAAACAAAAATCACACACTTAGATGCACAAACACTCAAATAACCCTGTAAAGTATGAATTTCCTGCACGTTTTTTTACTTGAAATTAAGTATGTAATCATAAAATGAGGCATTTTTAAAGAGTTGTTTTAAAGAACAAGGTAGCAGAAAATGTACCCAAGATCATCAGCCATTTCAGACTTACGATCCGATAAGTAAAACAAACTGTAATATTGAAAGAGCACAGACTTACGGCTAAAGATCAAACATGTAATTACTAACATACAGATCAATGGCTAACCTCACCTTGACAGCGATGACATGGCCGGTCTTCTTAAAGCGAACTTTAAACACCTGCCCACAGGTTCCACTGCCAATCTCCCCCTCACTGATGAGATCTGTCACCTCAGCGGGGTAACGCTGGACACACACACACACACACACACACACACACACACACACACACACACACACACACACACACACACACACACACACACACACGAGAGGTTTGTCACTCCTCCCACATTCAACATGTCCAGAATCTGAGGCTGCTATTGGTGATTCTTACCTGTCCATCAATCTTCAGGTAACCGGTTTGTTTCATGATTTCCTGCAGCTTCTGATCGATTTCAGCACTTTAAGATATTAAAAACACAAGACCCTCATTGCAACAAAGAAAACTACACAAATGTCATTTGCAATAAAGTTTTGATTGTGTGTCCCTGCTGTGTTTGAGTATGTGTGTGTGTCATACTTTTCGAGGCTCTTCGGTAGGCTGTAGGGTGGGGTGGGAAGCGTGAGCATTTGTCGAGGTCTGCTGGGGTATGAGTGGTGTTGAGGAGAGCTTTCAGAGGAGGATGAGCGACTTCCTCCATCATTTGCAAGTGGTAGCTGCAGAGCTAGAGAGAAGAACCAAATGTCATAAAGGACCCGAATCAAGAGATCCATTTCAAATCCAGGTCTGGAGGCCTGGAATCTGGACTCTGATCCAGATTCACACCTTTATTTCTGAGATTAGATAATTCTGGATCAGGGCTCTCAGTCTTACTACCCAAAATCATAGCTGTGAGCTGTCTGCTGTGGAGCAATCATTGTCAACTACTGCAATCTATTCAATAAAGAATAATATTATTAATGGTATCATTTAAGTACATTATAATAAAAAAGCCCTTTTCCATCGAAATGTGTGAAAGCTATGTGTTACCTTCAGTCAATATTTGATATGACATCACAATTTCAAAACCTGAGGTCACAATAATATTGTGGACAGTAAAACTGACCATCACATGCCAAGATCAGACCCACTCTTACACAAAGGCCAAACAGTGAAACCCAGCCAACAGAGTTAGTGTTATCATTCCCAGCATGCACCAGGGTCTAATAAGAGATAAGCAGAAGTCACTGTCGGGTGACACCAAACCGTGCAAACCTGACCAGCTTATATTAGCGTTAACAACGTGCCGTCGTAGCACAGAACCAGAATACAATACTTTTGCAGAATAGTGATTTTAATTACAGCTCACTAACGTGCCCTGCAAATACTCTAGTAAAGATGAATAAAGAAAGTAAAGACCATTAAACGTCTGATTCCTCCTCTGGAAAACCTGTTTGTGGGAGAGAATCAGTTAGTTGAGGTTAGTCAGTGAGATCAGGCATTTTGGCCACACACAGTGTGCAAACACTTGCTGGGTGCACACACTCCTCAACTGTGCAGAAGACAGAAACTAAGCTGTCTCTTCAAGAAAGAACAGAGAGAGCCGAGACAGAGGCAGAGGAGATGTAGGACAAGCTCAAACCTGACAGTTATTGAGCACAGAACATCCAGTTGAGGATGCTACCTCCATAGCGTTGTATGTGCATGTGTTTGTTCACAATCAGGCCGTGCGGTTATAGCCATTTTCATGCACCATGTCTGATCTTACAGCAACACAAGTTAATCCTACACACAGCTCACACACAATCACAACACACACACTCGCTGCTCTGCAGAAGAGATTCACAATCATCAAATGGAGAAGGAATGAGAAAATGAATAAAAAGGAAAAGCAAGAAAAACAGATTGTCTCCGAGTCAGAGTCCAATTTTATTTGTGAATCATAATGGTCTGCATTGCGAGTCTACAGTGATCACAAACTCTGAAATGCTCTGAAGTGCTGAAATGTTCCTCAGGACTAAGATCAGAAGAACTCCCTTTAAATGATTTTAGTGTAATGAGAAAGATTAATAAAAGAAAGAACTGCAAGGTGACAGAAGAATATTAAAGTAGAGAAGAAGAACAGAGAAGACCAAATGGCAGATGCAGAGGGTGATGTAATGAATGTAACGACAGAGAGAGAGAGAGAGAGAGAGAGAGAGAGAGAGAGAGAGAGAGAGAGAGAGAGAGAGAGAGAGAGAGAGAGAGAGAGAGAGAGAGAGAGAGAGAGAGAGAGAGAGAGAGAGAGAGAGAGAGAGGTTGGTGCAGCATTATGTAGTGATGATGATACCTGCACGCTGGGAGGGGGCTGGAGCTGGACTTAGCTGGATCACGATGACTAGATACAGAGAAAAATACACACACACACTCATTACTGGAACAGCCCACACGCACCTACAGATTGCACTGCTTCCTTTTGCACCGGTATACACATTCTGACACAGTCACCCTAGAACTACATACTGTCTGATTCTGAGGATAACAGCTTTATCTGCACCAGAAGCGTTTCATTTTTTAATATGTGGCGTGAAAGCCAACACACAACCAGCTGATGACAGAGCAATTAAAAAACAAGTCACCCAATCTCAAACATACATCAAAACCAGGTGTTAAAAAATCCAGCATGAGATCAGAGACCTTTCACTCAGTTTACACAAGTAAGTTTACTAGGCACAATATCTGCCTAATACATACCAGATTCAACAAAATGCAATTTTATTACATTTCTATCTACGTTTACAAGCATTTATTGTACATCAATGAGTTATTCCCAATAGGACCACATCTATTAAGAGAGTAAATTTTGACTGTATGCAGTTTTGTATAATAATAATATCATGTGTTTTACGTAATTTCTGTTATTTGTTATTTTACTTTATACTGTTCAATGTGTCTACCGTTTTTACTCAAATGTATTTCCTGTAAACTTGTAAAACTGGGAAAAGTGCTATAGAAATGAATTAGTCTGAAATCTCTAAATCCAAGTAATACAAGTTAAAATATTACAATTGTGATGGGCCGGCGCTTGACTTTAGTCAATAATAAGTCTAAAAATGAATTACAGATCTAGGGTCAGTTAAAACATCAGTTTATCTCTGTCTGCTCCTACAAAGATGCTCAGATTTTTCATTTTGAATGAATGTATGAATATCAATTGACCTGCAGTCCTGCTGCAAACGTTAAATAAGGGGATGAAACACCTTTAATATGAGCTTTACATTTACACAAATCACTAGATAAAGCCAGCTCCAGTCTGTCTGCCAAGACAATAAGAAACAAAAACTGCATTAAACCCAACGAGTCCAAGAGCAACCAAAGCAGCAGTTTCATAACACCACACAAGTGCCATGAATGTTGATTTTACACGACATGTAATCGACGGGGACTGTTATTGTATGAGATCAGAGACGACCAGAGAAAGACCTGAAGATCCAAACACAAAGACACAGTCAGAAAGACGTGATCATCAGATCAGACTGACGTGATCATCAGATCAGACTGACGTGATCATCAGATCAGACTGATGTGATCATCAGGCCTGCTAAACGCTGCTAGCCGCCAGGCTAATGCAAGCTAGCTGACTGCCAGATGTTTTATTATTGGTTTCTGTCATCACCGCGTCCCCAGATTTGATTGTCTGGAGGACGATAAACGGGCTCTCCCGATCATAAACAGCGTATCATCGCAGTGAAAGCGAGTGAAGTGTCGGGATTTGATCAGTGAGTTTGTTTATATCATGTAGCCTGTGATTCATCCCTCCTCCTCCTCATCATCCTCCTCATCATCATCCTCATCATCATCCTCATCGCTACATTCACGCACTCACTTGGCCTCGGACGCGTCCGCTGCGGGCTCATGTCGATGTTCAGGTCGATTCGTTTGCGGGCTTCTTTATTTTCCTGCTTGAGTTTCTCCTCGATCCGGGAGAGTCTCTGCTCCAGCGACGACATCTTGAAAACTTCAGCGGCACCATCGAGCGCGTCCTCTAGCGGCCGCGGAGGGGAACACAGCGCCACTCACTGCCCTCTAGCGGCCGCGGAGGGGAACATAGCGCCACTGCCTGTCACGGTTTAACCACGAATAAGCGAAATAAAGTTACAGCGGATTCTGTAAGCAGAACAAAACAGAACATTCTCTTAAACAAGTGTACATATATTATTATTATTATTATTATCAGTTTTGTTTCTCTAAATCATCTGAGAAGAATTACTCCAGGGGCTGCTGGGTGATGGCAGCTACAGCAAATGTATTATTCACCATATTTTATGCTAAATATTATTTTACTCTTTACATTAAACAACCGCTCATTATCGTCTTTGTGAACATTTACGCTAAATATGAACAAATATGAATGTTATTATATTACATTTAAGTCTTTTTTAAACCGTAAGGTCGCATTTATTCGGGCGCGTATTTGCCTTTAGAAGTAGCGCCACTCATCGCCCTCTAGCGGCCGCTGAGGGAAGCACCGCCATCGACTTCACACATGCATGCAAAGCTGTAACTGCTAACAGGTTAAATAAAAAATAATTGGCATAAAAAAACGACCTCTGGTCCCCAGAAGTTCATTGTTTATTTCTAAAGGGTGTAGTCAAATGAATAATTCAGGATGGACATACAAAACAAACGTACGGACATTTCAGCATTTTTATAAACACAAATCATGTAACAGTGTCGATGAATTGTATAATCTCACAGGACTTATTCTGCTCTTTGCAGAAACAGGATTTGTTTGCTAAAGCACAAGTTTATTCAATTGCAAATATATTATGTGTGTTAAAGAGTGTATTGGGGGCTGCAGTTTTGCTACACAATTTTTCATGATGTGTGTAGTGTGTGTGTTTGCTTAGTTTTGTGGAGTTGTGTGTGTGTGTGTTAAAATGTTTTTTAATCAGCTTTTTGGAATCAGACATGGCATGATGGTCTGTTTCTGCCTGTGTCGGACCTCAGAATGAGGTGATTCAGTGCAGTACAAGCTTCACAAACTGATGACTGAAAGGCATAAAACAGCTTTGAGGTAATAAAGGGTATGAAACCAGCACAGTCCATCTTTTTCCCCGAACAGTCACTTGTCGGTCATTCACATCATAACTACAAAACCCAACAGAAAGCAACTCCAGTAACTAAAATCAAACAAATTCAATAAAATGTGTATAAAGCAGAGATAACCCCTCCCAGCGTATCTGCTATCTTTTAACAGAAAGTGGTGCTACACCCTTTGAGCAGATGTTAAAAATCCTCACCAATGGACTTAAAAAACCGATTACATTTTGTATAAAAACTCACAGCAAACACATTCCTCGGCCATTGCTCCAGTCACATTCAGAAGATCAGATAGTTCACACAGACTGAAGTGAATGAAGGTGATCGCTCACACACTTTGATGAGCATGCTCCAGTTGCATCGCTCTTCCCGGCAACAATAAAGTGATGCTGACCGACTGCATTGAGCTGTATTGATGCATTATTAACGTCTGACTGGTTTTCCAATCAGGATTTAAGTTTCCTTTGCTTGTTTTCCTCACTGAACACCAAAAGACTGAACAGAATAATTAACAACCAGGGCAGACTGGATCAACATTATTTTAAGGCATTTTGTTCAAACCAACCCAGAATGAAAGGTTTGTCTTACATTTCATAAAGGTAATCTTACTCAAAGTGCACTTAATGGGTGGAGACCGGGTTTCAATATACCAGATGTACATATTAGACGGAAAAGGACAAACAAACTCTATAGAGGTAGTGACACCTCAACCACTCACATTCATTAATAGTCAAGCATAAATGATCCTACTTAAATAAACCCTGCTCTTGATGTCACTCTCCTCCTTGTGATGTCACAGTGTATCCAGCACAGTTCCTCTGGGTCCCTGGTCCAGGTCAGGCCAATGAAGATTATTCATACAGTAATGTTCTGATTGAATGGGATTGTCTATGAAAGGTCATGCTGGATGGACGATTTTTTAGCTCTTGCCAGTTGGTTCCTTACTGGTCATCATAGTTAACCAAGACCAGTGATTTAAGTGAAAAAAGGAAGAAAGTTCTGGTATTCCCATTCTATACAGCTGGAAGTAAGCACAATATTCACTCGTTTCCGACAGTGTGAACAGCTGCCGGACAAAATTTCTGACAATGCTTCATCAGAGGCTCAAATTCTTTGTAAAGGCAATTAATTACTTTGATCAAAGATTCATGATTAAAAGACTGATGAAAAATTCATGATTCCCAAAATTTGTCTCAGGTAGCAAAATCGTGTGCACCCAGCTTTGTTCTATTGAGAGTGACAGAAGAGAGTATGGGCAGTTTATGAGAGCTGATGGTACACAAGAAAATTTCCTGGCACTGTGAATTGAACAGGACTGATCTGCTGGTCAGTACTGGTCCACTATGATCTGCCCACGTTTTTTAATCCATAACTAAGAATGTTAGTTTTCCCATCATAGGTAAATTTCCCATCATGCTTCTGGTCCAATCATCAACAAAATTTCACTGAGGTACATTTTTGGTGAACATCAATGGTTTGCATAAAACTTTACACAGATCATCTTTAATCAGCTAATGTGATGTGCTTGCTGCAGAAGTGGATGAACTGAAGGCTGTGGACCTGTATGACACTTGAAACGATCATTTGAACAGGGGTACTTGAAAGATGTTTAAACCAACTGGCAACAACTTTAAATATAAAGTTTGCTTTCTCTTTCTACTCAGATCCTAAACCCCTTTCCTCTCGTTCTCTCATCCAGTCCTCTGTCTCTCGCCCATCACAGTGTTGACAGGTCTAGCACAGAATTCACACATTGAAACTGGCCGCTCTCAAAGCAGTCAGACAGTCCCAGACCAGAAGTGTCTCTCTGCCACGCCATCACAGTGAAGAGGTTCTTAGCAGAGGTCAGACACGTAGTCGAAATTACGGAAGCTGTCCTGATCCTTGCGCGTGAGCACCCGGGGTTCCCGTGGTGGGGTGAGGGTCGGCACTTCTGTCGTGAATTCTTCATCGAAGTTGCTGACATCCTCTTTTCCTCCGATGGAGGGAAGGAAGGGAGGAGGGAGCTTACGGAGGAGAAGAGCCTCCCAGTCCATGTTCTGAAAGAGAAAAACGTTTGGCTGTAATTATAACCAAAGAAAAGCAGGGCTGTTCAACTGTTAGACTCATCTCTGCTTTTACACATCCACCTGTAGTTTTTAGGAACTCTTGATTAACACCCATCTTTTTCATTATGGGTGGGGCTAAACTTCAACTGCAGTAAGTGACCACCAGAAATGATACTTCTAAGTCTTGTCCCTACTCAGTGAGCCAATGCAAGCGAATGCTATGTGATTAAACAATTCAAATGAAAGTCTCTCTCACCCTGAAAAAAGGCTGTTTCTTTACATCTTCTGCATCTTTTTCACTGGAGCCCAGACGCCTTTCAGGATTTCTTCTCAGTAACTGTTTAACACAACCATTTCAATATAAAATCTGCAGTATGTTTCTGCTGTTGAATAACAAAAATGCTGGTGAGCTTTAAACATCATTAACTTGTGTACGCATGTGTGTATTTACCCTCCTCATGATGCCAATGGCCTCTGAGGAAAGGAATCGTGGGTATCGAACTTCATCGTTCACTATGCTGTCAAAAACCTCCTCTTCATCATCACCTGGAAAAGGGGACTTAAAAAAGACAAAAGGGTTTCTTTGATTAAGCTCAAAAACGTCATCACAATTCAGCTCAATAAAAACTCAGTCTGTCTCCCTCACCTCTCCCACCAGCATCTCGTATATAAGCACTCCGAGCCCCCACCAGTCCACTGCCCGTGTGTAAGACGTATCTGTCAGAACCTCTGGAGCCAAAAACTCTGGAGTTCCACAGAATGTGCTGGTCCGATCCTCAAACCCCATGCCTGAAGATGAGGAGACCAAAAAAAATCTGGTTTGACATCATTAGATTTAGAAGGAGCTATCAGCATGCAGTGACCATGACCAAGCACATCTTCAGAAGAAACACCTGCAGAGTCAGTGAGAAACAGAGAATGGAAGAGGGGATGCTTACGGAAGAGGGTCATTACCTTCTTTACACAAGCCAAAGTCAGCAATCTTCACGTAACCGTCTGTGTCAAGCAGCAAGTTGTCCAACTTCAGATCTCTGGAGAAGAAGCAAGACCTTGAAGCAAGGACGCAACTCAATTCACTTTACGCACAATGAGCACACTATTCAATTCACATAACTCACCGGTACACAATCTTATGATCATGTAAAAACTGAAGACCTAAAACCACACAAGCAGCATAAAACCTGAAATACACACACAAATGAGGTTTACAAAAACAAGTAAACGTTAATAACAAGGCACTCTGGTATACTTGATTCTGATTGATCATTCATGACCAAATATTTTTGCATAATGATCACTGAACTGTATATTTAACTGTTGACTTTGGCAACTAATCTTTGTGCTAGTTTCTTGTCTCTGGTATTACGCCATAGCTAGCCTCTTCCATCTCACAAAATCAAATAAAAACAATATTTCATGTCCATTAGGTATTTAATAGTAGTAAGAAGTTCATGTAATATGATAAACCCCTCCAGGGTGAAACAATGAGTGTTTGAAAGGCATCTGAGTTTTTTATTTATATTGCTTGTTACATGCATGTATTCATACACATAACCAGAGTCAACGACAGTAAACGTAGTTCACATACACAGCGCGGGGCTCGGTGAAGACGTCTGCGTGTATGTGCATCATCAGATCGCCGCCCGCCGTGTACTCCATCACAAAACACACATGTTCAGCCGTCTGGAAACACGCAAACAGGTTCACGAGGAAGGGATGTTGCACGCTGTTCACCGTTTCGAAAATGCGCTTCTCGCACATCAAACTGAACAAGCGAGAAAGAGGCAGAGAGGGAGAATGAAGAAATGATGACAGATTTTTAAAAAATACTAATCAGACACAAAAACTATATTGGTAAAACGGCCTACACAGGAAGAAAAAGTCTTTCATTTACATCTCACCTCTCTTTCTATCTGTTATTAATCGATTGTATCACTTATTTATCTATCTGTTTACCTTTCCACTTCATCTCTGGCAACAATATCTCCCTTCTTCAGAGCTTTGATAGCGTATATACTGCCAGACTTCTTATATTCCGCCAGCAGCACCTGATGGACACAGACATGATGTCATGAGAAAGTGAGATGATAGAAGAAAAGGGAGAAGTGGGAGGGGTTAACAGATGAGGAGAATGAAGATCACCTTTCCAAAATGGCCTCTACCAAGAACAGAGATAAGCCGGAAGTCCTGCAGACTCAAAGGAGTCTTCTTCTGTTTACTGCTCACACATGGACACAAATTATTACAAGAATGACAAAAAATAAAATACAGGGGCAATACTGCTGACAATAGAATGTGAGTATGTGTGCACCTGCTAAATGAATGCGTTCTGTTTTGTCGTTCAGGTATGATGAAGTCTGGTGGAGAGAGGGGTTCGGTGACCAGTGGCTGTTCCTATATCAAGCAGCAGAAGAGGGGGAGTTATAAAGTGATAAAGAGAAGGTGGAGAAAGAAGGGTTACAGTGAGGGGAGGAGTTACAAAGAGAGAGGGGAGGGGATTCAGAACAAGACAGGGAATTACAGAGAGAGAGAGGTCATGGGAGGAGTCACAGAGAGGGGAGGTATTAGATAGAAATGAGAAGGGTTACAGAGGGGAAGGGTTACAGGGAGAAGCAAGAGGTTAAATGGGGAGGGGTTACAGAGAAAGTAGTTACAAAGACAAAAGAGAGGTTACTGAGAGACAAGGAGTTATTATTTTAGTTGTACACTACAGTGTCTCTTTTTGTTCCTCACCGGAGTCTGTGAATCCGTCACGTCTCGTCGGATGTCCACCTTCATTGGCGAGTCATAGTCTAAACTTAACTTCTCTACAGATATCTCTCTATAACACACACACAGCATTACATATCAATTAATAATCTTCACCTTTGCCATGCCTGTATGCTGTATGTATAATAACCGTTTCTGCACACTGTGTATGCGTGTTTTACCCCGTCTGTACAGTGTGCGCGTGAGGGCTGTATGTTCCCGTGTTGTTGACGGTTGGTATGGCGTTTCTCAGTAACCTCACCCACGTGCCGATATCAACATTCATCTGTCGAGCTCGCAAGAACGCTTTACCTGCACACAAACACACGGAAAACAGTGTTAGCAACCTCCAACCACCAGAGGGAGAGAAACACCATCACTGGTCAAAAAGTTTGTTGAAATCTTATAAAGAATCATGTAAAAATACATGATTTTTTTTGTTAATGTAATTGTAATTGTTAATGTAAATGGGGTCAGATTTGTTTTCACCCTGATGTTGTGTATTTGTTTAAATGAATTGCACAGACACAACACACCAATCTGTTTCTTACCCTGTTGCTTGGAGAAAACTTTCTTCTGTCGTTTTAGTCGCGGGACTCTCTCGATCACGGGGTTGAAGAACGTGACCTGATGCAGATGAACAGCATGTCACACACATTTCCATGGTGGCCAGTGCTGACAAAGGTCTTATAAACATGTTTGTCTGGGTGTGTGTTGTGTGTGCGCTAGTGCGTGTTTACAAAGCAAACTCTGGCAGGAGTAGTGATTCCTGCTGAGGCAGACCCCATATGTGTAGAAGACATATATAGGTGTGTGTGTGTGTACCCGCATGTACCTCAGCCAGCAGCAGTCCCTGAGGTTCTAGCTCAAGTTGAACTCTGTGTTTCTGGTTGTCCAGGAAGTCCTCTAGTTTTAGAAACTTCAGCGCACATAGAGAACGATAGTCTCTCCAGTATACTGCGATCTCCATCTCTCTTGACTACAATCACAAACCATCAGATATCAGAAAGCTTACATATCCCTTGAATTCCTTGGGTTTTACACTCACTGGTGATTTTGTTTCACATGAAAATTGTTTACAAGACAGATTTAATTATTTCAGCCTATTGCTCAAAGCCTTAATTCACAAAACAGACACTGAACCTCATGAATAGAAACTATTAAAACCAAGTTAAACTCACTCTCTCCAGCTCGATGGTGAAGGTCTGATCCCAGCCCTGTTCTCCAACAGTCTTCCATGCAGTCTGACACACTACTGTGTTATCCAGCTTCAGTACTGCGCTCACCTCCGCTGAGAACACACACACGCACAATGACATATATGACTATAGCATTATCTGGAGGCAGTGTTGGGGAGTAGCTAACTACAAGTAGTGAGGCTACTAATTTATCTACATTTTTCAGTAGCTTGATAGCTACTTTTAAAATAGTGTAGCTTTTCCAGTAGCGAAATACATTTTCCATCAAGTATCAGTGTAGCGCGACCAAAAGCTACATTCCGTTTTGCGTTTTGACAACCAGCAAAAGCAACACAGCATCACTCTTTCTCTTACTAGGTCACAAAGTAAAACACATCGCCGCCATCTATCTTGCGGCTTTACAGTTCACTGAGAAGAGATTGTCTCATAATTACATGATCGTCATGATCCCATAACTGACTGTGCGTTTAGGCATATATTTATGTTTAAATATTGTATTTAGGAGAGTTTATAAAAGAAAAAAAATTATCTTTTATATCATAATTGTATTATATTATATTGTTTTACAACCTAAATCTTTTACTTAAAACAATCATCATTAACAAACATTCCGGTATTTGTAATACACAATGTAATGAAAAAAAACCTTGGTAGTAGTCTTTAATGTAGCTAGCTACTTTTTAAGAGTAACTTGTAGTGTAGCTAACTACATTTTCAGAAGGGTAGCTTAACTGTATCTTAACTACTTTAACCTATGAGTAGCTTGTCCAACTACAGAGTAGCTTCCCCAACACTGTCTGGAGGCAGTATTTACTTGAAAACTCACATCAGTACTGCTTACCCTCCACTGAACACACATACAAATATAAATACGGAACCATTTCCATAGACCCTGCACTTATGCAACAAAATATTTCAGAGCAATGCATGCAACTGAAAGAACGTATATTCCCTCCAGAAATCTGCATGACTTCCTAAGCATGGAAATCACTATTTTAAAATTCTATTTCCAGGTTTTCCATCAATGTTGTTTATTGTTCAGCTTTTTTGTCTGTTGCAGTTAAAATGATTTAAAGGGTTTATTTACACAAAACACACATCACTACTGACAAACACACAGTGTCCGTTACATCCTTCACAAATGCAACACACAGACACACTCACAGGAGAGTTCGTCTGTTTTGGGGGCCATCTTTCCACTAACGCTGCCGCTGCGACTGTACAGGCCTTTCCCGCTGCGCATGAAGGACCGCCCCTCTCCAGGACTGTAACACGGCAAAACCACCTGGCTGCCACGAACACGCCCGGGAACCACCTCCAGCACACCCATGCAGCCCAGCAGTGTCACCTGAAGAGTGCCTGTACAAACACACGAAACCAGATGTTACAGGCCTATATCTGATCACTTACATTTAAAGCCAATATCATATGCCGATCTGTAAATGGTTTCCATACCAGTGAGGGGGGAGGGTTTGGAGAGGGTGCTGTACTGGTTGTGCACGTAGGGGGCGCTGTGGCGCGAACTGAATGCTGGGGAGGAGGCTAAAACCAGTTCCTCTTTAATCACAGAGGCTTTGGGATGATCCTCTGGAAGTTCTGCTAACCGTCGGTTCAGCGAATCTCTCAACAGATCCAACCTCTGAGACGACTCACTCAGACGACACTGAGCCTGAGGTAAGAGAGAGGACGAGAGGCATGTGAGATGAAATGTCCAATGAGAACCAGAACAATGTAGTCTGTACTGTATGCATGCAAGTTCATGTGTATGGGCAGACAGACGCTGTCTGACCTCTGACATGGCCTTCTTGTCTTGTACTTTGCTGGCTCCCAGCAGTCTAAGGACGTTTTTGGCTCCCTCAGCAACAGCATGCTCGACACGGTAATGGTGTCTGAGCTCCTCAATCCGCAGCTCCATACCACACGCGTCCGGCTTTTCTGAGGACACACACAGGCATCCATACATATATTGAGGTATCAATACCAGACAGGCTTGCACAGTGAATTACAAGGCTGTGAGTCTGAATGTTATCTTCAATGGCAAAGAGTGAGGTCAGGGCCATTTTAGTCCAACCATTTCAGCCCCAAAAGGAAAAACATCAGACAGAAACTTTTATTTTTGGGTGTACTGTTCCTTTAAGAGGCCAAAGCAGGTCATGATTTTGGATCAGGACAGCGAGCGTCCATATAATAATAATTATACTTATGCAAACTGGGGGAGTTGATTGTAGATATTAAACAAAATCAACCAAGGTCTTCTACACGCCCTGCAACAGTTTTATAAATAAGAGGATTATTATGGATTATAAACTGAAAGATTAAGATGCTTTTGGTGTTATTCTGTCAAACCATCAAAAACATTAACATGGTGTTCCCGGTTTTATACAAACATATTTGTGTGTTTAGTTTTGACTGAAATACAAGCAGTTCCAAACATTCCAATAAATAAACTTAAAATACCTGCGGGGATATTCCGAGTGTTATTTAGTTCCAAATTTCAGAATACAGTTTAGTATAAAGATTGCCACTGAGAAAAGAAAACCTCATTATTTTAGCAATGGTGAAATGATTACTTTACCATTAAACACTGAGCCTGTAATATTCTGTTAATAAGGTACAGTGAAGAAGAAAAAAAACAGCTGTAGGGAAAAGGAGACTTGTATAAATAGATAAAGATACAGAGACGCCTAACAACAGAGAGAAAAGAAAATATATCCCATAGCTAAAATGGTAGAGCGTGGCACTAGCCATGGCAAGGTCGCGGGTTCATAAAACGTATGGTTAATGCACTGTAAGTGGCTTTGGACAAAATAGGGAGTGAGAAGCACTGATGTGGAGACAGTTGTGTCCTAATAAGGTATAGAACCGAATGCCAGTAACCCCCTGTAACATCATTTAGAAACAGCCTCGAGGGTAGTGTGTGTGTATACATACACATCAAAGGTGTGTGTTTATTCAGTTGTATAAAAAAATGTGTGTTGAATAGTGAGGCTGTAATGTTCCTGTGTCATATGATCCTGTCTCTGCTCTGTGTCTGAGAGATGATGTCAGAGTAAAATGACTTTAAATGCTGGATTAAAAGTGTATGTTCTTGGAATTTGATATGATACCTTGATAACATTTCACAAAAATGTTTTGAAGAAAGATGTTAAGTGTTCTTTTGTTAAGTGTTACTGATAAAAAAAACAGTAATCTTGAAATGTCAAGGTATTTTATGATTATATAATAATATAATATCCATACACATAATATCCATCACATTAACAATTTACAATTTAAACACAAGGAATTGTACACTTTACACAATAAGGCTCAGTTCTCCTTTTCTTGCTTCAATCTGATGGCTCCTTTGCTTCTGTGGCCTTATGGACATAGTTGGATAAATCATAGCAAAGAGTCAGAATCTTAGCAGCAATTATGCTGTAATTGAAGGATTCGATACTTGATGTTCCCTCAGTGTTTGGTAACTCATATGGTGTGTGAGGTTTTGTGTGGTTGTTGATCTTGTTTACTTTGTTGGTTGGGCGTGTCCTCTTTACACCACTGCCCTGTACACACCCTGAAAACACACATTGTTTGTCCTCTGGGATCCAGGTAGTTATTGATCTGTTTATCTCTCTGCTCGTCTATGAAATTGGACTCTAAAAGCAATAATGCATTGAACACACACACTCAGCCATACCCTGTGTATCATCGTTGTATTCATAGGCCTGCACAGCCTTCCTGATCTGCATGCGAATGATGTCGATCTTTGTCTTGCTGTCCTGTAGCATCTGCTGAGCTGTCTGTAACATCTTCTTGTCCTGTGACACACACACACACACACACACCACTGTAGTTATTAAACAAACAAACAAACTGTAAACAATCATCTTATTAGCATTTTTGCAATAACTCCTTGTTGCACTATTTTAAATCTAGCAAGATGTCAATCAAGGCACCCTAAGATACACTGCAACAATGGTAATATCAGAGGTATTCTTTGCACAACATGCAATCCCAGAATGCATTGTGAGTTCAGTAAAAAAAAAAGCTAGACTAGAGAAACATTCATTTGAGATCAATATTTCATTTTAAGCTGAAAATCACAGAACACAAAACTGTTCAGTGTGCAGGGGTCCCACTCTTTCATGAACACCAGATTCAAGTCCTTTCAAGGACTTTCTAAAGCACATTTTCTTTAAAAAAATAAAAATGTGTGTTTATTCTGGTCAGTCAGTTTTTATTATTTTAATGATTATGAACACAAATTAAGTATGACAAACCAAATGAATATTTCAGGTCTTTGGGCACTCTGCGTGTGTGTGACTGACTACCTTAGTAGAGCCATTGGCGTAGATGGGGATCATATTTTCAGCCCCTTGTTTGACTTTGAGCTCGATGTTTAGCTGTCTTTCCAGGGCGGCAATTCTCTCCTTATGTGCCGACGACCTGCTTTCTGCTCCCGGAGACTGCGGCACATCATCTGGATGTAAGAGGTTAAATGTCACAGTTAAAGATCAGACTTTTAATGTAATGGCTAAAGTTTGGATATCAGCAGGAATACTGATTATTCAACGACCTGTGCCTTTTGAGTGAATTAATATATAATTGCTGAGGGATTTTAAGAATAAAGTGTGAAAATCAAAGAAAACATGAATAATTAATATTTCGTCCATGATTAATTTACATCTGAGCCTTTAAACATAAATGTTCTTGATGAGTTTAAATATTTATGTGTATTGGAATAATAGATTTGTATCCAATTAATCAATTTTGTACATTTTTTAAATCTTCTGCACTTGGTTAAAAGCTATGAAGATCTGGTTAATTTTAATACATTTCATAACAATGGTGATAATTCATAAAACAAAAACACATTTTTAAGTAAATTGCTTGTAAAACCATTCTTGCGTGACTCAACTACTCATTTGCATTAATGCATTTGGCAGACGTTTTTATCCAAAGTGACTTACAGTGTAATCAGGTTACACATTTGATTACTGCGCTGCCAACACAATGTTCTACCAACCGAGCTACAGGAACATCCTACTCAAATGATTGCTACTAAAATTAAAAACACAAAACATTTTTCATTATGACTTTATGCATACTCCGCCCACTTACCACGAGAGTCATCGGTCCCTTTGACAACAATGTGAGCGTCCAGTTCCTGCAGCTGAGCGTGGAGCGAGTCCAGCCGTCGACTGGAGCTCCGTAACTGACTCTCCACCTGCTGAGCATTACGTTTATCTGTTGTGGCTCTTCGAAGGTTCTCTGCTCCTTCCTTGATCTTCAGCTCCTTCCGAATTTCCCTACGAATTCGTTCTCGCTGCTCATCCAATCGTTGCTGAACGCTTGAGTCAGAGAAATCTGAGTTTTGGTCCAATCCCAGCTGCTCTAGCACCGTCAACCCACCGGGATCACTCTGCAAACAGAGCAATGAAGCTTAAGCGTGACAATTTACATTGTGATTATTATAGCAAATACCAAGTTTAGAGGTGTAACGATATTCAAAACCGAACCTTTAAAATGCTCATATTTAACACAACTATGTTGAGCATTGACAGCTAACTGCAAAGTAGTTATAAATGGCATATTTCTGTAAGTATGTTCCAAAAACAACTATAAATGTAAACAAGTGTGTTGTGCTGGAAAACAAGTGTGTGTGGTATAATAATGTATAGTATAACAGACCTATGACTGGTTTACTGGAGGGTTTGTAAGGCACTGTCCTTTGTTAAACTATTTTGAAATAATACATATTGCAAAGAAACGCTATACAAAAGGGTTAGGTTAGTGAAGTAGCTCCTTCTAAAAATGCAGGAATAGTTTTTAATGTTATTCTACGATTCATGCATCCGCCCAACCAAATTCATCAATCCCCCATATGAGCTTCTGATGGAGGAATTCCACCATACACTAAAATTACTGTCTTCAAGTATTATTATTATTATTATTATGAAGTTAAAAGTGAATCTAGTGATCTTTAACATTGCTGGTTCCATGCCATGAACCCTGCCCCCACAGCACACAGAACCGTGGCTCTAAAACAGTGATATATACCAAACCATGACATTGGTATATTATTACACCCCATTACAATTAACATGTACCATCTCAAATGTGTCTAACATGAAGGGTAGCAACAACAGTGCAAAAATCACATTGAAACAGCTCTCATGTCATACAGTCTGCAAAAATTACTAAAGGCTCTAAATAAAGTTGTTTTATATTTTCTACATAATTCTGGGTTAAACCTATGATACCTCAATAACAGCCAGGAGGTGCAACAAAAACAGCAGTCTTGCGAATGGACACAAAAGAAATTATTGGAACTTGGTAAGTTATTGGTGTGTAAACTTATGTCTGTAAACAAAGTATAAACCGCATGCTCCATACTTTATAAACAACTTTATTTCCCAGTGGTCTGATAAAAATCTGTGCTTCAATACTTCAAGAAATAATGCAGTGTAGTGTCTTAGAGACTGGTGCTCTCAGACTAGTCCTAGTCTTCTGCTACACGGCACAGGTTAAGAAAATCATCAAATCCTGAAAGAATTATTTGAGAATTATTTCATAATTTGATTCCACAGTGGTGTCACTTCACATCACTGAAAGCAACTCGCCGCACATCAACAACACATTCCAGATGTTTGGGTGACATTCTCTATTGTTTTCTATCCCGCTAGTCATGGTTTCCACATCAGGATATTATTCACTGCACAAAAGATCTGTAACAATCACTGCTGTCTACCAGAAACAAATTACTCCAGAACCTCTGCATTTCATTTCAAGACATCAGCTCCTATTAGTTTTGGGATATACACGAGAAACAATTACAACACTGCAGTTTAACAACTTTCTCCTAGAATAAACTCCAGGATCTCTTAAGAAAAGGGTTTTAACCGAAATGTATTTTGACTCATTTATCAAAACTACGACAAATGAATTCTTACACAAAAAAGCTTTGAAAGTGGCCATTCTTGACTTATACCTACAACAATCGATCACTAACTGCAGGAAAAGACAGAAAAGTAACCCTGAATATGAAACTTTGTGATTTTAAAAAGTGAGCAAAAATATAACCACAAATCAAATGTCTGGTATAGCATGAACTGGATGAAAGTGTTTCTAGGAACTCGCATAATTTGAACCCTCTGTGTAAAAATACATATCTAAAAAAGCTCTTAGCCAACACGGTGACCTCAAAAAGACATTAGAGCTGCACCACTTTAATAAAACACCAAAAAACAGCTTTGCAGAGTTTGCCCACTAAACACACTCACTCAGCAATTAAAAAGAGTGACATAAACAATGCGGCGAGCACTTAAAATAAACTAGAAAGTAAAACATAAACATATACGCTATATAAAAAAATTTTTACTTGCAAATGCAACATCCTCCCACATATATACATATGTATATATATTAAAAAAACAACACTGATAGAATAAAGTAATCAGTAGAAAAGATTTTGGCAACCAACAATGTGGAAAATCCTGGAATGTCACCTGTATGTCCAGATATTCCCAATGATCCGATACACCAGACCAACACATTCTCCTCTCTCCGAGACAATGACACCAATATCCAGCAGCATAGAGAGGAGAGAACGAAGAAAAAGAAAGAGAGATATGGAGGAAGGGAAAGCTATGGTTGAGGGTCGCCCTCCCTGTGCAGGATGTCCGGTTCAGCACAGTCTCTTCCTGTTTTCTGTGAGGCTTGGCCCTTAATAGATGACACCAGGTGTGTGTGTGTGTGTGTGTGTGTGTGTCTTTGTTTAATTTATTTGTTTTAATGAGACTGTCAACATTTCAATAACTTTGAGTGCATGACGTGTAGGCTTGGTCAATTTCCCGCTTTATAAAAACTGTTGAAGGAAATGTGCTAATGTGGATTCACTCCACATTTGAACAGCTGATGTACAAGAAACAGAAGGCGGCTAAGAAACAGCGGGAGGAAAACTTTCATAAACAATTCCGATAAGGAGAGAAAGAGAGAGAGATGAAGGAAAGTGCGTATGTGGGGAAGAGACGACAATATAGCAAGACATATGAAGCAGTTATCTGATTCTAAACTGCTGCTGTTACACTTTTCAGTTTTCAACATTCAAACACATTCGACTGATTCAGGGTGAATAAACTACACACAGACCTTTTACACTTACATTAATGACCTGCAGCATAACTGTGGCATTACTGCAGTCTATGCAGTTTTGTGTAGTACAGTGATGCACAATAAAACACCGCAGTGCATTTACAACCTCCTTTAAGTGTACTTCTAATCTGCTGTAGGATAACTGCAGTACAGCTCTAGCTCACTGCAGTCTAATTACCTTCCCCATAATATAACTGCATATACACATATTTGGTAAGGTTAGAGCAAAGTAACCAGTACAAACCAAACAGCTAAAAAGACTGAAGTCAGAAGCTGATGCTTACAAAAGCAAGAAGAGATTCGACCGCAGATAAACACACATGAAGTGACGAGACAATTTCAGTGAAGTTTAGCCTGCATGAAAACATGTGAGTCATTTACAGTATGTGTGTAACATTTCTGACTCATTACCGTCAGTGCAGCTTTTTATTTCATTACCAACCTACACGTTCAGTTTACACTGTAATCTTGTGCTTTTACACGCATCTGAATTGACATCTGTGCCATTTTTAGCCTTAGGAAAAGCAACATTATACAATTTTGCAAGACGTTATCAAAAAGTTACTGCAAGCTTTGTTTATTCATTCAAATAAGGGCATTAAGCCAGGGTTAACAAATCACAAAAATCACTGAAACTCTGAAACCTAACTTCCCAGGATTAACTTAGCTGGGATAAAGTATGATGATAACCAGATACTGAGGGACCTAAATAAAGTGTGGTAGTTAAAGTGACACCGTTTCAGCAAAACTAGCCAGTGCATCATTTCCAACACAACACTTCCATCAAAAGCAAACGCCCCCCTTCATCAGATCTTCACTGAGACAGCACGTCTGACCACAAGCGCAATGAACCACCATCATCAGTTATGACGGACCAGAAAAGACCTTCATAAGAGTGAGACACAAAAGTGTGAGACAGAGGAAAAGCACAAGAGAGTCAGAGGAGGAAGAGGCAGATGAGAGGAAATGACGTAATGCGTTCGCAAAAATTTTGGGGGGATGAGGTCCACAAAGAAAACAAGTCAGTTCACACAGGAACACAGTTTAACTCCTGAAAATAAACAGGGGAAACAGATGAGAAATGAGAAAGAGAGAGACACAAAGTCACCATGTTTCCTTTTTGTGAGTTGAGCGTGGACAGCCTGTCTTACCCCATGTTGAGTGGTGGCAGGTTCAGGGCAAGTGATGTCGTCGTGCTGCTCCACAAGAGATATATTTCTTCCCTCCTCATTGGCCATGTCACACCCTCTATCTCACAGCCTCTGCCTCCCACAGCGTGATAAATACCATCAATAAAATCTCCCTCTACAGCGGCAGTCTGCCCACCCCCTGCTGAGACCTCTTTATCAATCCACTGTAGATCACGAAGACGGCTTTCCCCTCCAATAACGAAAGGTGAAGAAATGGAAATGATGTGTAAACGCAGAGAAAAAAAAGAGCGAGAGATTTACACGGCAGGAGAAAGTGACTAAAGCTCCACCCGCCAACTTCCTTAACTTTGACCATAAGCAGACAATTTTAACCAACCGTATTACGCATTTTGTGAGTGCTGTTGTGCAAGAATCCACACAGAACCAGATGCAAGATGAAAAGAAAGAGAGAGAAAAGAAAGAGAAAGAGAGAGAGAACGAAACAAACAAAAGGATTTAATTGGGTTTCTTCTTGGTCTTTGTTTCAATCAATCAATCAACTCCACCAGCCAGCGAATGAAAGTGTATCTTCAATCTAATAAATTATCATTATTATCTAAACAAGAAGACTCAAACATGGACTCTGGTGGCCATCATCTGATGCTCAATAAACAAGTGTTTGTAATCCTGTGCTCTCGCTTTCCATGTCTATCATGTAAATCAAAGAAGAATAGAGATTTATTACAAAACAGACTATAGAGTTCAGGCTATAAGATGCATTCTCATCTTCTGTGTGGACATGTCTGAGTATGAGTCAAAAGCGTCTGTTTGATATCACTGTGCAGAGGGGGGACCTTTTCTTAATGTTACTTTGGAAGAGTGTTGCTGCAATTACAACTTTCGTTCTGACTCACAACAGACAGAACACAGATGCGCACAAAAGATGTAAAAGGGTATTTGAAAAATGAAGGATGTAAGGATAATAGCGAGGGTGTTCACTGTAACCACTGTAATCTGGTTTCACTCCATTTCACTTCAGATCTGATTCCAAATCTGTCATTGCGACATTTGTCTGGAATGGGGGCCATATTAAATGTGTCTAAAAGTCACAGTGTAATGAAGATTTAATGTTGCAATGATGTAGTCAGCTATAAATAGTCTAAAAGTCTTTGTGCGTGTGTGTACATGGAGAAAGATGGTCATTTAGGAGTGTACACACCATCTCTGGGTCACACTTGTTTCACACACCTGAACACAAGCAGGATCATTTAAATATACTTACAATTATTAATTTACATTGTATCCAAAGGTACACTGTGTACATTTTGTGTGATGTTTCCATGTCAATCAAACCAAATGACTGTGTTAAATAAACATTTTTTATAATAATGCATTGTAATAAACAGCTGAAAATGTATCTCTTCAACAAGTATTCAACAAGTAGTACAACTGTACTACTCTAGCTTACTGTTGTGGTAGTGTGAAACTGCAGACATTACATATCCTCTTTATGGCAAATTGCTTGCAATTGTCCTAATTTGTAGGTCGCTTTGTAAAAAAGCATCTGCTAAATGACTTTAAGCAATCGACTTTGCATTTTTTGCATGACACACTGAGATGTCATCTCTCATTTCTTAATCTTTAAAGAATGGACATAAGGGTCATGAATAAGCATGTATGATAATGTAGGGCAGGCACTGTGCACCGTTGAACAGCACTTGAAGAAGGTCTCCAAGACAACCCTGATGCTAGCTCTTGCTCTATTCAGCTCGAACTGTAAATGAGCATTGCTCAGTCTCAGGTCACGCTTACTCAAACACACACACACACCCAGAAATAAAGAAACAGTGTTCCAGAAAGAGTAAGAGAAAGAAAGGTCAAGACCGTGACTAAGAGAGAAAGCATGACTGAGAGAAAAAGAGCAAAAGGGACATAGTCGGGCAGCAGCAGAAGAGAAGGAAATGGGTCACGATGGTTGACAAGATGAACTAATCACCCACCAACACTAGTTAATTTGTGAAATCAACAATTGAGTCGATCTAGCTTTTTTAAGTTATGAAAGTATATTTTTAGTGGTGGTTCTTTAGTAGCATGCTGTGTATAAGATGTCAATTAGCTGAATGTTAACCCTCTCTTAAAATGTATCCCCTTCTGTTATAACCATACACATTCAGTGCGGCATTCTAACACAACAGCTTTGATGCTGAATAAGGTTTCAAATACTCCAACATCTAGAAACCTGACAAACCTAACTTCTGTTTTTTGTGCTGCAAAAAACAGAAGTCTTTTGTCTTCTAGCTGTTTTTGAACACATCTTATTTAGCACGCCCTAAGAAACACATCCAGTCATTAAACAGGGTTTCAAAAATGATTTAATGGTTCAGGAAATCCACCAGCGAATCTGTCTTGAAAAAACGTAAATGTAGCTTTGCACATCCCTGTGGAAAACAAATACTACACCATTTTCAGACTTAGACTAAACGTGGGAATATCACAAGAACAATAGAATAAAATAAGGAAGTAGAAGAAAAAGTAAACAGAAGAGAAGCTTGTGGCTGCCCTCTTTACGACATATACACACAAACACACGGACACATCTGCAGCATTCCTGACATTCTCGTGTGGTGAGCACCAGTGTTTAGTGTCAGATTGATGAATAGACATGGACGCCTACATACGACTATCCAGATATGCATACATATATATGGAGATTTTGAAGCAAAATCATAAACTGAGGGCACAGACACAATCTGATTCTTTTCCAGGCCTATGGTTATGTCATCCGATTTCAATCAGACCATTTTAATCTGATTGCGGCAAGCGCATAAATAAATCCAAGATGGCGGACAACCCGAAAGAAATGTTGATTATAAATGTGCTTGCATTGCATTCAATACCGAAAAGTAACAAAAACATGTTAAAATGCCTTTTACTGTAATTTAATTTAAATATAGTCCAGTTATCTAAACAAGAAGCTAATCCACACCCAATGTGATCCATCCAGACCTGGAACACTTTTTGCGTGGTTTGTGAACTTGCTGGCTATGTGGAGCATTCTGAATCGTTTACTTGTGAGGTTCCATGATGGTTAAGATGCGGCCTTAGAAGGCAGCTTGGCTACGTAGGACAAAATTTGGGACCAGCGCTTGTGTGTTCTTTAAGAGGTCATTGTGTCTCTTACCATGGGCTTTCAGTGTGTTCATTATGACTTGAGATGAATGACGTCTCTGTGTTTGTGTGAATGCACACTGATATGTGATGAGTAGTTTTATTGTCAGGAGAATCATCAGGAGAAAGCCTTAAAATCTCTGATCTCTGACTGATGTACTGCAGTGGATTGTAATAGATGTGCTACTCTTACAACTGCATTTGAATTAAGTCACCAGATAATAACCTGCTTATCTTGTCTTCTTTCAGTTATGAGTTATGAGCTTAAAGGTAACTCGTCGATACAATTTTTTTTAGTATAATGATCGCTAAACTGTACATTTGACTATTGTCCAAGGCAACATACCAGTGCTACTGTCGTGTATCTCATATCCCTCCACTTTCTCTGTTCAAACAACCTTAACTATGATATAGAGCATGTTTAACATTTCGATTTTTACTTAAAAAAGGTTCTACCCCCTTCGTGTAAAACAGGATCCTCTGATTTCACTAATCATGGTTGCTATGGCAACAGTTGTCCTGGATATTTGTGCACACACCTGTCTGTGACTACTCCCAATATTTGTGTTTGCATCTCACATTTATCACATACAACACAAGGTACATTTATCCCAACAGAGCTGATCAAACGAGTGACTGTGCATGTGTGTGTGTGCCTGATAAATGTCTAAAAATAACCAGGAAGGTCACGCTTTGTATGTATTGTGTGTGTGATGTATTTGCATAAGGAAGAGGGACAACAAATTGACAAAAAGCTTCCTCGTGCAGCTCGCCTGATCCTGTTGGTGTATAGAGAACATGATCAGCTAAATAAGGGCTTGTATTTCACTGTTATTCTACTTCTATGTATATGTCATTATCTCTGCTCAGCTTGTGTGTGTGGATAAGGAAATCAGTCCATCTCTTCCTGCAGTGGATTATTTACACAGTGGTGCTGCTGTTAGTCACTTCATTTTAAAGGTTATCTTAGACTGGATGATTGATGAGATTGTTGAAGTTGTAATTGCTAGTGTTTCACTAATGGAGAAGGGCTGTTTTCACACACGCACGCACGCACATACATATGCACACACACAGACATATATGCACACACACACAGACACATATGCACACACACAGACACATATGCACACACACAGACACATATGCACACACACACAGACACATATGCACACACACACAGACACATATGCACACACACAGACACATATGCACACACACAGACACATATGCACACACACAGACATATATGCACACAAATATGCAGACACACACAGACACATATGACACACACACACAGACACATATGCACACACACAGACACATATGCACACACACAGACACATATGCACACACACAGACACATATGCACACACACAGACACATATGCACACACAACAAGAACACACATATGCACACACACAGACACATATGAAACACACACAGACACATATGCACACACACACAGACACATATGCACACACACATATCACACACACAGACACATATGCACACACACATATGCACACACACACACACAGACACATATGCACACACACAGACACATATGCACACACACATATGCACACACACAGACACATATGACACACACACACAGACACATATGCACACACACACAGACACATATGCACACACACAGACACATATGCACACACACACAGACACATATGCACACACACAGACACATATGCACACAAATATGCACACACACACAGACACATATGCAAACACACACATATGCACACACACAGACACATATGCGCACACACACACAGACACATATGCACACACACAGACACATATGCACACACACACAGACACATATGCACACACACACAGACACATATGCACACACACAGACACATATGCGCACACACACACAGACACATATGCACACACACACAGACACATATGCACACACACACACAGACACATATGCACACACACAGACACATATGCACACACACAGACACATATGCACACACACACACAGACACATATGCACACACACACAGACACATATGCACACACACACAGACACATATGCACAGACACATATGCACACACACACAGACACATATGCACACACACACAGACACATATGCACAGACACATATGCACACACACAGACACATATGCACACACACAGACACATATGCACACACACACAGACACATATGCACACACACACAGACACATATGCACACACACACAGACACATATGCACACACACACAGACACATATGCACACACACAGAACATATGCACACACACACAGACACATATGCACACACACACACAGACACATATGCACACACACACACAGACACATATGCACACACACACAGACACATATGCACACACACAGACACATATGCACACACACACAGACACATATGCACACACACACACATATGCACACACACATATGCACACACACATATGCACACACACATATGCACACACACAGACACATATGCACACACGCAGACACATACGCACACAAAAACACAGGAAGGCGTGTACACATCCTCCTTTCTAATGAGACAGACAAAAATGAACACAATTGCTCTGCTCTTGCTAAACAACATAACTTTTTTTTTTAACGTTTCTTCCCTCTATCAACTTTTTCACTGAGCCAGGAAGAAAACCCGTGGCCCTGGTTGTCAAATCACTTTTCTGTCATTCTTCTTAAAAATGTAAAGATAATAAATAATCAGAACTTTGTGCAAAGTTTTCATTATATGGGGTCCTCTAGGAATGGCACCTACCTAAGGTGATCTGTTTTATTTAATAAAGCATTCTCCGGCACACCATGAATGCTAACAAACTGAGGTGTGACTGCAGCTAGAAGATATTTGTTCTCACTTGGTAATATATAAACAAATATTAACAAATAAACTGTTTTAAGTCAACAGCTACTATGACGTGTAGGCACATTACATATACATTGTATATTCATAAAGTTTTCATTTACAGATGTAGGTATAATGCTGTGGGCTTTTCATGTGGATTTCTGCATTGATTCCTTGTGAAATGTGGACTGGATTCTTATCTAATTGTGATTACTATAGTGTCATTCTGTCAAATCAAGCAAATGTTGGAAATTTCCTCAGCTCAATTTTTGATTTTTTAAACTCTTTTTAAAGATGCATGACCAACATAAACAGTGATGAAAACCAAAATATTACAAGCCATTGACGAATAGTTACTGAGTAATTTACTCATTTGTAGAGGAAGGTCAAAGATCTTCAGTATGAATAAATAACCACCTGGTAATAAACTTCATGCCACAACAACAGGTGTCAGTAATAAAGTACCAATACCCCAAAAACTTCCCAATACCAGCGGGACAAAGAAGAGCCAGCAAAACAAACACAATCCTACTGAGTTTATATTTAAATACTTTAATGTATAGGTGATATATTGGTAATATATTGATCAGCCACCAAACTTTAGACATCACTATTGACATTGGCCACTGAGAAACATGTCAACCATTAGTTAATCTTACATTTTACAAACACAAAAAGAACATGAATGACAAAATTTCCCTGAATGAACGAAATGATTTCAGGCTACTGAAGTTGCAGTGACGACTTCTGTCAGCGAAACAAAGAAATTCAATCTCCAAAGAGAATGCCTGAATCCAAAATTCAGCATAGAAATCTAAAAGTGCCAGGAGAACAAGTGAGAACTAAACAGTCTGATAAGGGCAGAGGGAGAGAGACAGATTTTGGAGATTTTGGGGTATTTTGGAGTGGGGGTGTAGAGGGTGAAGCAGAGTAGCTGGGGTTTCCACCTCAACAAAGAAGATGGGGGAGAGAGAGAGGAGAGAGGGATAGAGAGAGAGATTACAGGTGCTGCTACACCCTGCAGATCAGTTTACTACACCCCTAAACTGTTGCTGCTCTCAGACAAAGCAGCTGGCCAAAATGGGGAGGATGTTTCTTCAGTGGAGTATACTGGCTTTCAAATCATTAAATATTCATTGCTTTAGGATGTGTTAACAAGGTGGTTCCAGATAAACGATTTAACGGGGCGAGTCAAATTAAAATGACCCATTTTTTGGGGCGTAGAATGAGGACACTTCAGTTTTTAAGTGTTTTCTATACATTTATTTAACTTGCCAAACGGGAGCAAAGTTCAATACCACAACATTTCCTTCGTCTCGAATGGCCTAACAAGCAAACAAACCACAACAGACGATTCATTTGAGAGAAGAGAGCAAGAGAGGATCGGCTAGTATTTACAAAGTAAATAAGCACTTTACACCAAGATCAATGTATGGAGGACAAGCCCACGGCATTGCAATAATGGCAGTGTGGTTTTAGTAATAGGATAGTTGTGCAAGCAAAGATGTTATAATTCTGAGCCTCAGAACACTGCAAAATGAGCAGAACTCATCATCTCCAACTGATGTCACAACCAATGATGTCACAAAGGGGAGGGGCAGGAACGGACAAGGCCATGGGCAGAGTTTGTCGCTATAAGGTCATGAGAAAATGCAGCTGTTTTACACTTGGGGGGAAAATGGGGAGGGAAGCGGTCGAGTTTCCAAACTACTTATCGGAGTATTAAAACAGCTGTCGATTATCCTAAAGACAGAAATACACCAGCATTCTCTTGTTTTGAGATAGCCAGTCAATGTGCTACAGCCCTATGAGGGCTTAAGAGCAATTATAGGAAAACACTTGAAGATAACAAAATGGGCCCAGACAGAAAGAGACACAAACTGATACACGTTTTACCTCAGCAACAGTATCAAGGGATATTTATGGAAACCACCAAAGTTAAACACCAGTTAGTCCAATTAAAGGCTTAAACAATGACACAAACCTGCCACAGGAGGTGAACACAAACATGATAGCAGAGCTCTACAAGCACATGCTCCTGAGGGCTGAGATGTTCACCAGTCTTTAATCTAAAGTCCAGTCTGAAGTCTTTAAGCTGGAGTCTGAGTCAAGCCTGGAGTCTTTTGTCATGAGTCTGAGTCGAGTCTCAAGCCTTTTCATGCCCTATTTGCAAAGTATTACATAGACATAATACATAACGTTTGGGAAAACTGAACTCGTCTGCCTCACTCTGTAAATAAAAATAATAAAATACATGTAAAATTATTAATTTGAAGAGGCCTATTCACATTAAAAGTTCAAAGGTAAAAAGTCTTCCAGCCTTTAACCATCGTGTCTGTTGCTTTTAATAGTGCGAGGGAGAGAGAGCAGAGACAGAGTTAGTTTAGCAACAAAGAGAGCGAGTGCAATCAACACACGCACAATTTGTTTTGGCTGCTGCAAAAATGCAGGAAAAAACCTGGATATTAATAGTTAACGATAACAGACTCACAAGTCCTTTATATTGAGTCAAGCCTGAAGTCACTTCAGGTTCAGTCTGAAGTCAAGTCTGAAGCCTATTAAAATGCGACTTGAGCACCCATTTCTTCAAGACGGCCAGTAAACAGGCTGAGGGTGTGGTGCTAGAACATGAAGTTAACAGAGAACAGAATCTGGAACCGAGTCCATTATGCCTGAGCAGCAGTCTCACAATCCCCTCCAATACTGCATTGTCAGCCAAAAACACTACAGCCAATTCCAAAACCTGTATTCTTTCATTGGTGGAATACAAAAGGTATTTTTGAAGAATATTCTGGCCTCTGATTTTAAATTATGAAATAAAAGGGAATGTTAAGCTTCAAAATAAAGATAAATGCTTCATTTGATTTGGATTTCATTTGATTTGGATTTGATTTTTTCAATGAAGTGGAGTCTAACAGTGCCATTTCTCATTCACTTTATGATATAGTAATAATTCATCTTTTGTGGCGAGTAAAGGATGGGAGAACTTTCATTTTTGAGTGAAATGCCATTCTACTAGTATAATAAACATAACAGGGCTGGTGGCAAATCAGCACAAAAACGTACAACCACGAAACAGTACAGCAGTTTGATAAAGTGATCATTCCTCTGAGACTTTCCATTGAGATGTGCAGCCAGAGAAAACAGAGCAGAACAGGTGCATGGCGTACCTAACTGTGTAAACTGCATACATACCAGGTCATTGATTTATTGATGGTATTTATTGACAAAAACAATATGCACTTGTGTTAAAAGCTGGTGAAGTGAAGACAGGACAGGACAGGAAACAGGGAATTGGCTTACTCTTACAACCCCATTAAGCTGGTCTAATGCATAGCGGGAACTTACTTAATAAACCTGCTGATGCACAACAAAACATGTGTTCACATGACGAGGCTTTGCAGAAAACTCCGGCACATAACATTAAGTCCCGTCATCTCTATCTGAACCTGAAATCTAGTGAGCAAATAAACTGTCCGATTATGCTGGGGACGAGTCTGACATGCATTTGTGTACAGTCTCCTGCTGTGTGAGGGCACCGGATAAAAAAAAACACAGTTGCATCTATAAAATTTAAAAAAAAGAAAATGGGAAAACTCTCAGCAAACAAAACATGACCGTTGTGTGATACAGTTATGGTCATGCAGTTGCTGATAATCAAATTTTTATTAACTGCTCAAAGACATTGTTATTTTTATGGTGTAGGAGAGATTTATGTAACAGTGGGAATCATTAACACATTGCTGGCGTGTTTTTCATCTCTTTCTGACTGCTGTCTCTTGACACGTCATCTGTAGGTATTCCATCTCCTCTGACCGGGAGGGCCCACTGAACACATCTTTACACTGCTGGGTGTATGGGGCCTGGGGCCTAACTTTATCATTTTGTCCCGGGCGACACGAATTCTAGCAACAACAGTCATTCACAATCACATACTTTCATGTGGTGAACAGAAAGGTTCACAACAGTGATGCTGACTTAGTCTAGATATGGTCCAAAAACAAACAATAGGAAGTGTGTTGCTCCATAGGTGTGGGCCTTAAACAAATTCTTTTTATACATAATATTTATAAACTCTAAATTTTTGAAAACAGACAAGTTCATTATTCACGGACAATCGCTGTTGGTAGATTTTGAAACAACACAAACTTCTGTTAACCAGGCACCCAGGAATGGTTAATAATCTCAAAAAGGCCAAATATTGGTCATTTAATCTGTCTGTCTGATATATATATATATATATATATATATATATATATATATATATATACACACACACACACACACACACACACACACACACACACACACACACGTTTACTCACATTTTATACATGTTACTCTTTTCTTTCTTAAATATGTTTTAAACAAAGCAGATGATTTTGCCAAAAGAATGTGGTCAGCATATGTGGCCACATTACATAAGAAGTAAGTCTGTCTTATATTTAGTTGACCATAAACAGGATGTCATATAATATATATATATATATAATCTGTAGATAAACCAGAAAGCCATAGTACATTTCCCATAAGATTTCACTCTGACAAACCAGCATGAGGAGTGTAGGAGAAAACGTAAATATTTGTGTTCAACACAGAGCAAGTTCTGTTCAGGAGATCTGCTGTGAAAGTCGTGTACAGCCCAAACATTTGTCTGTATTATCCACCAAGACTTTCTTTTACTCTGTAATGGGGAGAAGAAATGACCCTTTACACACGGGTGGAAGGGGGGCTCCAATACTTACTTGATCTTCCCCTGGTTTTGTTAAAGCAGACTGGATGCACCCCCCGGGTCTTAAACCCAAGCCCATTGTCTGCGCCCGGATCCACGGGATTATTTCAGTGCGATTCAACACACGGCCGAGTCAATTCAGATTAAGAACTGAATACAAATTCAGTAGCGGTCTTAACTTACTTGGATGGAGTCATTTGCCATGGTGGTATCTGAAGGTCAGGAGACACCGATCAGCCCTTTTTCCTCTCCGTAGATTGTCAATGATCGCCAACAAAGCGGTCCTGCTCTTCTGTCAGCTCTGCAGCCGATTATAACTTGTAATAACCGGCCGTCGCGCTGCCGTCGGTCCCGTTACGGGTGCGCGTCATCCGGTCAACATATACGTACACATTCACCCCCAATTCGAGGCGAAAGGCCAAAATAAAACAATGCAAATGAATACACGTAAATTCAAAGCACCGACTCACTCAGACTCATCGTCCGTTTACGCTTACACGACACACGGGCGGATTGCGGTATTGTTCCGCGACTGCATCCCGAAGCACTTGTGGCGGAGCTCGTCACAGCTGCCCGCACGCAGCGCGCTCGGGCCGGGCAAACGGGCAGAAGAGTCGCGCTCTTTCCTCCATCACCCGCAACGCAACGCGAATATTAACGCCGAAGCGTCGTTAAACCGGGCCCGATCCGTCCACGTCCACGGCCGGCGGAGAAAACACGACCCGCTCCTCCGCAGGACAATGCCGCCTGTAGCGCGCGCGTCCCGCGCCAGTGATGATGATCGCGGCTCGCGCGGGAGGCTGGTCGGTCACCCCGGGCGCGCGCGTCGCGGACGCCGGTTGCGCGCTACAGGCGGGCTTCACGTGCCCGCGCATCGTGCCCGCTGGTGAATTGCTTTGGTTTCATGACAACATTTGAAGCGGCTGGAAACATGAAGGTGTTGCGAATGAAATACGAAAGGGATCGTTCACCATCATCGTTCATGTCATCACAGACCTGTGTGACCGCTTTCTTTTCTTCTGCGGAACAAAAGAAGATATGTTGAGAAACGTCCCATGTCATTTTTTCAACATACTTCAAATGATCTCCTTGTGTGTCCCTTAGAATAAAAAAAACAAGTCTTTTTCATTTTTAGATAAACTCTCCTTTTTGACAGTGTCACCAAAAATGAATTAATTTACACAAATCGAAACCTATTCTGTTTTATTACACTGTATTGCTTTGGCTATTGTCCGTACAATGAAGGTGATCGGCGATCGGCAGCCGCCAAACTCCATAAGGACAAAAAAACATCAATTAAACCATCATTTAAAGTAAAATAATGCCACATAATGTGAAGTCATGAGACTTAGCAACAGGTCCGACACATATGATGTAAGTTTTAATCTGTGGACTCGTAGTCCACACTTTATTTTTAAATACAACAATAAGTACATTAAACATTTAGGTCTGTTTTTTAATTGGTTTCAAAGAATTACAAACACAAATAGAGGGAAACATATACTAAAAACAACAAAATGAAAACGTACCTAATATTGTTTTATCCTCTGCCTTTAACATTTAGGCTTATTTCCCCACACTTTTACATTTATGTGTACTAAATTTATCGTGCATACATTTAAATAAAATTGATTATTTTAAATGTACGTCTGCTGGTTACTGACTAGTCAATGAGTAGAGGAAGTACAAATATGGTCATGTTTAACTTTGGCCTTGATGCTAATGCGCGACATCATCTCAGTTACTTTAATTTGTCTAATAATTGCTAATAATTTATTAGGTTTGTCACATGTGCAACACGATCTTACATAGACAAAGTCAACAGTTACTTAAAATAGTTAGTTAAAAGTTTCTAAAAACAATTGCAGGTCTTTGCACCTACCTGTTAAGTCGTGTCCTAGGCTAGTTATTGATAGTAATATGTGTTGACGTGTTTATAAATAGATAATTATTGATTGTAGGAGCAGAAATCACGATCGTCATTTACTTTTGAATATATTTTTACATGATTATTTGTCACAGAGTATTGCGGGGTTGTAGGCTAGCGGACTAATGGCTAACATAGAGAACGCAGAGTTGTCTTCATATAGCAACGAAGAGGAAGAAAGCAAGTCTCTGAATACGAGAGAGGAGATGGCGCAAACTTTTGAAGGTAATGGAGGAGGAAAGTTTTGAAAGAAAAACAATGAAACCTCATTATCTGATCCAAAGGGATGCTCTGGTTTGCAGGAGACAGTGCACTGGCGCCCTCTTTCGGTGATGGGAGGTTTTGTTGGGTTGAAAGCGCAGTGGACGGTTCATCATATCACAATAAGACAATGATGGATGAAAAACTGTCTCCTATTGCAAAGCAGCTTCAGTACCTGCTGAATAAGGCAGATGAGTTTCAAGCACAGCTAATGTGGAGGTGGGATTTCAATGTTTTGTGTGATGTAAACTAAAGCCTGAATGTAAAATCTAACCCTGCGCATCAAAACAGGAAAGACAATTGAGCTTATAAAGACATTTAAAGGGGTAACTGATACTGATACAGTCAAATGTCTTACGTCTCAGCCATTTGAACAAATGTATGTCTTTTATAGCTCAGACTGCTTACAGATTGATGGATTTTCCTGCATTATTCCAATGTTTCTACAAACCTGTCAGTCATACTTCACTTACCTGGAGTCCACAGCCAGAAACTCCCACCCCCTCCGTCCACCTCTCTCCATATACATACGCACACAGGTGAGTGTTTTCATTCTGCACATCACATTACACTGTCGGTAAATGTGAGCACCCAAAGAACCTGGAATCATCATAAACCAGCCTGGAAATATAACTCATGAAGAATCGTGTGGACAGTGAAGTGGAGTTGAACAGCAAACATGAGACACTGGGAACACAAATGTCCACTGTGTTTATATCCCATTACAGCTTTTGCAGTTCTCGCAGCAGCTGTGCTCTCGTCTGGAGCAGCTGGTGATGATGTTTGCCTCCTTCAGTATCCTCTCAGTGGAGGAAACCGATCCAATGAGGTAATAAACCAATCATAAAGCAGAGATAATAAAGGTGTGGATAGAGTCAAAGGATACTCATCTCACAAAAGCACAAAAGGAAAGTTTATAGTGATCTGACATCCTGCATGTAGTACAGGCTGATGTTTTGGTTGCCATGTCTGACAAATATGTCACTTTCACGTCAAGAAATTGTGGTTGTGAAAAACATACAGGAATTTGTCTTTTTGGAGTTTGGCAGCTGCTGATCACCAATCACCTTCAGAAATTTCATGTGTTATTTTTATTATATATTTTCACTGCAATCGTTTGCTCTTTATATTCTATTTTTCAGTATCTCACACTTCTTCATTGGCCAGTGTCAAATAGACAACATGAAGCTGTCAATTTTTCGGTACTGTTACCCCACCCCCTTTCTTGCCTCAGCCAATACCACGCTATACAAGCGTATGCGCTGGAATGTGGAGCAAGAGACAGAGGGAGGGACTGAGAGACATTCCAGCACAGAGTTGTGAGTGATTTGTTTAAGTTCCTGTGACTAATAATGTCAGAGAAACAGTCATTTAAAAGGACAGGGGACATTCACCCATTTTTACAAGGCACCCATACCTCCACAGTTATTTTCTGTGTTGTGAGGATGTACTTGAGGAAGTCGATGGAGGAGAAAATAATGGAGAAAAGGCAGAAACAGGGCGACAGAGTAGAGTGACCAGAATCTGGTCTATTGGTCAGTGGATCCAGACATACCCAGACACTGATGACATCACTGACTGGTAATGAAATGCCTTCAGTCACATAAAGATCCTTCTACATATTCTAAATATTCTGTAATCTGATAGTAACACTGTAGGATTAATTTCCACTATGTATTAACTATTTAAGGTATACTAGGTGCTAAATTAATTCTGTTGTGTGTGGTGTTAAAGGGTGTTGTGTTCAGTGCCTTGTGGTCAGTACAAGCTGCTGTTGTGTCTGGGAAGTGAGGAGCCTTCGCCTTGCACTGCCACAGACTGCCTGCTGGGGGCGCTACTGTCTGAGGAAACAGACCGTACAGTTGTCACTGAAACATGATGTGGTGGTACATGCACAAGGCTTTGCCTGCCAGAGTATCAGTAGAAGTTGTTAGTTTGTGTTGTTAGAAGTTTGTGGTGTTTCTTTTTCTTTAACTCAAGTTACATACTCATTTCCATACAAGTTCAAAAATGAAACGCTACTTCAAACCAGCTTTATTTTTCATGATGGAAATATTATAGTACATTGGCTATCCATGTAACCTATTAAACAATCCAGAAGAGAAAGGTAAATACCCTCTCTATAAAAAAGTAAACAAATAACAATTCTTCATTACAAAATAATAAATTACAAGCTGTAGCTGGAATCCCTGTTTTCCCTGATTAAAGTGTGAGTGGATCATCTGATATTTACTTTAAAATGAAAATTAAAAGCTTCTTAGAGTTTAAAAATGAGCTGAAGTATTAAATGTTATCTGATCAAATACTTCACAGCACTGGACAGATCAGCAATGCACAATTATGATAATCTCCATTCATAACACAGTAAACAGACTGCTACTTGAATCATCTCCCTTTAAAACCAGCATACATCTTACCTTCATATATGACAAAACCGTTCATACTGTTGAAGTTTAAAGGGTTGAGCTAACCTCAGATAAATTAATGAAGCGTTCCACTGAACAATGACAATGCAATACCAACAAATACCCGGCACACACACTCACAACACAGAAACCTGACACTGACAATCTTGTAGAGTAGTCCCAGTGTAATTCATTTTGTCTTTGTTGAAATACAACACCCACCCTTTAAATTTACTTTACTGTGTTCGAGTCATGTGTTCGATAAATTCAGATCATTTATACTAGAGAAAGACTTAAGATACAGATTAGTGACACAAAAACCCATTATAATAAGAGACAAAACACTTCAAGGAGACGAATTTTCATTCATACTAATGGAGACAAACTTATTTTTCCTCAAGCAGAGTGAGTAATACAAGAAAGGACTTGCAAGACAAATCACAGTGTATTCATTTGCATAACTGTTATAAAAAAGGCCAAATACATAATAATAATTACAGCAGACACACATAGCAGATCAGTTTTCTGTCAGAAATGTTGCAAGAATATCTGCAATCTAGACTGTTACATTAGTAGACTTCACTTTAAGGAGCTGTACATCACGCTTGGTCTGCCCTAGAATTTAAGCGTGTGTTGTTTTTAATTTATCTAATGCAGTTGTTCTCGAGTCCGGTCCTAGCCACCCACAGCACTCCACAATTTACATCTCTCACTTAACACACCAAAATCAAATCATCACCAAGGATGGGAAACCCTGCTCTGGGATAGCAGATGTCCTGCAGAAGTTAGTTCCAGTCCTGCGTCACACCTTTTCAAGTAATCCTGAAGGCTTTAATTAGCTTGTTCAGGTCTGTCTGATGAAGGTTGCAGCTAAAGACTGCGGATGGTGGACCACTTTGACTTCCCTGAATTAAATGGGGTTTGTGAGATAAGACATACAGAATGAGCAGTGTTGTGGGTAATAAACCAGATTTAAAAACAACATGCACCAATGCAGGGTCCATTTAAAATTATTCCAGTGTTCCAGTGCCTGTAAAACTAATATAAACTAATATAAAAAGTCCCTTTCGCACATTCATACACAGAGGATTGAGGCACAGTGTTTAGAGGGTTCACAGTAAAGAATCGTGTAATGTATGTGAACAGTATTCCTGCAGCATCTCATAACAATAAGACATTTTAAAATCCCTGTAGCACGTTATTTTAGCCGCTTAACTCAGCAGTTAACTCATCTTACAGCAGTTCAGATTCCCTTCAGAAAATCTGACAAACTATAAACCAGCTTTGTAAATTAGTTTCACATTTTTAAGATGCCCTGCTTCTTCATTATCAGAATTACAAAGACCAATAATGGTCTTTAAACCCATTTAAAAAACCCATTTAAAAATAATTTTACATGTTGGTTAACCATGCTTGTTTTGGAGACTATTTTATACAACTCTAAAGATTATCTACATTACCGAATGAGCCCATAAACCTTTAAAATCAGTAGTTAATCATACAAATCATGTAAATCATCTTTAAAAAAAATAGATTAAACAATGCGCAAGAAATGTAGAGTTGTCTAATAAAAGCATTTTATGGCCTACTTAACTAAAGCTAAATTACACCAGTATGTTTTGTTATTCAGCATAGTGCAGGAAAAGAAACAACAATTTGATCTGAATTGGAAACCTGCATGTTTCAATTTACCTAAGGCATTGATCGTTTTTACTCATCTTGATGTTTACATAAATTGGAAATCAGTGCATCATACATTGTTTAGTTGCTTTTGCAAGGGTATGGGGTGTGGAAATGAAAGCTCACTGCTCTAGAATAACTGCTAGGAGAAGGTAGCATTCTGCAGTGTCAGTTTCATGTAACACTTTTTATACTCCAGCACTTGCTTGAATGAGCAGAAATGGAAGAATCAGTTCAAGATTTTTGACTCTCAGAATTTTCTCAGTGATGTGTCTCCAACTCTACGACTGTCCACTCACCCTGAGCAGAACTGCCTGGAGCTTCAGGTGAGAAGCTGCTCACGGAAGTCACGGTGGCTGAAGAGGGTGTAAGTGGAGGCAGTAGGTTGGGCCACAGGCTGTTTTCTAGAGGGCTGAGCATTCCACCTGCCCCTCCAGGTAGCAGGAGAAGGGGTGAGCAACTATCACCTGTAAGGAGTAATGTCTGGTTGATCAGATGCTGGACAATGTCTACCTTCTTGCCCCAGTGAGACTCTGGAGGTGTGGGTCGTTCAGGTGATCCAAAGGAAGACTGTGAAGGACTGTCTTGGTCTGCCTCCCCATGTTTTTTTTGTGGATCCTGATCAGTTGTTTCTAGTTGTGAAGGTGTTGTGTAATGTAAATAAAAATCATCTTCAGGACGTCTTTGGGTCTCTTCGTCACGACAAACAATTAAGGTTCTTTCATCCTCTGCTTTTTCAGGTTCCTCGACCACTTCTTGTCTCTCCTCTTCTGAGTCACTTGTTTCTACCGTTTCATAGATGGTGCAGAGGCCTGATGAAGGAGAAAGGAGGACTGGTATATGCACCTTGTTTTTTTGCTGCTGCTCCTCAAGTTCTTCTTGCCACTGCATAATTTGCCGTTGCTGCTTTAGTTCTTGCTCTTGCTGCTTGAGTTGCATCTCAAGTAAATTCCTCCTCTGTTTCTCCAATGCCTCCTCTTCTCTCTCATTCCTCTTTTGTTTCTTTCTTGCTTCTCGTCTCTCTTGCTCTTGATTTAGTTTCTCCTGCATTTGCTGAATCTCATAAATCTGCTGTTGGTGTTTTTCTAGACATTGAAGTTGTGCGTTTGACCCCAGACTTGGAATTCTGGGAGGGAGGTCAGTGGGAAGCCGTGGTGGCTGGGTCGCATGGGCAGCTCGGGGCCGGAGGTGACGTTTGGAGGATGTTGCCATTTGGATGTGGAGCAAGTCTTGTGGTTGTGGTGTTGAGTGGGAGTTCTTTTCTGTGAATGAGGCAGAGTCCAAAGCATATGTTAAAAAAGAGAAGTAGAAGGTTATAAAGCACCATCAAAAACTGCAGCGTTTAATGGAACAGAAAAGCTTTGTGGGAAAACACAAAAACCTTGTGAGATTGCAGTATAAGCTAAAACAATTACAATGGAAATGAAAAACAAATCAAGCATTGTAACTAATTTCACACCTTAGTAACATTTTCTTGAAATACATTTAGTGAGATTTGTGCAATAAAAGCGGCCACACCCTGTATATGCAGTAACCACTAAATATTGTGAAGAGCAAACACAAGTAAACAAAAGGCGAATGGAGGTGAACAATACCCCTAACAATTAGCTGAAAGCATGCAAAAGTGAGCGCTCACCATGCATATGCAACGCAGCAAAAAGCAAACAGGTATTTCTTTTAAACATTGAGAAATATAACCCATACATATAAAACAAAACATGCGTTACAAAATAAGCAACCCCAGTGCATTTATTTGGTGAGGTGAGCATGCAGCTTAAACACAGATGTTACTGAAAAGTGGGCGGTGCAAAGCTGGCCCAGATAAGAGGGTGCCGAAAAACTCAACATGGGAATTTAATGAAGTCCAATTAGTCCAGTCCACACCAGTTGTGTCAAGCCAGGTCCTTTTCAGTTAGCTTCAGCTCAAACTTTGTAAATAACGAGATTAAAGCAGGTTTGCCCAGTTAGTCCCCAAGTAAAAGATGTGAAAAGTCTGCTCCAGCAGCAGTGGTATCAAAATAGATGAAGAATAAAACAAGAAGGTGGAGGACTTAAAGCACCTTGAAAGAGGTTGAGATCCAGAAGGTTGATGGGGTCAGATCTTGTTTTTCCAGATCTTGGGGGTACAAGCTGAAGGAACATAATGGCATAAAAGAAACTCGTCCTCCTTCTGCTGGAAACATCCTGGTTTCTTTACATAATTCAGTCACAACAGCTTTAGTATTTGTGTGCAGGTGTATTTGTGTGCCAGCTGGTGTGTGAGATATGGTAAATAAAAAATGTTCAACTACAACAACGCTCTGGAGCCTAAACTATTTACATATTGCAGAGACATTAATTTTGGTGTTATATTGCTGAAGTACTAAGGATTTTACATTGCTTCCAAAGAACAACCCAAAAGCATATTGGATATTGTTTAGACGTAATATCACGTGATAAAGAAAGAACTTATATTATCTTTACTATAAGGCTATTTTAGTTGTGAAGTAACCTCATTAGAATGTAACTGAGAGTCTACAGTAATTTACAACAGTGAGCATTAAAATAAGCAGGTGCAAATTACCTTGAAACTCAAACATCAAGAAACATACAGAGAAAAGAAAGAACTGTGTTAAATATCTAACCTTTATTTAAAGTTATGACATTAATTACGCCAGATTAACAAGACTTAAAAAGGAAGGGGTTGGCAAACCCTAAAGTGCAGAAGAGAGAAATGTGTAAAGACAGATCATAATGATGAAGAAAACTGGGAACAGATTGGCACTTGGAGTTAATCAACGACAGAATACAAAAAGCAATATGCATTTAATCAGTAAAAAAAAAGAACTGGATAAATACACACAAAATGCTGAAAGTCCGATATATGTTAATTTTTCTTCAAGGCTTCTTTGTTTGTTGTTCTCAAACTTTTCATGCCAGTTTAAACCAACACCCATTGTTAGTACAACAAAAAAAGTAACCTTTTGTACAACAGGTAGTAGCTATTGCACATACAGGAGCTCAAAGCCATATACTTATGTGCTGTAATAGTTGTATCACATTTTGAAGTGGCACCATTGTTCTAAATGACGTTTTTCTCTATTTTTGCTCACTCAATTTAATAAAAGACATTATCAACATACCAATCCCAAACTGGACGAAACCTCAATATAGAGATTACATCAACAAGGGATATTGGAAGTTGGATTCTTAAAGTGCACTCTATACATTACCTGTGAAGTGACTATCAGTATTTTTGCATATAGTGGAGAAGTAGGGATGAGTGTCAAGCTCTTGTTGTTCTTCTGGCTGCTGTGGGGATGAAGCATCTATCAAGCATGACTCTAAGGGTGCAGTCCCCGGCACTAAATCAGGCTCAGGCAGGTGACCACTCTCTCCACACAGCATGTACTTCCCATGTTGGCTTTTGAGAGGTTCGATCTTTTCCTCATCTGCAGGAGTAGGTATCAGAGTCAGCTCTTTAAGAAGAGATGGATCCTTGGCCTCATCTGGAAGCTGCTCTTCGTTTTCTAGGGAAAAGATGCCAGGACTCTTGCTGCAACTTTCGGCAGATGACTGGGCATTGGAGTTGTAGGTGGTGTTGTCAAAGCCATAGGATGCAGCAGACGTGGCAGACTGAGGAGTGTCACTACCACCACCACCACCTTCAGTCTCTCCAATTTCTTCACGCTCCTCTAGAGTGGACAAGCTGTGGGCCACTGGTGCTGTTCCACAGGTATTGCCAGTGACAAGTAGCTTTTCACCTTCTGTGTCACTTGCCTCATCCTCAGTAGCTGATGAGGAAGATGATGGTGCAGATGCTGGAGCAGTTGCTGGACCACCCAGCACATCATCAGCTGGCAGAGTCCCTGGTTCTTCCTCCTCATCAGCACATTCAAGGTGAAAGCCTAGATCTTGCATAATGTCAGGCAAGACCGGGTTCAGTTGTTCTGGTTGCAGCTCCCCTGTAGAATGAATCTCAGTACCAGAGCAGCTGCTGTAATCTTTCACTTCTTCTGGTAAACCTGTGTCAGATAGTACCTCAGGGCCACTGAGTGTTCCAATCAACTGTGATTGGGATTCACAGGTTTGAAGTGGTGTTGGGCCTGGTTTGGGACACACATCCCCCTCTGCAGTGGTAAGTGGAGATTGAGGTGAACGAAGTGTGGGATCAATAAGGTTTGGGAGGGAAGGGGAAGGACCTCGTTCAGAATTGCTACCATCAATGGTTGCTTGAGTAGGTACCTGGGTTGGGGTTTCTGGGTCTGCTTGCCAATGGTCAGAAGAAGGGCTAGCAAGAAGAGTAGAGGCCGGCTGTGGTAACTGGGCCCAAGGATCAGCAAAGGAACTGGACTGATTCCACTGGGCTAAAGAGGCACAGACATCCATGGGAGGAGGCTGGATACGATTCAGGTTGTCTAACCTGTAGTCATCTGTCAAGTCATCCTCATCTGCATTCCCATAACTTTCAAGCCCACTCTCAGTTATGCCCTCACTTACCATTTCTACATCGTCATCTTCATCATCTTCATTGTCATGATGCTGCCTGTGTGAGTCCTCTGCTCTTTCCGACCCCACTTCCATATCACATACCCGATCATCATCATCCTCATCCTCATCTTCATTATTAAGAATGTCAGAAACCTTCTCAAAGTCAGGAGACCCAACAGATACACCTTCGCCATCAGCTCCTTTAAGACTAGCATCACCCAGATCATCCATGCTTTCAGTCCCTTCAAGGACTCCTGGAGCACTGAGCTCCGATGCTCCTTGTTGGCTGCAGCTTACATCTTCAGAGTCAAGCTCAGATAGCATAGCTCCTGCCCGCCAAATGGACCCAGGAAGCCCAGCTGACCCAGGTTGAGACTCTTCAGTGGGCTGGGTGCCACTCATTTCTGACAAAGATACTTGCTGACTACCCTCCCTCTCTTCATCTTCCACATCTTCATAACAGCCACTGTTAATTAGTTCAGCTTTTTCAGCCACCTCTATGCCAACAGAGGGCACTAATGTAGCAGGAGGGTTATCAAATGGTGAAGCAGTTATGTTTTTTTGTTGAATCACAACGGCAGTGAGCTTTTCATCGACTGCTCTTAAACCATGTTCCTCAAATTCCTGAATAATTGCAGAAGCTGTAGGATCAGACATTTCATCTGGACCAGCTTCTACAAGGGCCTCTTGAGTCAAAGGCTCTGTGCCAGCATTCGTATTAAGGACCTGCACATCTATATTTTCCTGAACATCTAAAGAGGAGGAGGCTTGTGTGTTTAAGGAGCTCTCTAAAACTGCAGTAGCTTCAAGCCCCAAAACAGATTCTTCTGTGGCTATGGCTGCAGCTGTTGCAATAGCAACAGTAGCTACTGCAGCTGCTGAAAGTTGCACAGACTCTACTGCAGGTTCTTTTTCAGCAGGCTTTTCTTTGACAACAAGAGGTAAAACAGACTGTGTCGGTTTGGTTGGCTGAAGCTTTCCAGTGACTGCCAAAGCACTGCCTGTCTGTCTGTGACTAGGGGAGGCTGCAGTGTTCTTTCCTGATGTTGGCTGTGAGGGAGTGTTTCGTGGACTAGGTGGCACCTTACGTGTTGGTACGCTTTTTTTATCATCTGGTTTTAGTTGAGGTGCTTTGATGCTAGGTAGGGGTTGTTTTGTAGCTGCAGCTGGTTTTAAAGCCTCTGAGTTTGAGGGCTTGCTGGGAGCAGGACGGGATGTTTTTGAGGCAACTGGCTTCTTTGCCAATGCGGTAGTGGCTGTTTTGCCAGCATCTATAAATAATAAACACATGTTGATTATATTGGGCACTAAAACACTAAGCAATATTTTTTCATCAATAAATATTATTTTAAATGCTTTGCTGCAAATGGTACTCCACCTTTGCGGGTAGCTGATGCAGTGACCAGGGGTTTAACAGGCTGTGGAGCACTTGTGCGGCTTGTTTTACCCACTGCAGTAGTCGTTGTACTGGTGGTTGTTCTGCCTGGAGCTAAAGTGGCAGCTGGTCGTGGGGCAGCACTTCCAGTTGTCCTAAAAAAAATTGACAAAAGTCTTGAGCAGTTATGAAAAGGAATAAAGCATGTTTTTTCTTTATCTGTGGAAAGTTTGAAAATATGCAGATAAAGAAAGCATAAGAATAAGGCACATTTCAACAAACCTGGCTCCCAACCTTGGGTAGTAAATCTGTAGTTTGCACATGTGCCATAAAAGCAATTTCATGCAGTACCAGAAACCAAATCCACCAGGCCTATTCATCAACTACAGCATCTACCTACCATATTTTTTTCTAACCTGAGAGAAAATTTTAGAGAGGAAATAAGGGAGTCAGTAAGAGGTGGAAGAGAAATGGTATGAAAGAGGACAGAGTAGGAGTGGGATGGTAAAGCACTTTGCTAGCAACCACACTAAGAAATGGCAGATAATCAATTTCCTTTTTCCTAACCTACACTCCTCTAATGCAGCTGAGACAGTTGCCTCTGAATAATATCGGATGTGTGGTGGGGTTCTGAAGTCTTTCACACTTAAAATATGCAATTCGGAATAGAGGCAAGTGGACATAGACCTTAATACACCACTGTATTTAGTAACAAATATGGTGGAATGTCAATGAAACACATCTCCTTCTGTTCCATTGTCGTGACCTTTGCACATTTCATTAGTCTAGATTAAAAATACCAGAAGACTTTCTGTAAGCATTATTCAGAGGCACCAAGACTTCAAAAAGACAAGAACTGCATGAACTGTACTGGAATGCTTAATTCACTGCCAACAACCAAAAGACATACTCAAGTTCTTACACAGACAATGCACGCAATGAGCGTGATACTTATAGCAGGGTACAATGAAGAACATGGTCAACTGGCTTGGCCCCACATGCCTAGACTATAACATCTCCCCCACAAATTATTCTAAAACAACAGCCAACTGTTATAAAATGAGAACAAAAGAACTGGAATTTCCCATCAAAATTCTCTGACCTACATGAAATTTATTTGTACTGACTAGGACAATAATTAAACTGTCTTTAGATAAAGGAATAAAAAAAGACAACAAAGGGGAGGGGGGGGAAAGGACTAAAATGACCTTACGACAGAAGAGCATGAGGTTGAGGAGTTCAAGTACAGAAACTTAGTTCCGCTTTGCATTCATAACTTCTTTTTTCAGCATTAAAGTCCATAAGAAACAAAGACTCAAAGTGATGTCAAGGCAGAGGACAGGTCAAGTAGTTTCCACAGAGATGAAGACTTGGATGGAGCAATCAGCTTTCCTTTTGTCAGTACAAATCAAACTACACAGGGCTTGAGGTTCACAAGAGGGCATGCAAAACTTACCTTGCTTGTTCAGGGCTCACAGAATTGGAACACAGAACACATACCATATCAGTTAGTAGGCGTTAATTAAATAATGGCCATGTGGATAAAGACACTGTTCTGAATTAAATACACATCCTTCAATGCCCCAGGCAGGGGATTTACTTTACACCCCAGTTACACTCATGGCTTTAAAACATCACTCAGTGTCTTAATTACTTCATTCAGTGTGGGTCTTTAAGGGTGCGGGGTCATTTGCAACTTCATGAGCATCATTGCACTGTTTCGAAATTATTAGCTCATTCATTTTTAAATATTTTTCTTGTGGTATAATGTGATGGGAGCCATCTGTTCTACCAGTATTTCTGCAGCCAGGACACAATGATGGAAAACAAATGGAGAAAGACTAACCAGCAGCTTGGTTTATAGGATATTAAAACGGTCGATGAAATCAATTTAGGCTGATGCTAAAATCCAATTTCCAAAAGACATTTCCTGTTCTGCAGAACTCAACTCTATCTGCCCAAGCTATTAAAGTCTTTATGCAACACAGACCATTTGAACTCCCTACTTGCTTTTGGGGTGTGGTTGGAGGGACTTAATCTGCAGCCACTTGATTTAGTGACACTTATCTACAGCCAAAAGGGTGTGGGATGGTTCATGATGTAGTTGTAGACAGAAACCATGAACATTCATATGCAAGACAAATTGTGTAAGTGAAGAAGAGATGTTGTGGTTGAATTATGAGAAGGCTTTTATGGAGCTAGTTTACATTTCCCACAGTGGAAGTGTGATTGTGTTTGCAGTGTAAACAAACCCTCTGAAGCTTTAGGAAGGTTAAATATTATGTGACATACATCAAAGGAAAACATACCCAAGAAGGAAGATCAATAAAGATCAGACATGCACAATTCACTAACTGTCTTCCTCTTTGTCACAGGCATTTTTAATCCAGACTGAATTCGGAGTCAATACAGAAACACAGACAGTGTGTACACACTTACCACACCCTACACTTCTGTTTGTCTAAGGTGCTTGATCTCACACAGACACATTTCCAACAGAACTGTAAACTGACATCAAGCATGGGATTAAGGGTGTGAGAAAAAATGAGGTGGATGAAGATTGGAAGATGAGGCTGTCGTTTTATGTTAACTTGTACACAATGTACATTTCAAAGGGTTGCACAGGTTGCACTATTTATATCCCATGATGGGATGTAAATGGTGAATAACAGACAGAAGAAAACAGAAAAAGACATAATATAGATAACTTTTGTCATTAAAGCCATTTCACTCAAGAGAAGACACCAATTATCATTCCCAGAGAGGACTGATAACAACAAGAGCACAGTCGGGCCTATACCCTATACTTGTTTTTAGTGAGTCTTACTCAGAGTGGGACAAAAAACATGCCAATAACAGCCACACACACACAAAAGAGATCATTCCACTGCAAAACACCCAGTCAATATCAACATTTAAAGTGGCCAAAACACAGAGCCATTCCAACTCTGAATCCCTTTAAATCTTTGCTGGAATTCTCAGGGAATTCTTGCCATATTGATTCCACAGACTGCTCCAAATTAATAACAATATAATATGATACAATTCCAATGAAACCTAAGTGACCACAGACATACAACGCATTTGTTCAAATTCAACCATGTGTGTTACCCTTAAGAAATATAACTTTATATATAACTTGAAGCAACATAAATATTTGAAATCTAGTCAAATCTAGCCAGGATCAAATATAGTCCAAATTCAAACTACAATGTAAAACTTCACTGGCTGGTTTACCTGTTAGTTTTGGGAGCTGTAGTGGTTTTGGCTGTGGCTGCAGTGCTGGGTTTGGCAGTGGCGGGCCTTGGAGCTGGAGCTGAGGAAAAAATATAAAACTGTAAATTCACTGACAAATCCTAAAAAAGCTGTAAAATAAATGCAAAAGACTGATGACTAAAATAAATTTATTTTGTGAAGAAACTATCACATCTGCATACTCACTACATTACCTTTTGGGAAATATTGGGCTATGTACAAAAGGTTTTAGAAACCTGTGAACTGAAATGGTCTAATTGTCATCCTGCCTCAAAGTGCTTGTGATGTGAACCATTCCAGTTTTGATGCGCTGCTCACATAAACTAGAAACAGTAAAGTGGTGCTACTGATATATGTCGAGGTCCGGTTGGAGCCAAGTCGGAATATCTTGCAAGGCAGAAATATCAGGGATATAGACAGTTGAAACCTCTTACCTGTGGTTTTAGGCTTGGTTGGGGCACTGGTGGAAACTGTGGCAGGTCTCCTACTGAGGCTGGTGGCTGTGCTGACAGTTGTTCCTGTCTTTGTACCACTGGTCGCAGTTGTTGTTGTCATTCTACTAGTTCCAACAGTTGTCACCTTGGATTGGGCCCTTGAGGTTGTAACAGCAGTGGAAGGACCAGCAGGTTTCTTACCAGGGGAAGAAGCTCCAATTGCAGTGATGGGTTTCTTCTCTGCTGTCGCAGCAGTAGCTGGAATGGGTTTCTTGGTTGTGGTACTTGCCACAGTTTTTGGAATGCCATTAGCTACACGGCTTTGGGTTACTTTGGGTCTTGTACCTGGTCCAGTGGTCGCTGGGCCTGCTGTTGTAGTTTTACCTTTCACTGGACCTTTAGATTTACCTTTGGAATCCACTACTTTCCCAGGAACCTTCTTCCCAGTTGAAGAAGCCTCTTGCTGATTTTGGGGGTCATCAGGTTTTGGAGGTGATGGAGTTGTGCCATTCTGAGACACTCCCTCATTGCCAATTGGTTCTGCTACTGGTTCCGTACCCTCTGCTTCCATTGGTTCAGACAGTGCTGTGGCCACCCCATCAGGTTTCATTGCCAGTATTAGCTGTTAACCACTTTGCAGCTGGATACGCTCGCTGGATTCAGTGCTGCTCAAACACTGAACCCAGGGATAATGGATATGGTCGTCAACTTAACTGCCCTGCAAGGAGAAAGAGAAATATATATACACTCAGTTTGGAAGCACCACATTTTTTCCAAATACCATGTGGTTTGTGGATTCTATTATAGATGCAATTCACAGATTAACCTCTTTTACATTCTCAGGTCTATTGACCAACTGAACCAACCAAAACAATTTCACTGAGAGAGGAATTTAGTTACATGGGAAAGAGCTTTTCAACAGGGAACTATCCTTGTGAGAGATGACTTTAGAAAACAGGAAATGGTGCATTATAAAAAAAATGAAATAGAACAAAGATCTAGTACGGGTCAAACATCCTAAAAAAACAAATCACTGTGATCTTCAGAAGTTTGTAAAGCTAGAAAACACCTAACTTCATTTGAAAATGCATTTAAAGCCGCACTATCAAGGTTTTGGCATAAAAATAAACTTAAAAACAGCTTTACTGAATAAGGACACAAGATGAACCATGATTTGCTACTTGCTGGTCAGCTGCCTGTGGAATTGAGGGGAGGGACACTGTCATTCCACAAAACATCTGACTGGACAAAAATCTGTGAGGTGCAAGATGAGTCAACAAATTTTTTGTTTTGGAGTCATGCAAAGGCTTGTCAGCAAAAGGATTGTGGTTAAAAAGGATAAATAACAGAGAGAAAATGATAAAACGGCAGGGAAAGGGTCGGGGAGTCATGAACCCATTCAACCCACTCCTTTCTCTAAACTCCCCATTTCACAGTGTTCTCGACGTTCTCCCTCCTTCAACAGCCCTTCTTAACTACAACCCCCTTTCTTTTTCTGAGGCAAGCAGAGAAATTAAATTTTAATTTGGCACCATCAAGGAGATGGGTGTGATAAAGTGTGTGTAACAAAGTCAGGAGGAAAACAATGGAATTGAGAATTCGAAAGTCAAAAAACACACAAGATTTCATCTGAGAGTGACCAAGTAAGTGCATGACAAAGCAGGTACATTCTAGAGAACGTCACCCCACAGGCCAAGATGATGAATTGTGAAGTCATCGTTCTACCCAGCACAGGACAAAAATTACAGCTCTGTTGCTGCATCTCCATGGTGATGTGAAGATCAACAAGGGGACACTGTATTTGGGTTTGTCTAATATAATGAAGCTGCTTTGTGCTGATGCCAGACATTTAATTAACTTTTGGTTTATATGAAACCTGTGTGTGTGTGCATGTGACCTGGTTTGACTGCATGTAGTGTTTAGAATGAAAATGGAAGGTGAAAATGCAAGCAGATTAATGAGAAAGCACTGCAGATGAGATCACAAAACAAATATAATCACGGTTTTACAAACTGTTTCAAATGATGGCAAACCTCATGGAGATCTGAAAACAAAAAGCATGTTAAGATCCAGTGAGGTGAGCGTAACTCTTGTCTAAACTCAGATGTTAAGATCGCACACCAGCCTTGTTTCATATCCTAATTTGCTTGGATTCATGTATAGACCAAGATCTATAACGGATCTGAATAAAGAGGACCTCTAAAGACTTCCCTAATATAACAGTGTGATGGCTTCACAAACAACTCAGGAATATCTGATAGCAGCTGTTAGACACACGCAGGATAAAACAAGTGTTCAGATGTTCTAAATCCACATTCTACAGTTCTGTTCAAAACAGGAGAATGTTTGCAGGAATAAAACAATTGGATAAAACAGATAAAGTGTCCTTACAAATCCAGATTCCTGCATAGGGCCTCCAGTTCCTCAGGACTGAGCCATAACCAGCTGTCACAGAGAAACATGCAGCTGCAGTTGGTCACATCCTGCATTCTTGTAACAGGAGACAGCAGCAGGACCTTCATTTAACAAATATATATGCCCCTGTTGTTTGGCTTTAACAGTAATTATACATTCAGCTCATTATCTGTATCTTTGACCCAGTAATAACAAGACAATAATTGCAAAGATTGGATAAGACAAAAAGATACCAATGGCACACCATCAGAGTGAGAGAGAGAGAGAGAGAGAGAGAGAGAGAGAGCACAAACACATATCCTCAATGTGCCCATACAAGGCAGTGCTCTCACAACAGCACACCGAGTAGAAAAAAACTCAACCCATACAAACATTGCTGCTGTCGTTCAACTCAGCCATTATTCATTTAATTGCAACATTCCTGCAACTCCATATGAGATCGTTTTCATGGAGTTACGAAAATGTTGTCATAACAATCTGCATAGACCCATTTATTACGTTTTTTTAAGGTTACATGGAAACCTCTAGACCTTGACATACTTCATTTGACCCAAATGTTTTTTTCTTGTTTTAAGCACAAATCTAACAAAACTTGATTTAAAACAAGAAAGAATAAGACTATATCAACAGGCTTGTCCAGCTTGCATCGGCCACTCTGGATCTAAATGTTATTTTAGACTGTTGAGACCATTTTATAGACATCAAGGCAATTACTGTCATGTTTTACATCGCCAGACTCCATTGAAAAACAGAAATCATCCAAAAGCTGTACTGCAAGACGATCTCCAGAGAAACTATGTAATCTCTTGCGTACCGGGGGCCCAAATATCCGCACTTCCGAGCCGGCCAGCTCTTCGTCTGTTCTACTCTTCAATGTTTGTTCCCTGGACAACAAACTGGACTATTGAACTTCAACAAGCTACACACAGTGTGTTCAGAGACTGCTGTCTTTGTTTTTACAGAGACATGGCTCAGTGACAGAGTTTTGGATGCCGCCATTTAGTTCGACAGACGCAATGCGCTTTGCTTCGACAGAAATGCAGCTCTGTGCAAAAGACTTGCGGGGAAAGCTTGTGTGTTTACATCAACACTGAAACATGTAAGAACTCTGTTTTGGTGTCTAGTCCCTCCAAATTCACCACTGTGTTTATTATTGGAGTGTATGTTCCTCCTAATGCCATCACAAAGACAAACGAGGCACTGTGTGAACTGTACGGGCTATTAGCGAACTGCAGAACGGGCGGACTGTCTGCACCCGGACGGACTGTTTATTGGCGCTGGATATTTAAATCATGCAAATCTCAAAGCTGTGCTACCTAAATTCCATCAACATACAGACTTTGCAACGAGAGGGGTGAACACACTGGATCTTGTTTACACAACCATCCCATGCATGTGTAGAGCAGAGCCCCGCCACCACCTCGGCTACTCAGATCACATCTCTCTTATGTTACTTCCAGCATACAGACTGCTCGTCAAACGTGAAAAACTGGTCCTGAAGCAGGTGAAAACCTGGCCAGCAGGAGTCATCCATGGAGGGTCTATGGGCGGTCCTTCTGCTTTCGTCAAAACACAAGCGGGAGGGTTAAAGGTGATGTTCACCAAAGTCAGAAGTTTTGTACGTGTAAAGCTTTAGGCTTTTACAGATATGTCATATCTTTTATTGAGTATAAAGAATATTGTTCCTCATTCACACCAGTTCCTAAAGCAGATACTAGTTCTTATCTTTAGCCTAAGTCATCACTCCCTATTATTGGTGTATTGGTGAAAGGTGACTGGGCCGGTATAGGGGAGGGCAGATGGGTCAGTACTGGGTGTGGGGCTCAGCTAAAGCATTAAACGTTGCTGGGAGTGTGAAATGGTAGTAACAGATAAACAGGAAGAAACCATATAAGCCTGCTGAAGCAGATGACCCCTGTCCCTCTCATCCAACAGGATTAGCTCCAAACAAGAGAATGTGTGTGCTGTGTGAGTATAGGGTGTGAATGGGGCTTAATGACCCAGCGGGGTTTGATTTTGGCATGCGTAATGTAAGGATTAAGAGAGGACATGCCTATTGTATTCTATGCACCATGATGACAGGCTGGGCAGAGCCAGAAAAGAGCTGCCAAAACAACATGAGACATTTAAGCCCTGTTTACACCTGGTAATATGATGCGTGTCAGAGGAGCCAGTCCCAGGCGATCAGGTGAGACAGATTGCCATTTAAACCTGGTATAAACATACCCACTTTTGTTCCTATTTTGAAAGCTGAAGTATCATGAATTACAAACTGATCCAGGCACAAAATGTTTTTAAGCAGAATTAGTTATTTTAGTGGAATACTTATATTAAGTGACTTTAAGATGTGCATGCGTCACATGATCTGTAATGATGTAACATGCTGATATCTGGCAAAAAAGGCTATGTAAGAATTAGTTATATTAATAAAACATAGCTTACAAGCAAGTACTGTCGGGAGTTGTTTGATGATGCATCACAAAGGATTAGCATTGATGCTATACACACAAGTCTTTTTGACTACCTCTGAATGTGGTGTGAATGACCCATTTACATCTGTATTTAGCACTGTCCACATGTAATCAGATCACCCAATTCGGTTCTTAAAAGCAAGTGTAAACAAGGCTTGAAGTACGAGGGAAGGACTGTGAAAAAAATGCTTAAACAGAATAGAGAAGAACAAAGAAAAGTGATGGCTGCACCCATCTTCCATGTTTAAAACAGACAGAAGCAGATTCATGTCTCAAAATTGTTATGGAGAAGAAGAAAGCAAGAACAGATGGTGAATGAGGGCGTGATGGTTTGGGTAGAGTTTGCATACTGGACACACAGCAGGATGCCGTCATGGATACGGACGGTGGCCAAGAGAATTAAAATAGGATGAGTTGTAGGCTCCATTTAAACACACAAACACAGACTCTGCCAAGATATCCAGTGCTAGTTTGCTGACAGTTTGAGGCTCTTATGCCAGTTCCAAAGTTTTAACAGATTATAACGTTATAAAACCACCAGAAAGGTTTTAATATCATAAACGGGTATTTCTAAACCCTTTTCCCAAATGCAAAGCTGAGATCAAGCACAGACTATTATTCTGATGATAAACTGAGAAAGCCGTCACATGGGCTACCAAAAAACACCAGGACTGACTGCGATATACATTACTGTAACTGGATTCAGTATGTGTGAGGGAGTGGACTGGTGGCAAGCTAACCGATTTGATGATCACCACGATTTATTTCATTAATCCATTGCAAAGTATTGGGGCTGCCCTCAAACAAGGCGCCTACTCTTCTAACTCAACTACCCCCCATATGAGGTCATGTCTTAAACTGGAAACAACCAGAAAACTGCTATTGTGACGCCTAAGAAGCTGTTCAATGGTGTAATATGTAGCTTCTGCACCAGTCAGAACACAAGACAAATTCAAATCAATGCCTAAAGTCTTTCCATAAATTCTGCATGTACATTTAATGACTGCAAGACAACCATACAGAAATAACATTAACTTTTGAGGAAGGAAATCTACAGACCAGACTTGAGGGATAAGTAAGCCAAACACATCACCACAATGACGAAAACCAGTAATGACTTCTAGCGCAGACATCCTGAGATGACTCAACAAATGATGAAATCATTAGCTCACAGCGTGCAATAAAAAGTGTAATCAATCAACAAAATGCTGTTGACTTCAGCTGAGTGTCTGCTTCTGAGAAGAGCAAAAAACAACTAAGGCTATGTTTGAAATAGCATACCAACTTAACATTTTCTGTGTGCATGTGCCTATCCGGACAATGATTTTGGCAAAATGTTACAATAAGTTATATTTAGTGTACGAAAAAAATTGCATTAAAAATATAGAACTGGTAAAAGAACCATTGCTATTATTCCATTTCAGACAGCCTAATGACTGACCTGATGTCACACTAGCAATAAACCCTAGGACATAAAACAACATAATAAAAGCCTCTATGAAACCATTTATTTATTAAACTGGATTCAATCTTTTCTTTTTTTTTTTTTGACGGAATCGGAGAGATCGGATCAACATCTGGCATTACAATATGTATGACAAACTCCCGGGCAACTGCAAGGCACTCTGACAATAGGCCATTATGAGCTTATTGACAATGTCATTTACATAAAGCATTATGAGGTTCTGACAACTGTGTTTACTTAAACCACCAGAAAATCAGATAAACGCTAGCAACCTAGATTTGACACATTAAACACTTTTCTCAGGACCTCCACGAATAACCCCGGCACTCCAGACTGTTCGTGAACTCCCTGTGGTGCCTGATGAAACTTCAGGGATTCCTAATTGTGATTCCAGACTGAAGAATACGCATCATTAAAATCAAATGAATTTCATTTGTTGTAGGTTAAATGGGGACCTCAGGTGAATAGTTCATGTGTGTTCGGCTCATGAAACAGGTGGGTAACCTCTGCCCTAGTGAATAGACAGCAGTTCCCCGAGGACACCCAAATATCAGGTGTGGTGGCAAATTTGGACCCTGTCAGATTTGGACTCCCCTCATTCCCCCAGTATGGTCAGGTTTAGGATCTGGTTTGGGGGTGAGTTTAGGATTATGTCACGAAGTGTGAGACCCAATGAAGGGGGTCATAATTGGGCACAACACCAGCCCATTAAGAGCTTAAAGCAAAGACGACTGAGAACTTCACCGCAGTCCAGCACGTCAACAGAGGCGTGATGGGGGACACGAGGACGGGTTATCTGAGGACGATAACATTAAATCAAAAACAAGACAGTTGTCCCCTACCCATCGACACATGCCAATACACAGAAGTCCACTTACATCATTTTAGTTCCCTTAGTAGGTGACTCGGGTAAAGAATGCAGAATAATCAATGTGCATCAATGCACTGTGCAGGAACAATATATTTCTATCCAAACAAAGCTTTGAATGTCTCAACCCTGGACATCATCCAGATCTTCACATTTAACAAACCAAACGTCTTTACCCAACAAAACCGTGTGAAGTCTCTCAGTGTTTGTATCAGAACAAGACTGTCTCATACAATTGCATTCACTATCTGATGCGCTTCATACGTGCTGATTATAAACTAATAGCTTTTAAAAGCAGGACAGGCCGCAGATCAGTTCATGACGTGTGTATATAAATCGATGCATGCTTAAAACGCTGCCCAGCCCCGACCATGCAAGAGCTAAACCACCCGATTAAAAACGCAATGCACTTTGCAATTTATATGCAATTTTATAATGCAATTTATATGCAATTTTATAATGCAATTTATAATGCAATTTTATAATGCAATTTTATAATGCAATTTTATAATGCAATTCATATCGGACCCAAATAAGTGTCACGTAGAAACAAAAGGCCAAACGAACCGTTTAAAGCAGTTTAATATCGCGCCGCCGATATTAAAATGCGTCCAGATTAAACGTCGCTCGGTTTGTTGAGCATTGCGTGCTAGCAGAGCAAAAGTCGTGGGTTCAATTCCCAGGACACACATACTGTTAAGTTACCGTAAATGCACCGTTAAGTCGCTTTGGATCAAACGCGTCAATGTACCTTCAAGCGCCGGTGCTCCTCTCCGGTGTAACGCGCCGCCCGCCCGGACCGTCCACGATCTCACACCGGCTACGAGGTGATAACCGGCCGCCTTCAGTGAGCTTCAAACTGCGGAGCATGCAGACAATCGCATGAAGTCCACAAACTCAGAGTCTGGACCAGAGTGAAGGAAGCTGAAGCGATAAAGCATCGGGCTGTTACTGAGCCCATCCGACTCCCGGTCCGATGAGGTCAGATTCACTTCACTAAACAAACCATCGCCCCGCCCATCCGCCACCTTATCTCCACACATCTCACATGCTTTATCTCCACACATCTCACATGCTTTATCTCCACACATCTCACATGCTTTATCTCCACACATCTCACATGCTTTATCTCCACACATCTGACATGCTTTATCTCCACACATCTCACATGCTTTATCTGCACACATCTCACATGCTTTATCTCCACACATCTCACATGCTTTATCTCCACACATCTCACATGCTTTATCTCCACACATCTCACATGCTTTATCTCCACACATCTCACATGCTTTATCTCCACACATCTGACATGCTTTATCTCCACACATCTCACATGCTTTATCTCCACACATCTCACATGCTTTATCTCCACACATCTCACATGCTTTATCTCCACACATCTCACATGCTTTATCTCCACACATCTCACATGCTTTATCTCCACACATCTCACATGCTTTATCTCCACACATCTCACATGCTTTATCTCCACACATCTCACATGCTTTATCTCCACACATCTGACATGCTTTATCTCCACACATCTCACATGCTTTATCTCCACACATCTCACATGCTTTATCTCCACACATCTCACATGCTTTATCTCCACACATCTGACATGCTTTATCTCCACACATCTCACATGCTTTATCTCCACACATCTCACATGCTTTATCTCCACACATCTCACATGCTTTATCTCCACACATCTCACACATCTCACATGCTTTATCTCCACACATCTCACATGCTTTATCTCCACATATCCACATGCTTTATCTCCACACATCTCACATGCTTTATCTCCACACATCTCACATGCTTTATCTCCACACATCTCCCACATCTCTTTATCTCCACACATCTGACATGCTTTACTTTATCTCACACATCTCACATGCTTTATCTCCACACATCTGACATGCTTTATCTGCACACATCTCACATGCTTTATCTCCACACATCTGACATGCTTTATCTGCACACATCTCACATGCTTTATCTGCACACATCTCACATGCTTTATCTCCACACATCTGACATGCTTTATCTCCACAGATCTCACATGCTTTATCTGCACACATCTGACATGCTTTATCTCCACACATCTCACATGCTTTATCTCCACAGATCTCACATGCTTTATCTCCACACATCTGACATGCTTTATCTCCACACATCTCACATGCTTTATCTCCACACATCTGACATGCTTTATCTGCACACATCTCACATGCTTTATCTCCACACATCTGACATGCTTTATCTCCACACATCTCACATGCTTTATCTCCACACATCTGACATGCTTTATCTGCACACATCTCACATGCTTTATCTCCACACATCTGACATTATTCATTCATTATTGAATAATGTCAGATGTGTGCATGTCATTCATTATCATCATTATTCATTCATTTCTGTGACACTATAAAGCAATTAAAGTGTTTAAAACAGGATGAAAACTGACTTGTTTGTGCAGGGGCCCAAGTGTCCATTATAAATGATGGGTTCCAGTTTGGGTGTTTCTGACCGGTTAAAGTAAGTGTATTATTTTTGCCACACATATGCATTCAAATGAGAGAGCTTTCTGGGTTAAGCAGGGAGAGACAAGGGAGGAATGAATCAGCTTTTTTGTCTTTCAGAAGCTGATCTCTTGAAGAAGAGCAGCATTCAGGCAGAGGTCAGTCAAATAACCAGTACAGCTGCCTTCATTTTGTTACATCGAGTCGACCCAGACAACCCAGGCATTGTTTATGTGTACGAATGCGTATAACAGAAATACAGGAGAGATTGAAATAACAGTGATTATAGTGTCTATCTATAAAAAGCTTCATAAAATCAGACACAATGCACCATCTTTCTCTCATTAGAAGTGTGGCCAGTATCATATGAAGCGGGTTTCACTGGGCTGCAGCTGTGTGCACTGCTCACTACACAGCTTACCTTGTCTAAACTCCCAGATATGGGTTTTATGAAGAACCAATTTATTCTCTGAGATCAAATCAAAGAAGCTGAGTATTTAGAGGTGACCGTATACTGGTAATAATGTTAATGTAACAAAATCACAGTAGATATTGGGAATCTGCTTTTGACATAACAGGACACTGAATTGCATTAAAAGCATTACTTTATAATGCATAAAAACAAATCTTGATACTTATAATTCTGTATAATATTTTAACATTGTGCACAATAGTTTTGATGCTGTTAACTTCTTAAAATTCATCATGCACAATGCATCTCCCATGAGACCATAATTCATCTACACAATGAAATCTGTGCTGGAAGATTATTCTAGAATTCATGCTGTAGAATCCTTCAGTTTGTGTATTATCACAGTGAACTCACTGAATTAAATCTCTTCCTGGTAACTCGTTCTCTTTGAATAGTTGGGTGTGACTTTTATCCAGACACCACACTACACAGCTGCTGTCAGGTCAGTCTACGTAAAGCAGGCCTTCGAATAACTCTTGTTGTTATGAATGGCCACAGGTCTGGGATCAGAACCTGGGGGGTTTATACAGCTGTTTGCTCTGTCTCTTAATGTGGTGTCCCATACAACAGGTTTGTAAAGGGAACACTCAAATTTGATTTGGTTTTTAATCACAGGGTGGAACAGGGAATAAATTATTTAATTTTGAATGGTTTTTTGGGCATTAAATATGATTATTTCACCTCAGGGAACAAAATACAAAATCATTTCATGACCCCATTAATCCATTTATGAAATAGCTGTCATGTATTTTTGTATGGGCTCAGATTTATGAAATATTTCTCTCAGTATACCACCTAGCGGTCAAATGAAATATTGAGAAATAACTACATGGTCAGTAACTTTTCAAGCATAACGATTACAGAGATAAACAGTCAATATATAAAACACTATATAAGACTAATAAGACTCCTATGTTAAACAGACAAATCTATGTATCGAATGAACTAATACATACTAACATTATTAAATAAAATATTTCCATGTCAAAAATGTAAAAAAAAGTAAAAAAGAAAGTAGTATTTTCTTGTACAACATTTTGGCAACAATACATGTTCTGCCTTGTTCAGCAGAACATACGGTATTTAAAATATGAAAATATGAAAAAGACACATCTGACAAAAGACTATAATAAACGTGCCATCACCTCGAGGTGTGATGATAATGTGTCAACATCTCTTAACAACATTCTGTTTAGCTTCAAATGCTCTTGAAAGTTTGTTCTAGTAAATGTGTCTATTTGTTGATTGTGCACTTGATATTCACAGAGATGCAACAGAGCTAACACAATATACATATGAAAATACTCTAGAACATTAAATTGGACATCATTAAATTAGACATTCAAATAACAGGACTAATTTATAAGAATTTAAACAGCAGGGGAACTGGTGCAAAAAGGAAAACCTGTAGATATGATCAAAAAGGTATTAGCTTTGATTTATACAATTTCGTATTAGACAAATTGTATAGCATGAGGGCTCCCACTTGTTCCGAGCTTGTGTAAATAGCCCGCACTAAAATAAATATTTACACATCTTGTACCAGTGAAGTATAATGTAAAACATAACTTAAGCTTGTTTGCCGTTTGAAGTGAGCTTTTGTTAATGCATGATATGGGTCAAACTTTCATAATTAGTTCTATTGCTCAAATGTCACCATGGTAACAGTGTTTTTTTTTTTGCTAATAGTCTTCTAGCATCATTCTTGAATCTTTTAAAGGCCTCTGTATTAACTATAAATAGTCACTGGATCGAGGGTATGGCTCTAATGTGATTTATGAAGCAATATTTCATATTAATATTAATATGATCCGATTCATGAAGTTTATATAATGTAAACACTGTGACTAAAAATCACAGAAAATGTATGTCATTGGTGTACTTTTGTATAAAAAGCACTCACACATACTCAAAACAAAAAGGCAAAAAAAAGACTATTATAAAATATAAATTTATAAAATTTATAATAAGGTAAATTAATAAATTAGGCTCAAAATAACAGACATGGAGAGTAATAAGGCTCTAGGTTAGAGGCACATTGTAAGGGCTAATTTACACTGACAGGGCATCAATTATTGTTATGGGCAGATAAGACAATAACCCTTGCTGGGGAGTGCTGTTTTTCTGGGCAGTGCTAAAAAAGAGACAACTTTGCCAAAGTTTATTATGATTATTAGTCAAGGTTTACGTTTAAGGTGACATCACTTATGCACAATGTTTCGCTGCACCAAAGTGTTGCATCACCTAATTGCTTTGGTAAGCCAAAAGCCATCTACCGATTTAGGCATGTCAGGCACTTGAGCTGATGTAACTTACAATTCACTTGACGTTTAGCAAACACCGTAAACACTCTGGTGAAGCAGGATCACCATTTATGGGTTGATTACAGAAATTACATGTCTCCTTATCCAACCTCGGGAAATAAAATGTTTAAAAAGTTGAGGTAAAACTATAAATGTCAGACTTTTCACTAAAATGATCAAAGTGCTACTTTTCTGGTCCAAATCGAGGGGGTGTGACGTTCTTGGCCTTCCTACGTTATCAGACGTCCTGCTGCAGTAATGCAATACGACCAGTAGGTTGTGGTGTAGTTTCGATTCATGCCTCATGACATCCCTAGTTGACTAGGAGGACGTCCTCATATGTTGTGGTTCTGCAAGGTGGGTGTGACAAGATTACTTTATTTATAGGTATATTCAGATCTACCAGCATTAAAATGAGCAAATAAAACTAGATATGTTGTGGTAAGTTTTACAAACTCAGCGAGCTTTACTTAGCTATCTAAATGGGGACATTCCAAAGACTTCTATTGTTTTTTATAAACATCTGTTTTTTTCATCTAATTGCGTGTTACCTATTGACTCCTTTAAAAATCGAAAACAATTCAATTCAATGTTGTTGTGATATTTCTGATTTCATGAGGCATTGTGTATCAGACCTGTCACAGCAGCAGAAGAAAGAGCACGAGGTCTCAATGCCGCGGAACTTTCCAGAGCTGGGCGTGTCTGTGCATTCAGCGATGAAAGCGTGCAGGTCTGTGATATGAACGGGCTCCTGAGTTTGATGCTGAATGGAAATGAAAGTGATACTGTAATACCACACACCAGCTGCTGGATCATATGTCTCTATACAACAGTTTGATATTCATCAAGTAAAACTATCTTTACTATCTTAAAACTACGTAACTTTTTTAATGAATACTAAAAATGATAAACTCCTGATAAACTTGTTAATAAGACGGTTTTCCTGCATTGCATCCCTCACTCCTACCTTGATGGTCTCATAAGCTCCAGTGATGAGTGCGATAAAGAGAGACAGCACCATGTATATAAACAGCGAGATGAACGTGTAAAGGTAAACCTGTGAAGAGCAGAGCAGAGTGTCTTCAGCACACTGATCCTGCAGCACTTCATGTGTTTAACTGTGATTCTCGCACCTGACTGAAGACCCAGACCAGCATGCTGCTTTCCTGCATATCACTGAAGGTCACAAACATGTCATCCCCATTGATCAGAGAAAAGAGACACTCAGACACCAGCGAGAGAGAGCGGAACTGAGGGAACACAAAACAACCTACTCTTGCATTCACCATGGGAAAATGACATGTACTGTACATGCATTTGGTATTACGAATCAATGTTTTTACAGTGTCTTAAAAAAACTACTAAACACTATTGAAAGTATTTCTACCTTTAACATTCGTAATGGATCCATGCTGTAGCACAAGTAAGATTGGTTTCCATATTATCAACCAATATCATTTTCTTATCTGAGAATTTCCAATGCATTTAAACATTTAACATACATACCTTAACATGGTAGGGTCCCAGCACTATCCACCCACAGAAGCAATAGCCAAGGTAGATCACAGCCACACAGCAGCAGAAACGAATCACATTAGGGAATGCGACTCTTAATGTGATGATGAGAATCTGAGAAGATGTAGAAACCAGGATGTAGTTTGAAACTCCCACTAAACAACAACACTCACTGTACATATGTTGCAATGAATAAAGTTACAATTATAACTAAAATGGGTCTAATAAAATGTAGAGGAACAGGATTTAGATTTGTTATTATGAGAAAACCGTTCTTCAGACTGTAGATTAAAAACTTTGAATGTTTCAGGGAGTTTAAGTGATAAAAAAAGTATGTTTATGTTATACAGCACTGGTAAGGTTACGTAAGACTCTTAAATATTTAGAGTGATTTTAAAGCAAGTTTAAAGCATTGAAGCGCAACTGTGTACTTCACAGATGCAGCATTTAATGTAAACATCTAGTGTGTTTGTGTGCACGGTGACGTGCAAGCGTGTTTCTTACATTGTACTTCTGAAAGAAGGTGAGGTAGTGAATAACTCCAACCCAAACCAGTAACATTGAGGTTCCCAAAAGAATCCCGCACTCATCGTAGGACGAGAGATTCTGAGGGTTAAAACACATGATACAGATATCAGGGCTGGACTGCAGCCACTCTGTTCTTTGCTATTTTCCACTTACAAAACGCTGACGGTTCTTCATCAGGAACCTGATGATGTCATCAGCGCGTGACTGACCTTTAGTTCGATGCCGATCTTGACGATGGAGCCTGTGATGGTGAGCACATCACTAATGATGAGCAGAATATACCATCCGTTAATAAACTCCAATCTATCGCCCCAACAAACATCACGTTTCAGAGAGCTCTTAAAATAGGTCACAAACTCCTGAACAGATTTCAGAGAGGAACCATTATTCTCGTGTTCAAATATGTAATCATCTGTTACTGAATGTGAAGATGTTCGATATATTTTACGTTTTGAAGCATGATCCCTCTGATGATAGAACGACCGCAAAGAATGAGAGAGAGAACACACACCACTGCCACAACCACGTCAAACCACACACGAGCATAGCTATCAGCTGTAGAGAGAGAGAGAGAGACACAGAGAGAGAGAGAGAGAGAGAGAGAGAGAGAGAAGAGAGAGAGTGGATTAACAGTCTGAATTTAAGCAACGAGTGCAAGCAATATAGAATTTGCATGTAAGACTTTTATAAGGAAGTTGAGTCTCACCGTGTCCAGACACACTTGGGTCTCTGCATTCTTTAATGGAGGCTTGATTATCAAGACTGATCTTAACTTTACCACTGTGAGCTTTGTTATCCAGCAGAATCTGGGATAAAAATTATTTATAAAAATGTGCTTACATAAACAGAAACTCTTTTCACATCCCATGTGCAAACTCACCGTAATGAAGAAAGTGTAACAGTCTGGAATTTCATTGTGTATAATTTTCTGAAGGTTTATAGCTTTCAGCTGGAATGTAATGGTGACATTAATGAACCTGTGGGAGAATGCACTGAAATTTAATTATTTTAAGAACAATAGAAGTTCCATAATAAAAGTCTCATTTAACATACTTGTGAAATTTGAGTGTAAAATTCTTGAAATCACGGCCCAGATCCGCTGTGGGAGTGGACAATGGGTTCACTCCAATGCACTCTACAAAAAGACAAAAAAAAAGAAAACTTCTGTGAGAAAGACTCGGCTAATCATGAACCAGGAGAGTCTCAACAGCTGAGAAGACAAGCTTTTCTACATTTTACTCCACTTCTTTAAAAATGTACAGTTAAATTTACAATTAGAAAGTGATTTGTTTGGTGATCTGGAGACACTGAGACACAACTGAGGAACTGAGACACAAAAAAACAGAAGGAAAAATCAAACCGAGAGTAACAAAATCTAATAAAGGAAGTGAGACTCAAGCTGGGAGCTCACCTGTCACTACATGTGGATCAATGTTGAAGGTGTCATTAGCCGGATCGATCCGGCCCCTCTTATAATACTGCTGACAGAGAGACAGCGCGCTACCATTCACACCAACATCGTACACATACGCATAACGACCCACAGTCGTCTCTGGCAAAGCCAGATACTGTAGGACAGGAGAAAAATTATATACTTCTCTTAAAGGGACAGGATCATTATAATAAAAGAGACACTATATGGTTAGGAATTAGCAAATGCTTTGCTCAGAATGATACATTACCTGTTCTATTGCGTAGAATACGTGATCATAAACATCACTCTGCTCATAGACCACAAGTGCATCAGAATCATCGTAGTCTTTGAGGAACAGGTGTTTAAACGAGGCTGTGTTTTCCTCCTTAAACGTCACCACCATCTCATTGCTTAAACCAAAAAGCACCAGCTACAGACAGTGAGAATGAAATTGCAGGTTGCTTTAGGTGTACCGCTTTAGAAAAGTTACTTAAGTTTATTCTAAATGGAAAGCAATTATGATAGTGTCAGTGTCCAACATACCAAAACTGACTTTGGCAAGTAAATAAAATTGCATCCAGTTAGTTGATAACAGCGTTTAACTGCAACATGGTTTACACTATATACCGTCATTGACAAAACAAGTAAATCAAATCAAGGCATTAGAAATGGCTTACTGATGCCTTATTAATATGTAAATATTAGTCAATATAAAAATAAAAGATTTCTGCCAAAAATGGCCTATAAGCTCAATTTGTATTTTGAGCTCTGTAAAATAAGTGTAAACAATGTGCCGCTTTATTTGAGTGGCTAAACATGGCAACACTGACTCAAGCAATGCTGTGAGTTTGGGGCCGGACAAACTGTTTTGGTAATGGAAAACGGAGAGTGTGTTTGGGAATCTGCGTATTATGCAGATATGTTATCGCCACAAGTGGCACGCAAATCACATGCCACAGCTTCAAGACAAAAAACAAAAGTGTTTAAAAACTCTTAACAGTCTCTTAACTGGACCTTGAGAGCCTGGTTTCATGATTTTGCTGTAAAGTGATCCTCTGAGCCACAACAACTGCCTGTGAACAGCTGTGAATTGAGTACAAAAGCTATAAACAGACACTACAAAAACAACCTAGAGGATTCTAAGAAAGGATCTGCTTAAATACCTGTATAGTTACTATAATAATCTTCAGTATCTGCAGACCCAGTTTGAAAGGTTTTCTGCCTTTGGCTTGGTACTTTTCACAGGGACTCATGAAGAAATATTTCAACTTCCTGCGCAGCGCATCCTCCTCCTGGTCAGCGCCCATCCAGCCATCTGTTACCGGGGTCACTCTGGGGTTGCAATATTCATTCCTGCAGTCATTTGAGCCATAGCTAGTCACCGGAAACAGAAGTTTATCCTCTTCTGAAAAGAAATAGTGAGACATCTGTTGAATCACAATGTACAGCAGCAGCGGACAGAAGCTGTAGTTTGCTGAAACAGCACTTGCACTTGTTAAAACATTATTTTTTTTTTTCATTATTTTTTGTTTATTAAACATTATTTTATTTACATTAAACAAAACAGAAGTCTTAAGGTTTTGTTTAATTCCTCATTCAACAGTATGTTCAAAACAAAAAAACAGAGTTAAAGAGACGCAAAGAAACAAAATGTCTACAAGGTCTACAATCTACAAGCAGATCTGTGCGTCTGCCTGTCTGTAAAACGTTTTTTTACAGTTTTTTTTTGAGTTTTTGGAATTTTGCCTCAAAACATAAACACATTTTTATACATTTTTTTTTATTTCTGATGCAGTCTATTGAAGTGATAAGACTCATGACAGCAAAACTATGATGAATTTGGGCATCTGAAGCTGCTTACAAGGTCAGTCAATCAACTGCAGAAAAATGAATTGAAGAATCCTGCCTGTCTGTCTAGTTTTACCATATTTTGGTAATATGGTAAAACTATGCAACCAGTATTGGTTCATCGCACACTCTTGCTGTTACAATAAGCCAAGAGCAAGGCGATCATCATGTTATCACAATCCTGTCCCAGATGTCATCACGGCCACACAAAGGATACGCTACACAAATTCACAAACACCCACATGCAAGCACACAGCAACAGGTGCAGCTTGCTTAGAGGAAAAAAAAGATTTACGGGTACCATAAACACATTTAACAACAGGACCATTCGATCAAAACCGGGACCCAGAAACATCTGTTGCGTTTCAGACATGGTAACTTTAAACAGTATGTCTACTTCATTGCCCTACAATTGTGACTGCCAACCAGTATGACGTTTGGCCATGTTTGTTATATAATTGATTCCTATAGATAGGAAATCGTACAACAGATCATCTTGATACACTCGTCATCCAATCAAAATAAAGAAATGAACAATGTTGTGTTAATAAACAGCAAGACTTAGGAATCTATGCATACTACTATTAAAGAAAAAGAAAAATGCAAGCACATTGCAAATGTACTTAATACACTGTATTGACTATCAGTTTGTGAGGAGTTCTCACAGCTGTAACTTTCAATATAAGCTTTATGAGTCCATACAAAATCAAGTTTCTGCATTATTGTGGATTATAAGGTCAATAAGACACTGCAGAGGAAAGAGACATAAGAAAACAGAATATGTCTGAAAAGTGCAAAAAGTGCCCAAAAGTGCCCAATATCCAACAACAGTCTGAAATGTTAAAAGCTGTTTGTCAGCACAATATGTGAAACACGTACCATGATGGCTGATTGACAATTAAACATGAATGAACATTACAGTATTATTATTATTATTATTATTATTATTATTTAAACACAATATACAGTCGATCACTCACCGCAGGAAACATGACTGACTTTATTCTGGTGCACTGCGGCCATGTCAGCGTGTTAAAATCACCAGGGGAGGCTGACATTAAAACGTGTTATTTACAGTAAATAATCGTTACAGTAAATAAACATTGTTTACAGTAAATAAACAATAAATATCGGGATGTTTGATGGGTAACAGACGCTCCGCCCGTCATGCATGTTTACGTCTGCTGAGCGTCACTTCCTGTGCATGTGTGGTCATGTGACACAGTCACGTGACTAACTCTGACCCTGCAGTACAGCAGAGCTTGTTGTGTTACTGTGATGTTGTTCACTTGAAGTAATATGATTAATAAACGTTTTCATACATCTATTCAGTGTGAGCCAAAGAAAGTCTTGGTGAAATATGCACCGAGGCAAAATACATGACGAGTTTTATGAGAAATATACACAATGTCTGCATTCACAGGAAAAATGGGGCTGATGGTGACTGAAGTCGCATGTTATGCATGCAACCGGCTTGTGCCAAATAACAAATAAAACTGTTACTTAAGTGAAACTGCAGTATTTTGGCAGCAACTGTTGTAACTATGATACCTTTTACTGTATTTCCATATCTCTCCTTGTGGAATACAAAGATGGGAGGACACCATTTGCAGTTTTTAACAATGAGACAAACAAATAAAAACGTGACAAGAGATTTTCCTCAACATACAGCCAGACATTGAACATCCACACTATAATAGCACAGTAAGAAGAATAATGCTGTACATGAACAGTTTCCTGTAGGCTGCCAGTTGTTTCAATAATCCCATCTGGTACTGCATCATTCTCTCTCTCTTGCATTTTCATCAGTCTTCACTGGACCCTCCCGACTGATAAAAGTTTTGCCTTTTGCCGTATGTACACTGCTTGCACAAGTCCATCATGTCCACACAATGTAAATGCAGTCACATGCCGTCTTGTCTCACAGCTCGACAACTGTGTCTAATCAATACTGTTTAACTTTATTAATGTGTTTAGATGGTACATTAGTTTCCAAAAAAAATCAGGCAAAAAATAATTAGAATTACAATCTATGCAGGACTCTCATAAGAACTCTTACGTTTGTAACATCAATAAAAATGGTTGCAAACTAGATTAGGGTCTGTGCTTATGTGGTTTGATCTCATCAATTAAGCCTATTCATTTTACCAAAGCAGAGGGAACTAGACTCGAGAAAAACAATTAGTTAGGAAAGCTGTAAATGCATATCAAACAAACAAATAACCTTAAATGCTGTAATATGAGACTCAAGTCTTTAACATCGTATCTTAAGACCAGACTCCAGACTAAAGATCTATCTATCTCCACACTAAAGATCTACTATCTGCCATCAAGAGCTTTATCACGAGCAATGACTGCCTCATCAAACTTGATCATAAGCGTTGTCCCCTTATGCCAGTGAACGGTAACTTTGGCTGGGAAGCCACTGTGGGTTAAAATAGCTTCCACGATGCCACCCGTGAAAGCTGCACAGTTTAAAGTGCTGTTCTCTTTCGGCACTGATATGTAGGCATTTATTAGTGGTTCCTTTTCAATGATGTAGTACGTTTTGTCATCGTCGTTGGCTTGCTCCAGTTTGTCAGCTTCCTTGCCGAACAATGCTTTCCACACATTCACCTAAAGAGGAACAGAGGAGTTCAAGTTATAGGTCACGAAATCAGATTATGTGATAGATTAGATTCAACTTTATTGTCATTACACATGTACAAGTACAATGCAACGAAATGCAGTTTAGGTCTAACCAGAAGTGCAATAAGTGCAGGACATACGTTAAATGTAGATCAAATTTACATGTTTACACACAATATGCACAATACCTTAATAAAGAGAAGGATGTTTAACACTTTGGTCTCTCTTTTGCCATTTTTCTCTCTCATCACAAGCACATCCAGAAGACTTGCTCCCACACCCTGACCCATGTCAGCCAGCCGGGCCTGGAGCTCCGACACCGAGTACACTCGGCTCTGGCAGTACTGCACCATCTCGGAGAAGAGCAGCGCGAACGCGCTCACGCTCACCTCCGTCTTGGGGCGCGTGAGCGCGCGCTCCAGGATGGCGGATTTGCCGCGCGTGAAACGAACCTCCATCGCGTTCACACCAAATCCGGATTCAATCCGGCAATCCGAATCTCAATCTGAATGAATGAACGGACGAGCACCGCATTAACACCGCATTACATGTATTATATGCAACATTTTTATTTACGAATGCCAAGAGCCTTCATGAAACAGTCCAAATATTGTTATAATATTGTTTAGGTTTATTATCGAGGGTCTCTGTTAACATGGTCAAACAAGAACAGGATGTTTATGTTATAAAAATGATGTTAAGATCTGAAATGACTTTATATTGTTTAGCGATTACAGCTCGCATTATAAATAGCTGCAGATTGTGTTCTTCATATAACGTTTACCTGATGTTTTGTTTTCACTTCCGGATACGTGAAGCCACGATTACTAACCACCATTAACAAGATATTTCAAAATAAAAGTGTTTTTGTACGGTGTTTTGAACATTTGATTTTAAATCCTGTTTTACTTTATTTTGTTTAAGTTTATTAAGTTTATTATGAGACGATGCCCAGTTAATAAACTGACATTCAATTTCTTGTAAGACTTTTATTCTGAAAAACGCAGTCGGAAGTTACTGCAAGGTTGAGGTTTGCTCCTAATGTATGAGTATTCAAATGATAAACTTTAAATGCAGCCCATATACACAGTATATATATAAAGTATATAACAGATTTATCTGTATAATCATGCCGAAACGTGACAGATTTACTGAAAAGAGCTGGAAAGGGGATGGAGCGGAAAGTAAGAACACACAGATAATATGTAATGTAACATATATTTACATAATAATGTAAATATATAAATCTAATTTAGATGCAGTAGGTAAAAATATTTATTATATTTATAAAATATCTATGTCTATACGTTTACATACACGTTTTTGTTAATGTTCTCAACTCAAAGTTCTCACTGCATCCTCTTTAGGGCACTATTGTGGAAGCAGAAGAAGACCGTCATGTTCATATCAACAAGCCAAAAACTGTGACCCCCAAAATCACTGACTTTCCTCAGTCCTAAAACCCTGACCAGCCAGAGAATGACAGTGACAGCCAGACTGCCAAGTTATAACACACACACACACACACACTCAGATGGATTCAAATACAAGCATACACATAAAAACATTTCAAACCTTAATCAAACATTTATTTTATCCTATAAATCTGGATTTAATGTCTAATCACTTAAATGAACACTAAATTAATTGTTTTGGTGCTACAGTATTTCTTTTATAAAACAGTCTAACACAATAATACTCAGACACTCAGTCCCAAAATATTAATATTTCATAGATCCTCTTTTGCACCAGTGACCATTTCCTCCCAAGCCTCAGTTTTGGTGCAAGAAGTGCGCATGTGTGTGCAACCTTACTGTTGGTCTTGTGTTTATTGAGGTGTGGTAAACTTGCACTACACAGTTTTGGCTACAAGTTTTGTTTTGTATGACTTGGTTTTATTTATGTATTGATTTTGAGTATTACCAAAAATGTTTGCCTTCTGTACAGGCCCGTGTTACAAATATTAACATCACTTCAGCAGAGTTATATTTCTGGCAGGTGAGATCGCACTGCTTCAGTGAGCACCAGTGTTTGTGTCTCTGGCCTGTTTTGTGAATTTGTGAATATAGTTTTGTGAACATGTGTCTCTGTGTGTGTGATTTGCTTCAGGTTTGCTAAAGGTTGCACACCTCACACTTGTAGGTCAGTTTGGCTCAGTTTGAACAGGCCATCAATAACCATGATACTCTGCAGGTCAACAGCTGTGTTATGTGTGTTATTGTGGTGAGATTATATTTGTGTGATTGTGCTCAAGAATCTGCTTTGTGTTTATTTAGTCAAGCATTTCTCAACCCTCAGCAAAGCTACAAAGACAGATGGTGATGTAGCTTCTTTTGTCTGTGTGTGCCGGCGAGGGGAGAGTATGACACTGTTTGAACAAAAGCATTTAAGAAATGTTCACCTTAAGGGGTAGTTTACCCACAAATGACAATTCTGTCATTTGTCAAATGACAAATCATTTACTCATCCTTATATTGTTCTAATCACTTGTGACTTCAATTTCACTTTTGTGTAAACTACCCCTTTGTGAAAATAGACAAGCTAAGTTCCAATAATCTCTCCTGTCTTCATGACATGAAATGACCAGGTTTTAATAATCATTATGTCTGTTTTTACTCTGTAGGGGGAGATGAAAATATTGCAACGAAAGGGTTACATAAAAAAATTATGTAACTTCGGCTCTGACCCTGTTTCGTCAGAGATGTTTCCATGGTTACCCCCCTTCCATCTGGAATGGAATGAAACAGCCTTGACAAGCAGAGAATGAAAGCAAGGGTGCAAAAAACCCTCATTCCATAACACCAAAAAACAAAATAACAGTACAGATAATGGTACATCAGTCACTTACCAGCTTTACGAGAAGTGAGTTGGCTGCATTGTTCAGCTCTTCATTCAGACATTTCTGTCCACTCCGCTTTGGTTTGGCACTTTAATGAACCCAAAACCACACTTGCTAATTCACAGATCACAAAAGGACTGCAGGTATGTGCAGACGCATCATGCATGTGTGCATGTGGAGAGAGATTATTTTTGCTATCAGAATGCTAAAATATTTTTTGGGGGGAACTTGTGTTAGTAGGGTTATTAGAACTGCACAGTAAGGTGGAAAAATGGCTCAGGAACCGCTGCAATGTTTACAACCACTGTCTAATGTGTACAAAAGATATGGATTGTTACACATTTCAGTTTCTCATAGCAGTCATGTTTCTCCTGGATCCCATTGTATTCTATGCAAAGAAACAGTTAGTTTCACCTGCGTGTCTTCATCTACACCTCTTCTGTTTTGTTCTTCAGAGATAACACAATGTCTTGGATGTTTCTGGACTGGTTTGTCCCCATCTATCTACTGGTGTCTGTCCTCGTGCTGGTTGGTTTTGGAGCCTGTCTATATTTTCTGGAGCCCAGTCTTCAAGACACACACAAATGGAGCAACAAGTCACTGAGGCACCAACCGTTGGTCCCCACAAAGCAAACTTACGGCAGAGATGATGACAGCAATGCTTTGCTGTGACGGGACTTGTGGTGATGACCAATGAGACATTTGTGCCAAATCATCCATTGATGCAACTTCATCAAATCCATTGTCTTTCATTGGATTTTTTGACATGTAATGGTCTGGGATTTTAGTATTTTAGAGGAAAACAGATGCAGCCTGGTTTATACATTGCAGAAAACAGTTCCTTTGAGGGGAGACAACAACAACAATAATAATAATAACAGCAACAATTTCCAAGTCATGACAGTCATGTTACAGATCACATTTTATAACATGCCTGAAAAATCTGGAAAATTCACATCTTAAGATATTTATACTGTGAATTAAAGAGTAAACTGTAGACAACTTAAATGCTGTTTCTCATTAGTCATCAATGATAGTAATTTGTAATTTTGCAGTTACTAGCTACTGATCTAAAAACAACTGCCATACTTTTCAAGTACATTGAAATTGTCTATTTCTAAGAGAAAACCAATTACACTTTAAATGTACCATCTATTGTAGATGAATGTTAATCCTTGTAATGATGTTTAGATACTGAAACAAAACTAATACTGTTCCGTTTTATGGGCTAACATTGTTATTTAAGGCCCTGGGAGGTTGTTAGCTATTTTTATGCCAGTAGTTTTGTGTCATTTATGTTACGTAATGTGTCTAGACTCAGTCTTGCAGGGGTTTCTTTACAATGTAGGTTTATACTGATAAACTTGGCTGGTAGGTTATAATTGTACTTTGGGCAATCATGCATAATCATTGCATTCATAATAAAATGCACAACTGGGTCATCAATCATATTCACCTGTATATACTGCTGTATTATATTACAGGCAAATAGAAGATTGTAAACAAGTGAATTAAATTTGAAGTAGAGTTTCAGTAGAGATACTTCTCTCCGTCATGTTCTCACTCCACGTTGGAGTTTCACAAATTCTGCCATTTAGCAGAGTGAGATGAAGGGAGTGGGTGAATGAGACAGTGGAGCTTCAGATGAGAAGAATGGAGAGAATGTAAGTCTAGTACCCACCACTTCCTGACGCACTCTTCCCCCTTCATTCCCGCTTCTCTTCTCCAGTAAACAGGCTCACAGGTCAGTAATTATATAGCATTTAACAATTTATCTATAGAATTATATATGCTAATTAAATACACTTCTTAAAAAGCTGTACGGTGACCTTATTGAGATGCAGTGTTGTTGGATTTTGGATCTGTGCATTCAATGGAAACTTTACTTTGATCTGTGCATTCAGTGGAAACCGCTTAAATTTTAATTTAAATTCTAAATTAAAATTCTACATTTACTTTTAATCATATCTCTCAATATCTACAGTGTCAGTGAACAAATGCATTATTTTGTCACATTTTTCCAAATCCTACAGACGTTCTCTTATTCTACAATGAACCCAGAGGATCTAGAACTTACTGAAAACATATCACCTACCGGATCTGTATCTCCAACAAGACTTTCTGCATCATCTCCCCTTGAGACACCTTCTCTTTCCACAGCAAGACTCTCCCCGTCATTTAGTCCTTTATCACCCTATCATCTCTCACCAGGTCCTGTTTCCTTAACCTCCTCTCCATCTCGTCTCTCACCATGTTCGGTTCCATTATCCACCTCCCCTTCTCGCCTCAGTCCATCTTCTCATTTTATTTCATCTTATTCTCCTGTTCGTTTGTCTCCATCACCCACTAGTCTGTCTTCCTCTCATGAGCCTCTTTCCTCTTCTGTCATCTTTAAAAAGCCCATCCATATTTCCTCCTTCAGTCAGGCTGGGAGAACCTTGGAACACCAGAACCAGGTTCACTGTTCTCCACCCAGGTATGTTTAACTGTCTACATCTCATTTCCAGTGTGGAAGTGTCTGTAAGATCTATATAGTTCATATAGATCTATATCAATATATATATAGATCTATAATGACCTATATAGTCATTAGAAATGTTCTAGTCTTTCACTTTACATTTTTAATGTTGGCATGTTTGGGTTATTTTTAGTGTTTTTTCAATGTCACTGTTTTTCAATGTTTCCATTATACATTTCTCTCATTTGTCATTACCTCTGTGGGTCCACAGCATCATCAATACAGTGGATACAGGTCTGAATTTGCCACATCTAAAATCAGACGAAACCATTTGTGAGTTAGAGCCAACAGCAAACGAAAGCTCATCATTTCCTATTGAAAATGACATACCATGTCATTCACAGAAATGTTCAGAAGACAGTAAAATATCTGGTTTTAGACCCATTTCATCCCCTGAGAGAAGTGTCAGATCAATCCCCATAACCAACACAAGAAATGTCAACAAGCAAACTGGCCTAAAACCAGATCACCTATTCAGGCCTCAACACCAGGACACAGTAAATAAACTAAATTCAAACTTCAGTGGCGTTACCAAGACAACAAAGTTTGAAGGCTCAAACCCTTACACATTAAAGCATGTTGAAAACACTCCAAGAAGACCCCAGACTTTAGCTAGCTACCAAAAGAAGCGGCAATCCCAGGACCCTACGCTAGTTCGCATCCGGCTTGGCTTGATTAAAACAGGAAGGATTATGAACACTAGCGCGCAGCTCTCTCATCTTGAGAAGATCAAGCCGATCGCTGAAGAGAACAAGTCAAAAATTCAGGCTGGACATCCTGCTGCTGTGGAAAGGCAACCACTGCCCATTCATTCTAAGACAATGTTAGGGACAGCCAAGCAGATATTAAGACCTACCTTGATGTGTCAGAGCAGTGTGAAACATCCAAACCACAAGAGGAACCTCCTACAAGCTTCAATGAAAGAAATGAGGCAGCAACCTACAAATTCTTCACCACCCAAAGCTACTACAATCCAAGAGGGTGTTTTTCAGAAACTGGACAATATAAGTTCTCTAACAGAATACAACAAAGTGATTTCACCAACCTCATCTAGAAGACAAAACGGAGCTTCCACCAATAACAGTTCTAAAGAACTTAAAAAGATGATAAATTCTACCCAGCTCAATCAATCCTGCAATAATGACGACCTTAGCTCAACACCTAAGATCAGGCTTCAGTTAACAGGTTCAGAGACAGACACTTCCATCAATACATCCCACCATACATCAGGTCAATGTGGACGGATGAGCTGCTTCCAGTTCCCTTTGAAAAGCCACAGATCACCCACTGGATGCAGTCAACTGAGCAGAATATGTAGACCTGTGATCAAAACAACATGTGGGACGTCTGACAGTAGACCTACACACTTCAAATCTCCTCAAGCATGGAGAATTTTATCTTCCACAAACCAAACAGAGGCCGCAGGCGTAAGTAATGCATCCCAAAATAGATGCAACCTTTCTGATTCAGATTCTTCAAAATCTTCTTCAAGTGAGGCAAACTGGCAGGACGATCACAGATTCTCACGAAGACACAGAGGTTCACGGTTACACAGGAGGTGTGTCACTAACTGTCAAGTGAAGTTTGTTGGAGGGGAGAAACATGTTGCAGCTGTTCCAGTGGACCCCCCTGACCTGCTCTGTACATCGTCTACAGAAACCCCAAACACACACACCAGCCTCATGTCAAAAGCTGAACTGGATCAACAGATTCCTCAGTGTGAATCCACTCTACATCAACAACAAAAGCCCAAGTCCCCATGCAACACAAACAGCACCAAGAATACAGAATCTGAACACACAGTTGAACAGCAGAACAATACAGCTTGTGGCAGATTTCAGGGCGGAAATCCTGTCCAGCTAAAAGAGCATGAGGACCCCCCACCCTTACAGCCATCTGTAGTGACAGAGATTAGAAACGGACCTGAACTAGAATCCTGTCCGGGAGAATGTGTGTCTGCAGGTGAGTGCAAAAACAAATGATTTACAGAATAATAGCTGTCAAAATGATATTAAAAGGAAAGCAATACAGAGCATTACAGTGTTTACATGCACTGTCGTATGTTAACAACATAAGCGTGTAAAATGTCTCACAGAGATGTTTTTTTAATTATTGTTTTTAAAGAAAGAAAGAAACATGGGCCAGTAAGTGAGGCTCATCCAGAACACAATCACCCAAGCAACACCCTGTCTCTAATATAGATCATTCTCTATTAAGAGTATAAAATGTAGCTACAAATGTGACATGATTGGACTGACGTCAGTGTACAAGCAAGCTAAATGCACAGTGAAGCTAAAAAAGCTGGTTGCAGATCAGTGGTACAACATATATAACTAAAGAGACAAGAAACCCTAGAAGCCTCTACTCTATGTTTAATATATGCCCCAATGTACAGATGACAAAGGACGAGCTGAGAATTAGGACGTGCAAACTGGAAACTCTCTGTCTTATCATGAAACGCAGGCCTGTCGAAACACGGCCAGATAACCAGTTTATGAGATACGAGTTCGGCCGACACTCAACGGTGCTTCACTGGCCGACTCAAATGCCTCAAACACTCCACATGTAAACAGATCACATGAGACAGACAGGCAAGGGACTACAAAGACGTAAAATGTGAGTAGGTTATGATGCCAAAGCATGCAGTGCAAAATGAACGTTTTGTTGTGGCGCAATAATTGTGAGGGTTTCTTGGGAGAAGTTGAGTCCCTCTCGGCTGACACCATTGACTCAGTAATATGTATTTCAGTGTAAAACATGATATTCATTAAAAACATTGTACGGCGGTATTTGGTTTAATCATTAAGAGTTTTTAACCCTGGATAGTGATCTCTGTTCAACAGAGGTGAGGGGTGGACAAAGGCTGAAATAGTCCATCAACATTAACGGAGAAGAGACGTTGTTTCAGAGCACCTGTGATTTTGATGAAAGCAAGTTTTGCCTACGAAATTATGTGCACTCATGTACCAAATGAAATTAATTTGAATACTAAATACGAAGCATTTAATACACATATGTCGTCATATGTCACGTTATAATATTGTATAAATACCTCTGGAAATAAGAGTGGATATAAAAAACGAAACGTATCCTTCTAAAACAAACACTGACAGCAGATAACAGGGTTAAGAGAGAGTTACTGCCGCACAAATATCGACAATCACCCTGAGACCTGAAGCCCCAATTTTAGCTCGACCCGTGCAGTGCGCATGCGCGCTGCATCACCCAGCCTCCTCTTTAGTTTCCTTGGTAACGGCGGAAAGGGAGGAGGAAGGAATGAGGCGCATCGAGGCGCGAACAGAAAGAGAAAAGACGGAGAGAAAGAAGAAAGAAAGCGAGCTCGTACCCGGACACATGATCATTTAATAAAGCCTCGACAACTGCTATCTTGTAGGCTACTTATTGTTTTCACATCGCAAAACAGATACAGGAAATCATTTAAACATCCTGCGATCGACACAGCACTGGGATCGGTAGGTGTGAAGATTGTTTAATCGGTAAAAAAAATACACGAAGAAGGTGGCAAACGAAAAAGTATGTTTGTAGGCACCCAGATGTCCATGCATTGTCTGAAATTGCAAAAATTACTAACATTGTTCTTTGTTAGAAACAACGATGTAAAGGAAATATCTCATAGGATGTGCTTGCTTCGTGTAAAGGTCTTCTGTAATGATTCATTATTTGTTTTCTTATTTGGATGGCATATGTTGTTAATATGGGCTACATTAGAAGAGATGAGTACTGTTTTGGTTCACCTAAAACTGGAACATGAAGGGACATACATACATACGTTGAGTCTTTCCATAAACAAATTATTTGTGATGTGGAATGATCTTTATATTTTAATAGTTTATGTATTTCTGTGTGCGATGCACAATGCAAAATGGAGCACTGTTTACTTGAAGTACCTTTCATTCATTGTTTATATAAATATAGTGAATGATTATCACTGACTCTTTCACACAGACATGTCAGAAATTGTCCCCCCTGAAGTGAGACCTAAACCTGCTGTCCCAGCTAAGCCGTCTCATGTGGCCACGCCTTCCAACGCCCCCTTTTTGACGTCACCCCAAGGAACAGGGTGTGAAGGTCAAGGGTCAGTTCGAGGATCTGCGTTGCTTGGGTACATCGGTATAGACACCATCATTGAGCAGATGCGGAAGAAGACCATGAAGACGGGCTTCGACTTCAACATCATGGTGGTTGGTGGGTGGAAGAGCAGTCAAGTTTGCTTCAGTTCACATTGTTGTGGGTCACTTTTTAGCCCTTGTTTCACTTTCTTAACATGTAATTGTTGTACTCTCTGTCTCTCTCTCTGTCTGTCTGTCTATCTCTTCCTCTCTCTATCAGGTCAGAGTGGTCTAGGCAAGTCCACTTTGGTGAACACTCTGTTTAAATCACAAGTGAGCAGGAGAAGCACAGGCTGGAGTCGTGATGAGAAGATCCCGAAGACTGTTGACATCAAATCTGTGTCACATGGTAAGAGGACAGGCATATTGATCATATAAACCTTTAACAGTGTCTCATTAAGTATCAGATTCACAGTTGGAGTGACAGTGAATGTTGATGCTTGTGTCTGTTTGCATCCAATACTCTGTAAATGAAAGGTTTAAACCAGTGGTTGCTAAGGGGGAGAAATAGACTGCATGGGCTAATTAAGAAAGACTCGTTTGCTCTCATTATCAGTACAATTCTGAAACATTACCTTTATTTCCATCTAAATACAGAGAAATAAATGGCATGCTTGTACAGGCAATATATTTTAATAAGATACGGTCTAAGGATAAATATTATTTATGTTGCATTTAATAGCAGAATTAGATGCGTAGGGCAGCATCTAGATTGGTGTATGTTGTGACCAGGGTAAGTGAGGAACACTGTGATGATGGTCAGTAACTTGAGGTGTGAGAACAGCTGGCAAGCTGAATAATTTATAATGTTTAATATACTAATGTTAAGTTGACCATTTATCCATATGGTGTTCAGAATAAAGGAGGAAGATGACCCTGTGTAGACCTTTGTGCGATATCTCTGCAAATCACGTGAACAGTTATTTAAACTATAATGACATTGTGTCTGGACAAAATCACCTGACTTGGAGGAATTAGAAACTCTGTAGTTTAGATCACGCATCCTTATGTCACACTAAACTTGTATGACTTTCTTCTGAGAAACACAAAACAAGGCAAGAGGAAGAACATCTGAGCGGACGATCATTTATACTGCTCCAAAAAAGAATAAACACCAACAAAGTCATTAAAATAGCTTTTAGACTTTGTACACAGTACTCTAAGCTTTCTAAAAATGTTCAATAGCTTCGTGTGCATATGTGAATGGTGTTCGTATAGACTGTCTGTGCTGCTTTTATCTGCCTTTTGGAGCTTGTATCAACAAAGTAAAGTAAATTTGAATATTCTGCAAAATTTCTTTTATGTTTCATGGACATGTTAATGTTTAGAAAGACATGAAGGTGGTTAGGGTTGTGTCTTGATGAACTATAGTTCTCTTCATAAGTATTGGGACAGTAAAGAAAATTTGCTCTGTTTGCTGGGGAGTCTGTTTGCTTTATGATTAAAAGATAAATATGTGGCAAAAGTTTGTTTGGCTGTTTCAACACGTTGTACTAATTTACTGCATTAGAAGAACAGCAGAGTTTTATCCCTCTATCTAATGTGAGACTAAATATTGGGACAACTGGCTCACAGTTGTGTTTTAAGTGATCAGCTGTGATCTGTTGCAGTATTTGTTCACACATTAAAAGCAGGGAAGGTGTAGTATCAGTTCTGTCCATTGCTTTTGCAGTCTGAGTCGTGCATTTGTATTTACAGTCCCAATACTTATGGAGGGCGCTGTATTTAAATTCTTAAAATATTACATTGTGTTTCATTGTGCCCTTTGTTTACAACATGCATTTTAATATTTATATCTGTTAGGTTATTTCATAATTGTATCTGTTAAAGCTTCATTTGGTAAATTTTGTCCTAGAATTGGCAAAATAGAAAGACAATGATCTGTGTTTGTGTGTGTTGAGGTGTGTGTACTCTTTCCTAATATTATCATGTGACGATTCACTGTATTCTTGTTGCTCATAAATCCAGCATTCTGAAATTGCATCGGTCTTTGTGATATGTAACTGTGATTAATGGTGATTTTGTAGTTATTGAGGAAGGTGGGGTGAAGATGAAGTTGACTGTCATTGACACACCAGGTTTTGGGGATCAGATCAACAATGACAACTGGTGAGTCTTCTGTGATTTCTCTGTTAAAGACTGAGGAGGGAGGAAACCATTAGCAATAATCCAAAATGCATCAATCTGGATACACAACAGAAAAACACGACTAGCGTTTGTTTCATTTAAAGGAAATGGGGTCAGCTATGAGCTTCATTTCAGCTTAAAGTGCATTTCCACCATTCATCTGATCCGTCAGTAACCATGTCACTACAAGCATCTCACTAGCATGGTTAGTTAACTAGCGTGCTTTTTGGTTGAGGTGTCTGATATGAGTCTGATTTGGAAACGCACTGTCAGTCATTAAAGCCAAAGACATCAGCACTGAGACAGTGTATTTTGTGTCACTCGAATTCCTCAGACACACTTTATAAGTTATTTAATTATTAGATATTTTCATCATTCATCATACATTATATTATCATATTGTTAAGTTCAACATATAACATATAACTTATATGTTTTTGTATTTGTATTCCCAGCTGGGAGCCCATATCCAAATACATTAATGAACAATATGAGAAGTTTTTGAAGGAAGAAGTCAACATCGCTCGCAAAAAACGCATCCCAGATACCAGAGTTCACTGCTGCCTGTACTTCATCTCTCCAACAGGACACTCGTGAGTTAAGACTTCAGCTCATTTACCATTTAAACCAGCTCACATATAACTGCAGTACCAAATTCCACACATAATCACATACAGCAACAGCTTGCTGACATTTCAATTACTACTAAAAAATAAAAAAACTACAAAGGTCAGTAAGCTGTAATCGACTACATTAGACGACAGACAGAAGACCTCTGCATTTCTATGTGGTTCTGGAGTCTATTCACAATACAATACTACAAAATGTCAATACTTTTATAATGCTTTTCATAGCAGCTGTGTTAAGACTTTAGGCTATTGTTAAGGTAACATGTATGTTTGTATGTATATAAATGTGCCTCACAAATAACACAAATAAAAAGTCCAGATTCTGAATGCTTGACTATAGTCATCAAACGAGGCCTCTGTGAATCTCTGTTGCCCTGTAATAAAATCTCCTCCTTTCAGTCTATTAATCATATCACTTTCCGCCATGTTCCTCTTCTCAGGCTTCGGCAGCTGGATATTGAGTTCATGAAACATCTGAGTCGTGTGGTCAACATCATTCCTGTCATCGCAAAGTCTGACACACTCACTCCTGAGGAGAAAATAGAGTTTAAACAGAGGGTGAGAATGAAAGAAAGGATTAAAGATGCTGAAGTGAGTTTTCTCATACAGATTCACTACATCTTTACATGATTGCAGGTGAGGAAGGAACTGGAGGTGTGCGGGATCGAGTGTTATCCACAGAAAGAGTTTGATGAAGACATGGAGGATAAGAGTGAAAATGATAAGATCAGGGTAGGAACTCTGCATTTGATCTTGTATGCCTTCGTTCATGTGCAAATGTGTTTCAGCTTGTTTTTCAATGTTTCAGCTTTTTCAATTTTAAAACGTTTCTCCAGGTTAAATTACAAGCAGGACAGATTGTGAGCTCACTGTGACTTAAAACCGAAAAATAAAATTGTAAAGTGTGTATCTCTTTAATATCTCAATTGTTTCACCTAAATAGCAATGAGATTATATGAAGAATGGGGACTTTTGGCTTAAGTCTCCTGCTTCTCACACCTCACACTAATTATGCTCAGATTTGACTCAGATTTGCCACATGCCACAAAACATTTTTCATCAAATTCCTTCAAGACCAAATGATCAGAGCTGTGTTATCCACATTCATTTTACAGCTTGACTGTAACTGTGTGTCATTTTCATTTTTTCTGAGTAATTCTGGGAGAAGCATCTGAGACAACACAATTGATTTTATTTAACCCTTTAGTGCTTCTGTTTATTCTTCTTATACTGTCTTGCATGTTGTTGTTTGTCTTTCCATCTCTCTCATCTTTCGACTATTGGCCACTGTGTTTTCACATGATGTATGTCTCATGAAATGTGTGTATTACAGGAAGTCATGCCCTTTGCTGTGGTAGGAAGTGATAAAGAGTTCCAGTTTAATGGCAAACGAGTTCTGGGGAGGAAGACAGCATGGGGAATGGTGGAGGGTGAGTGAGCCTCATATTGCTGGAGACTTTGCATCCTCTAATGTTGCATTTAGTTCAGATCTTTTAGTTCAGGTCTTTTTCTGGCCCTATGGCTGCACAGCAGTTGTGTCAATACCTCGGTGAATGTGGCTGCTTTTTGTGGACTCTCCTGCTGGGAGAGATAAAAGGGGTTAAAGCCTTACATTTGGTGTGCTGCTGTGGAACTTTTTTGAGGAATCAAAATTCAAGATCAGCCCTTGACCTTAGCACAAAGTCACAACACCTGATCTCTAGTTCTAAATTTCAACCATGTTGGGTTCCACCATGTTAGATAACAGGAAATATATTTATCAGCACTATTCCAATGCATTATTTATATCAGTCATTACAAGCAAAGAAAGAATATATAAACGTTAAATAATCGTAATAAATCGTGAAGTGTTAACTTTTTCCAGTGTCATGAGGTTGACACCACATACAACAAACGATTCAAAAATGAACAAACGATTTAACAATAATACCTGTAAAGTATTTTGTTCACATTGTTATAGTGGTACATGTTTTCTTTTTTTGTCCCTGCAGTTGAAAATCCAAATCACTGCGAATTCTCCTTACTTCGTGATTTCCTAATTAGGTGACGTATGAAACTTCATTTTATTTATTGCCCATTTTAATAATAATTAAGCTTTCGGCTTTCATAATTAAGCCTGTACAATAATGTCATCACATGCTCAGGTCTCACCTCCAGGACCTGAAGGAGGTCACTCATAACATCCACTACGAGACGTACCGCGCCAAGAGGCTCAACGATAATGGAGGTTTGCATCCCATCTCCTCTGGCCCCGACACACAAGAGAGCAACCTGTAAAGAACACCAAGCAAGAAAGTGAGAAAGAGATTACAGACAGAAGATTACAAAGTCTTATCCTGTAATAGTTCAGCTGTGCATGCTATGAAGGTTTAATTGCTGTGAAGGTTTGGTCTTCATACTCCTTTTAACTCCTCATGGAATTCGTCCACTTTGCACAACCCTTCAAAATTAGAAAAAGCCTTCCCTAGTAAATTGAGCGAGATTGCTCATGATAATCTTTGCGCAGGCATCACATGAAGATAAAATGACCTGCAAGCATTTTTAAACAGTGTCCAATTTTGTCTCCACTTTAAAGAATGACCTCCTTTGACCTCTATTAGAACCCTTTTTACACACTTTTGGGCAGTTTCATCTAGTTACTCGGGCCTGCACACAGATGAAGATCTGCACTGCCACTGCAGACTGCAGCTTACCACAGGCCTTATTTATTAAAACATTAAACACATTTGCCAATGCAAGAATCTCTATAAATCTGATATTCTCAAGTAATTGAGTGTTTAAATAAGTAAGTGTTAAAGGTTTTGATCTCTTTGGTCCTGTGAGAGTACAGCAATATTTCTCTAAGCAGTCTAGATTCTCTATAACACTTGTCTTTTATTTTTATTTACTTGAGCTGTGTAACTCTGCCAAAGCAAGTCTCAGAGGACTCTGTACTGACGTTGAAGAACAGTATATTTCTACAGATCATTCCAAACAGGTCCAGCAGTTCAAATGCATGCCATGATTGACATTTGCCAATGTGTTTACATTGTTTTTTAGCCTCACGTATGTGGCCAATTAAAAGTTAGGACAAAACTGAAAGAACACTGATTAAAAATGATCAGTGCCTTCTGAAAATCAAAGTTGTGGCATTAAGGTTTTCCTTCAGCACATTTTGTATGGACACCCTTATGTGGATGTGTATGTTTGTGTGAATGAATACAAAAGTTGCATAGGTTTTATGGGATTTTTCCATGATTTTGTTTGTTGTTACTGTGATTTTTCTAACTCCTAATTTTTTCAATTCCCGTGTGTGCCAATATTTCCATCCCTGTGTGTATTTAATCCCACGTTCTCTCCCACATCTCAGCTCACCACGGCATTTCACGTGATCTCTGCACAGATACATTATCAATGTAGGAAACTTAGATCTGCACATACATGTTGACAGTGGTCTTAAATCAGTTTACCAATTATGCATTTTGTTTCTTTCATCACGTTTTATTAATGCTGGTGTGGATTAATACAACTTTGAACAAAATGATTATGAACCATTATTTATATATTGTATTTGTTTTATTTATTATGATGCTTATGTTTTAAATTAATAAACACGTTTGCCATAATTGCACGTACTGTCTTAAACTACAGTATGTTTGCAGTTTTGCAAAAATCAAGGATGTGTTAAGTGGTGCTCTCGGCACTGCGCACAGGTCGCCTGAGGGGGGCGCTGTAAGACAACAGACTCAATGGCGCTCGTCTCGTAACACCAGATCGGTTTCAATTCTGGTTCACACAGCGATGTGCATTATTCGAATTAACAGAGGCCGATACAGAAGGGTTTAAACGCGACAAAACCACGTCTATAACTTTAACATCTCTGGTTATTTTAATGCATCTTGTAATGCATCTTTTGCATTACAAGATGCATTAAAATCGTCTTTGTCTTTGTTGGGTCTCGTTTCCTTCTTCGTGGAAAAATAGGAGGAGCCAAATACTCTTTCTTTCTCTCTATGATCGAGACATCTTTTATCTTTCATCGTGTTGGTTAGGTTAGTCTTTAAAACTATCATACCTAACCCAATGCATCTCATTGTGCTCTCACTTCATGAATGTGCAAGCTGCCCCGTTTCAGAGCCGGGGGGTAAAGGGGCAACTGGGGTGTATGAAATTGGACTAAATTGCCAACAGTTACTCCTTTATTCATCTTTAGTCATTTGTACACGTGAATTGCACTCGCCGTGTTAACATTATAATGTTAATGGATAAATCCGGTATCCGTCTTTGTAAGCGCCCCATCAGGTCGCCGGAGGTACTGCAGGCAGTCGACATTTTAAATTCATGCAAACTACTTCACAAAGAGACGCGACAACAAAATGGCTGACCTCGGTGCTTTAAGAAAAATATATATATATATATATATATATATATATATAAAATCATCACAATTTTCCCTTGGTTCATTTCTTCCTTCCATGCTAAAATTGATATAAATTGGCTGTTTAAAACAGACTACGGATGGCAACACAAGATACAATGGGCTGTGCATGTAAATTGTGCACTAAAATGTATTGCCCTCGCCATTTTAACCTCCTTATAATGGTGTGCGATTTAAGGGGCAGTTTCATGACTAAAACCCTCCCACGGGTCACACCTCACACCCGGTCTCTCTCTCTCTGGCCCTCCTGCCCCTGCCAGCGCTGTCTGTTAATACTAACTTCACTCCATTATAAAGTTGAACAGGCTTTATAATGGAGTTACTTCTGACAACACATATATAGTATAATTTATATAATATAATAATATAATATAATAGGAAGGCTGGTGCTGCATTACGGTGGCAGTAAGGCGGCCAGCGGGTGTTAAAAGTGTCGTAAAATAAACATAAACGCCGCCGTTTTCAATGCGATGCGGTTTATTTCTCATCATCTATAAAGTTGTGTATGAACACATTTACTAACAATCTCCCGTCCGGATTCATTACGGTATCAAACCCAAACAAACACTGGCGCAATAAACGGAACCGGTGGGGCGGATTGCACTTTGCATTCATTCTCCTGACGAGTTAATAATATGATGTTAATCATATCATCATATTCTTATGATGTTAATAATAATAACACGACGTTTCTCCGACACGTTACACAAGCGTTTCCGCGGTGAAAGCCGGTGGGCGGCGCTTGATTCCGGTCCCGCGGACCGCGTCTCCTCCCCCCGTCGTCGTACAACCGGAGCGGCGGGTGCGCGAACACACGGCGGAGGTGTTGCCGTCTCACTGTAGCTACAGCCGGTCACCTCGTCCGTGTGACTGTATCCGATTCCCGTGCTGACGGGAAGGTCGTTGTCAAGAGAAACCGCCATTGCTGTTGCGCCGGTATTCAATAACAAACCGATTCGCGGAGGTACCGGTTGCGAGCCGCCCGGGCCGGTGCAAACACCGGGTGAGAGGACATGCTTTTCTTTCCTGTTGTTTCGTTTGCAAGTTTGCGTGTGTTGCGATTCGCGATTTTAGTGTGTGAACAAACGAGACTTTCGGCGAGACAAAGTGATTTCACACCGACTTCCGTTCATCGGTTTGTCTTTCTGAATTGAACTCCGTTTTGCATATTCAAATCTGCGAAATTGTTTGGAAAACGTACGATGTTCTGCGATGTTCTGCCATACACGTTTGATTCGTGGTGATTAATCACGTTTATTTCTTATATTTGTGAGGGAAATGGACGTGCGGTCCATTATAGCATATTATACCACGGGGGCTGTTGAATGCTGCATTCTGATTGGTTCACGGGCGTCGTACCTTTAGTAGTTACAGGTGTGTTGTCACTTCAGTCTGCTCCTCACCTTGACATTTCATCTCCAGTGTCAGATTTTACAATTAATAGAAACGTGCAGTTTAGTTTTAACAAGTTACGCGTTATTAAAACGCGTATTGACTAGAATTAATAAGATAATTAAACAAAAACAGAACGAATAAATGAACATGAAGAATCTGCTTGTTAGGCGTCCAAGCACAAAGTGCTGGAATTCTTTTTGTTTTGTAAGGATTTTCTTCTTCTTATTTTTATTATTATTATTATTAATAATGCAATTACTATTGTATTTGTTAGTGTTGTTCTTCTTTTGCTCTTGAATCTATGGCAGCTCACAGAAGGGAACGTAGGAAAGTTATGACATTTGGCACACAGATAGAGGACACTCTGATATGTTACTGGATGAAATTTGACTCTCTAACTCAAACCCTCTAGTGCCACCAACAGTTTCAAAGTTTCACTCACGTTTATGTTCACTTTTAAACTTTGTCTAAACTCACAAGAGTGGTCTCTTTAGATATTTTGAGGCATGCAGAGTCAAACAATGTCTGATGTTCCATGGTCGGCCATATTGGCATTGATCGTTGAATACTGTATTTCACAACAGAATTCAACAAACACAATTGTGTATCATTATAAAACTTGGTATGGTTCATCATCACCATGGTCTGAGGTCACCTGCAAAGTTTGGTGCCTGTGTCAGCTAGTGGTCAAAAGATATAACAAAATGTATAAAAATGCATATAACACATGACCAAAATAACAATGTACGTTAACATGCAAAGTTGACTCGCAATACCTGGATGAGTGGTGTGTTATCAGTTTTAGCTGTTGTTATCAGGGGAAAACAACACTTACAATGTTACAACTAACCAACCAGAATCAAGTATTCCGGAGACCCAGAAATTAAAACATTATATTAGTGCTCAGCCGAAGAAAGGTGTTTGTCTTGAAACATTTGCGGACTGTTAATCAATTACCGTTGTTTTACAGTATGTGCACGTACAGTGTACTTGCCCAAAAATGCTGGTAAGTACATGTACTTAATATGGGTTAGGGTACGGCTTAGGGTTATGTTTAGGGTTCGTACATAGCAGTTACACAGGAAGTACATATTACGTACATGTGAAACCGGGTTGTGAAATAAAGTACTGCGCAATACTCTGTAAGTGCATCTGTGAAAACAATGATGTTATGCCTAAAGGACAAGTGGTAAGTACAAAATCCAGAGTTCCTGTGTTTATTATTCGAATGTGTGTACATTTTTTTTGTTTGTTTATGATCCCTTCGATATCAGTCTAGTTTAAAGTTGAATTATATTTTTTGTGCTGCTGGTTTCATCAGATGGAATTGCAAAAAAGAATCCCTTGTGTGTTGTGACATTGCGGTCAGATACAATATAGTGGGCACTTATATTTTCAGTCTCTGAAAAGCCTGTGGCAAACTGTCTTGTTAACCTGGAACTTTGTTCCAATAAAGCTCATCCATGCTTCCTTAATGTTAGGATGACTAGGAAGCTGTTTTTCCACAGCTTGGCACTGCACAATGTCTTGTCATCCTCTGAGGCATCTGTACCATTTTGTTACTTTATTTCTGTGTTTGTGACATTCTCCTATTTACTCACCTCCTACTACATGCCAGAATCATGTGGGTGGGGATAAGGAGGCAGTGATGTAGAAGTAGACGTTGATCAACAGAGGCAGTCTTTTGTTACACTATGACATCATACTGAGACAAAATATTGTTTTGTTTCAATAAAGGGTGGTTTGTGGACGACCAAGGAAGTTTTGAGTTCTTAGACTTACTGTTTCCTTGCTGGATAGAGACTATTTTAACTCTTATGCGTGCCTCCCCTGGCACGCTCTAGGCTCCACACTTTGAAAATCCTTTGTTTATAGCATTAGATAATGTCTTTTATTTCTAGGCAGTACTGGTGTCTTCCGATGCTTCTGTTCCATGAAGATTCATGCAGCTGGTAATCTTGGAAAGAAATTAGTGGTGTTGTTTAAGAAGGAACATGGTGCATCTTTTTTCCTAAATCTTATTGCAGTTGACCATTTAACTTCCGGACTGTACAGTTGTTATTATGTTGTGTGGGTTTGGAAGCTAACAGCACAATCATGTCCTACTGGTACCTCTACATTTCTGGGCTGGGAGTCCATTGTGTGGACAAGTGTTTGAGGTAGAATTGAGGACTGTGGCACAGTGCTTGAAGACAGTGGAGGCACAGTGCTTTTATGAAGATGTCCATTTGGGAAACGTTATCATGCTTTCTGGGTGCGTTGAGGCAAGAGTGCTTCTTCAGCACCTTGTTTGATCAGGCTGGTTGTTTATACAAGTCTCCTCTTAATACTTGATTAAGATAATTGACTAAATATGAACTTTAGTCAGCAGGCTAAACGTTTTTTTCATGTTTTTGAATCCAAATGACTGTGATGGAGAGATGTACAGTATATTTAGGAGAGTCAGATTGTCAGAACACGTTTTCCAGTTTTTCTCACCAGTACCTTCAATGTGGCCTCAGTTAATCCGGCTAAAGCAACGTTAAAAGCATTAACTATCAAACAAACTATATCTCACATCCTCATTTTCATATGCCAAAAAAAACCCCTTTAACTAATCTAAGGCCTATTTTGACACTAATACAATAGCTAACTACATTTATATGTTTATCCGCACTGTGTTGTGCGTCATTATTCAAAAATGTCCGCTCTCCTAACTGTTTATATGCTCGTTTAACATCTTTAATTATTAACTTATTATAGAATAATAAAGCTATATATTCTTTTCTTTTTGTACAGATGAAGGTCTGTTCATGGTCTGTTTTTATAATACTTAAAGACTACCTACGCCTCCATGCTCCACCCCTAAAGATCTCTTAGAATGGTATGGTCCGTTCTGTCTGTAATTTTCCACTCGGTCATTGACGTTCACTGTGCTCACGGGGGAGGGGATGACTGTGCTTGTCTGTGAATCACAGGGTAGCTGTGCAGCTGTGCTGTGCGTTTGTTGGGAATGTTTTCACATTTCTGTTGTGACATTGGTAGAGAAATGCTTTATTCACAGACATCCTTACTTAATATACTAAGAAAAGGTTATAATCCAGGCTGCACACTGGAAAGTACACAGTGTAGAATTTGTGACTTGTATAAGTTTGTGGTTGAGTTTTCCCTTCCACTTATAGCTCTGTTACATGTGTGCTGGTATATCGTAGATCCAGGCCGTATTTTTCATTACAAATAAAATGGATTGGAATGTTTTGTTTCTTTATGTACGTACGTTTTTTGATGCATTTCTTTGTAATTGGTATTGAAAATGCAGAAGAAAATACCAGCCTCTAAAATGTTTTACGGTTTTCTAATGAAATGTATAAAACTAGAACAAAGAACAGTAGGGTAAAGAGCGTCTCGCATGCTGAGTGGAAACAGGAGCATAACTGGCTGAAACCGGTTGAGGTTGTGCAGCTTTACTTCCTGATTGAGCAGTGAAACAAAACGTTATGAAAAACAAACGTTATGTCGCTAGCTATTAGCGCTGCATGGATTGTGCATTTTTACTTATACAAATTGTAAGCAACACTGTTTTGGTACTAAATGATTTACATTGATTGGACATTTCACAATTCTAAATTCTATGCCGATTAATCATTTTTTTCTTATTAAAAAGGTTTATATATAGTTTTATATGGCAAAATGTTTCAAAAAACACTTTTAAGAAAATGAGCTTATATTTGACCCCTGTTAGCAGCGTCCCAGTCTGTGCTCTTGCAATTCATCTTCAGAGGTGTAGCAAACCTGAATTTAAATCACAGAGGTTATTTTGATAATGGTGCTAGTGGTATATTTGATCCAGTATGTTCATACTTGCTGTAGGTCATGGTGAATTTAACTTAATTAAAGAAGGTTTATGCAAAATAAACATTTTGTCTCTGACATCTCCATAAAAGGAATTGTCTATGCGTTTCATGTAGACGATGATTATCCTCAAAATGTCCATTCTGTTCTGAGATCATTTGATAACGTTGTATGTGAAACAGACAGAAATGTAAGTATTCACTGTATTGATTGTTCTGAGTGATTGTTGTTGAGTTGTTTGTTAAGTGATTGTTCTCACGTGTGATTATCCACCACATGACATGCAAGAGCCAGTCATTTGACATTAATAATATCTGTGCAAGAATGATTTCAGCCTCTGGTATGCTCTAATAGTGACTTGTGGGCTTTGTGTGGGCAGGTCAGAATGACACATTTTAATATGTGGTTTCCATTTGCCATATGACTTTTATATAACAGATTGTTATTAAAAAACGGTTTTTCTCTGGAGATAGGTGGTAGTGATTTTTCTTGGTGAACTCATGAAGTGTTGCTCTTGTTGGGTGTAGGTTTTCTTCTGAGAAACGACAGCAGAGGCTTGCTAATACAGGATAATTAGTTTGATATTAACATTGTTCAAAACCATTGCTGTGAGGTTGATGTTTTAAATAGTTTGGGTTTCCTTGTAATAATATTCCAGGGTTTAAACAAAATCTGTTTTGTCTTTTCATACTACTATCTGACACAACAAATGTTTGTGTCACCATTTGCAGTGGTTGGGCAACACCTAAAATACCTCAGAAAATACAAGGTACAGTCTTACCGCTGCCACCCCCCCACATGTGGCGGCTCATAACTAGTAAGACTCTGGCTTTTCTTCAAAGATGGCATGGTTATATTATTAAAAAACATTAGATTGTTAATGAGTTTTAGGGAAAATTGGTTTAAAATTAAACATTGTATTGTTTTCAGTGACCATAAAATGTGGTGCCATCTCCAAATGTATATTGACATAATTGTACAGTCCATTCTTGTCAGTTGTTTTCCAGCTATGAATAGAATTTATGATTATGTTTTGGGTGGTAACATTTTCTCTCCACAATAGCTGTTGTTTAACGGTGGAGTTACCGTTGTGTTCACTTTATATCTGTGTTTCATTTTTTAACTGCTGATCTATTTTTGTTGACCTGAATATTCTCGATTACTATTCTGAGAATCACATTTTTGATTCAGAAGAACAATCGTTACATGGTGTCATTGTTAGACCACTCCATAACAGATGAAACAGATAAATCATTTCACAGTTTTTAATGTTACACACATCACCTGTAACCAGACAAGGCCAATTTTAAACAGTAAATCAAGGACAGAGAAATATTTCAAAGAATACTCAAATTCATGATTAAGCTTTGTGTGCTTCATGTACAGGAACTGCATACAGTGCAAGGATATTTTGTGTCCTCTCCTACTGCAGTTTTGGCTTTGTGCTCATGTAGATGTGTGCTGTTACCAGCTCATAGTGGTCGTGGGGAGCTGGATTCTAATGTTAGTCGGGGTTGAGGCATCATAAATTTTGCAAGATTTTAGTAATCCTGAGCAGCCAAACTGAGAAATAATCTCTTGGAAATGTACTGTATGCTGTAATATACTGTAGGAGATATGACCAAAAGTCAGATCACAAATGACAAGGTGACAATGATGGAAAAATATTTTTTATACAATACATATACATAAATACAATTTATGTGTGGTTTTTAAAATGGTTTAGTGTAGAAAGAGTCCAGTTTTCAGAATGTGATTTAATTGCATGCAAATTTCTAGTTGGCAAAAGGATGCTGTGCTTCTGTATTCTCTCTATGCTTGTAACCATTCATCCTTAAGGTTACTGGTTTTGCTTTTAAAGATTTTTTCTTTAAAGATAAAAGTCAATACTAAATAGTAAAAGTAAAATGTAGAAACTCAGATCGGATTTATAACAAGCTAACAGTACGGTACTAAAGCGCAATGGCTATTGATATTTATATCTGCGACTAGTCTGCGACAAAAGCCCTGGATCATAGCCAGCTCGCCGCACATAACTGTTACGTCTTCTCTCGAGTATATGCTTTTGAAACGCTCTGCGACTTTCGTGTAGACACTGTCACATTTAAACATGGTCTGAAATCTGGCTGACCAGACGTCAGGCGTACAAGTCAGAGAAGCAACAATGACAAACAGCCAATAAAATGGTGTGAGATTGAAAGAGCTCAAGAGGAGAGTGACAGCAGGAACCAAAAAACCCCAACAAACTGCTTCCCATAGTTCCCCAAGCACAGTCTCATCTGTTGTGGTTGTTATTCTCCGTCTGTGCAAGTCAGTGGAATTCAGCCAGCATGTTTTTGACATGTCTGTAAGAATAAGTTGCAATAAAGTCTGTTGCTTTGTGTGAGGTTTTTAAGAGAACGAATTACACAAATTGTCGGGATTGTAAATACATTTGGGGAGGAGAATGTTTTTGTCACTAACACACCTAGTCTGGGATTAGTCTCGATGACAACATTGCTGTATCTGTGATGTGTTCACTGAGCCTTGCGAACTGCATCCTAGTTTAAAAACAAGAAGAACTCGTCCACAAAAGTTAGGGGATGAATCAGTCAACGTTTAATTTCTTTGGTAACGATATTTATTTAGTTACCTATATAATTTCCATATAGTAGAGAATTGAGCCTGTATCAAATATGCCCTGTGGTTGTGTTCACAAAATCACGTTATGATAGCCAAGATATGTAAGGAGTGCTTTTCATAACAGCCTTATGTGTCATATGTACAGCATTGACTTTAAGTAAGCGTTAAACAAATAAATAGTTCAGCTGCCCTCTTAGACATGATTAATTTCTAATGGCTGTTCTGCTGGAAATACAGTACGGTACGCTGGAAGGTAAGGTAATAGAAAGATACAGAACAGGAATAGATTGATTGGAAATGTAACAATGAAAACTGCAGACTGGCTATTTATACTGTTTACTGAACTTGGCTTCCTGTGTCGATACAAGCTAGTGTCCCCCCCTTAGTTCTTAAAATGGTTTGCTCCATACTCTCCAGTGATTTTCCATTGTCTGCTCGACTGTGTTACCTGATAGCAAGATGGTGGAGCAACAGTGCAGTGTGACTGTGCTTCTAAATGTGTTCCAGATTGTTCATTTCAGTCATTTTGAGAGCCACTGCGCTATTTTTGGACACGTCTCAGTTTCTATCAGTTCTTTATCAGAGCATATATGTACTTTATAGTTAATGATAAATAGAAAAAAGGCAAATTAGTTTAAAAAAGACATCAATTATGTTTATGTCAGTGTTGTTAAACACACAACACTGCTGATTTGTCATTGTCAAGTCTAAGCTTGTTTGAAATAAATAATGGTAGCACCCCTGCAAAATTCATGGTACAGTCTTAGCCCTGCCCCTCCCCCATCTGGCTCAGTTTTAGTGCTACGCTCTTGATTGTGAAGGCTAGATCAGGCTTGTAAATGTCTCCTCCAAGCAGAAGGTGGCCTGCATTTGAGGAAAGCAGTGCAAGATCACAGGTCTTTGTCTCTCTGTTCTGCTTTTTTTACATTTTGTTATCCCAATCCTTTTGTGAAAGTGTGGTTTATTTTGTTGTACGAAATGTAACAGTCATATTTTGCGGGGTGGGGTGTTCGCGATTTTGTTAGCATTAGCGGGTCACGTGATAGCATTCATTTTACATTTTTACATATTTAGCTGTGTAATGTTGAATAGTGTTTATGTGCATTGAACAGAACAGCATATTGAATTTTAACCAGTCGTCTTTTGGCAGATATAAAGTGGTTTGGGGGTACTTAGTCCTGTTCTTGGAGATTTTTCGCTCGGCAGAGTTTGAGTTCAGCCCTCCTTTATCACACCTGGTGGTGATTCAGGTGATTCTAGATGAAACTTAGAATTAAACTGGGGACAGAGTTAGATCTTCAGCTGGATTGATCGTCATTGTGGTGGAGCTAACATACTTTGGACATTTTCTGTTACAATATTAGTTTTCATTGTTACACCGCTGTAAATTGTATTTATCTATAAAAATGAATACGTAATTGTCTAGAGACATTGCTGCTGTTCCATAACTGTCACTTGTCAGGCAGAAGATGTCAAATGTGAGGCCTGCCTGTCTGGATGGAGGAAAAGACCAGAAACATGTTCTCCTCAGGGAACGCAAATGCAGAGTGCTCAGCCAGTGCATTGCGGGCAGTCCTGCGGAACATTCTTAATGTGCCTTCTTACCAGCTACCAACAAATTTCTGTGTCAATAATGCCGGGTTCAGACTACACTGTTTCAGCCTGATTTTGGCACAACGCATTTGATGTACAGTGTCATTGTGATCCGTAAGAAACAGTGTCCATTGGGATTCAAGAATTGATAGTTTTATGTTGTACAGCGTGTCATAGCGGATGACAATCGACGCCGCATCTGCTGCGCTTTACGAGGTCCTGAAAGAAAGACTAGCAGTGACTTTTTTTCAGTTGTCCACACCGGGTTCTGTCACATCTGTGACAATGTCAAATAGGAGCACAGAAGCTCTCCTGTACACAGCTTTCAAACATGGTGAAATGATAAAGAAACGGTATTGGTGCTGCTAGGTGGAATTGAGGAAAGGTTTGTGAAGCTATAGCAACAATAAACAACTTTCTTTTTGGAGCTTTTTAAATGACAAGACAGCCAAAACACACAAAACACACCACTTCGCTAGCCATTTTTCATTTATGGTCTTGTTTCCAGAAGTCAATTGCAAGTTTTGACTTCTCAAAATCATGTACGTTGTTGAAGATGTCAGGCGATGGTTGGTCTGAAAACAATGTGCAGTCTGACATGTTTCTTGCCCACAGCGAGTTTAGGATCCAAAATCGCATAATATGAGATGGTGACTATCGTACCAGTCAAAAATATAGTGTTGTCTGAACCGGACATAAACTTCAGGCTCTGCACAATTTTATTAAAACCACCATGACTTGTGGCACACTTTGCATGTAGTATTGTGTTCCAGCATGTATAAGAATGCTCTGATGCATGAACTGAGCTTAGGTAACAGTGCAGGTTGTGAACGCAAATGTTTTAGAGTATGTTTGGAGCCTTTAGCTAGTATCTTTTTCTAATTTACTTTCAGTAGTAAGCTTCAGTTATGCAGTGGTTCAGAACCCAGAGAGAGTGGGGGTACGCATCTGCGTCTCTCAGCTGATGGGTATTAACAGCCACAGCAACTCAACTGCCTGCCGAGTTAATGGCTCTGGTGATTCTCCAGCAACATGCAACAAGTTTAGTATTGTTGGGGCAGACAGTGAGGCAGGTTCCTGTGGCCTTGACTATGGACAATGATCTGCTTCTCTCCCTGAAGAATGCACAAGCCATTGTCCTACTGTGGTGGCTTCAAACTTTTTGCTTCAACTATCACAAATATCACAATCACCATGGATAACAACTAAGATTGTGCTGTGATGTTTACGTAACCATGCGAAGTTTACCTAAACCAAATTGGTCAATACAGCAAGCAAGCAGAGCCTGTTGCTACTTCTGTATCTCACTTCATGATCGTATACTTTATACATAAACACTTACAGCACAAATCCACTCAGTGAGTTGCCTCCTAATCTTATACTATTGTTTGTTCGCTCAAAGGTCCCGTTGCTATTTTCATTGTTTGCTGTCAAAATGGGGCATTTTGAAATCGGCCGCCCTCTTCCAATCTTGATCGGGGAGTGTGACAGGCCACCGACCGGAGGGTGAGATTTCACAACAACAGACGATGGGTGTGACATTCCTACAGAGTTGTTTCTAGTTGGTTTAGTGAGGCTAGTTGAATGCAGTACATGAAAACACAAATGCATCAGTCTGCAGCAAAGCCAGCGAGGGAAGCAGGAAGAGAACTGCAGGAGCAGTCTACACCCGATGAGCCAGTTGGATTCTTTACACCCAGAGGGAATGGAACATGAAGAAGGGAAAACTGTGTCATTTTAGGTTTAGATTGTGAGAGGCAGAGGCTCAAATGTTTAAACACTGTGCCCTTTGTTGAAATCGTGCAATTGTAATAATAGAGCATGATTAAAATTACAGTTTTGAGAGAAAGGAAGAAAGCAGAAGAAAGACTCTGAACTTGAGCATGGGCACAGAAGAAACATGTTAGACTAATGCCATCTCAAAACTAAGACTTTTACTTACTAACTTGTGTTCTTAACGCATGAGAATTGTGAAAATTCAGTTGTTTATCCTGCCAACAGTCAAGCCGGTGGCCATTTTGTGTTACTGCACTAAAACACAGCAAGTATAAAATGGCAGGGTGGGGGGGAGGGCGTACAAAGAGAACTCGCTGTAAATCTGACTAAAGCTGAAGCTGCAGTGTGCACGGCATACGGCTGGGGTGCTGGGCTTGATTCTGGTTATTGCAGGAGGTTTATTGTTAGCCCCAGTGCCCTGAATGTGTTGTTTCCCTTTTGCCTGTATAGCAGATTTATGCGTTTTAAAAATGACAATATTTATAAGTACTGTTATAATAAAGCAAGAACGTTTGGAAAAACAACAAAACAAAAAAATGAAACTTTAATTGATTTCTTATTTAATGAATCTGCTGTTTGATGTGCTAGTTGAAGTTTAGAGAGGGATCTGTGAGAGAGATGTATGACATATAACGCACAGAGAAACCGGTCTTGGGTGGTTTTAGACCGTATTTGCGGGTCATATCTGTAATTAGTTAGATGTCAATGCGTTAAAGGTTTTTTAAGGTACATTACCAGATTATGTTTATGGTGAAATACATACAGACAATCTGTTATGTGTTATATATCTGTTATATATGGATCCTCTTACCGTATGTGCTTCTAGAATTTAGAGGATATTCTATTGCTATCTACAGTTCTATTCTGTTCTTCAGGATATAGTTGTACCTTTTGTTTTTGCAGCAGTGTTACTTCAGCATTGTGATATGCAGTTATAGGTAAATGGAGAATTGCAGTTTTTTTAAGGATAGTAGAGTTCGTTTTTTGTCTTTTAATTAATTTAGCCGATCATTTTATTGAAGGCAGTCACAAATAGCAACAGTACAAACACAAAGATTACGTTTAAGCATTTAGCAGATGCTTTTGTCTAAAGCGACTAGAAATGTGTGGAAAACAAAGCGATTGATCATAGGGCTCTGATAATATGAGAAGTGCTATAAAAGTTACGCAGTCAGAGACGAAAGAAAATAATGTTGTCCATTTGTTTGAATTTGTGTTAATTCACAATACTTTGTCTTTTCATTTAATTGCATTTAATGAAGGACGCGAGCTAAGAGAACTTTTGCTGTAGCCCTTTAGATTCGACAGAAGCGAGCCTGTGATTAGCAGTGCAGGGAAAAAGGATCTTGGGTGTTAGGAGACAGGATCAAGCCTTTGGGAATACTGTGCGCTGAACGTTGTGTGGAGAATGGAATGTTTGCCGATAGTTTTGCATTTAGGAAAAGCATATTTGAAATTCAGTTTCAAATTTCTTTAGGAATTTTATGCATAGTCTGACCTTCCCGCAGAATTGTGTCTGTGTTTATATTCACAGTCTGATATTTGGCCTTTAGCATCCCGGTTGACTTTAAATTGCAGCACCATGACTGTGTAAATATGCCCGTGTGGCAAAGATTGCTGCAGAATCTTGTCTTACAGGACCTTTAATAATATAGTACTCAGCATTGTGCGTGAATACTTTGCTAAGCTTGAGGTTGTTGGAACTGATTTGTTACTGTTAAAATGGCCATATGGACATTAAATCAGAGCTGATTTGTGTTACTCAGAATTTGCTCCTGGAGCATGCGACGCTTCCAGGTGATTAAAATATTACTGGCATGACCAGCAGTCTGACTAGCAGTTTGAGTCTGTCCTCTGTATTGAAAGTTAATGCTATGCCGGAATAGGCGATCCTATTCCAGCTGTGTAACTTTAGGTTGGCATAGTAGGCTTTCTGCATCTTTTTTAGTAATAATACAATGAAATTGTACAGGCTGTTTGATCAGATGTGAGATTGATCAACACGTTTCAAAGACAACGTTTCACAATACAAGCTAAATTCTCCTCCCCCTTCATTTACTCTCTGTGTGCTCCTTGAGGTGAAAAAAGTACTTGCGTTTTCTCACGATTAATCACGGGTAGCTTGTGAACCGCTGTGTTAGTAGTGCATCTTTCCAGTTTTTATAACAACACACATTCGTGTGTGTGTATATTTGCAAGTTGCGTACCACTGATTGGAGGGGATGTTGTCAAGCTTAAAGCTGCTCTAGCTAGGTGGACCTTTGAAATTTTGCATTGCTGTGACACTGTGAATATATATGCTGCCTATTTTTTTAAATAAGCTCACACGCTCTCTGACAATACATAGGATACGCAGTATAGAAAACAGATGGATGGATACTAGGAATATTTCTGGCTCTTGTGTGACAAATTGCTTATGATGTTACACATTTGTAAATCGCTTTAGAAAAATGTGATGCAAACTGACAACAAATCTGAAACTGACTAGTTGTTAATATCTGTTGGAAACTGTTGGGAACTGGTGGTTAATATCTGTTGGGAACTGGTTGTTAATATCTGTTGGGAACAGAGTATCCCCTTCTTTCTAATAATGGTATTTCCCTATGCTCTTCAGTAATTTTCCATTGTCTGCTCTTCTGTTTCTTGGTAGCAAGGCGCTGGTGTTACGCTGCAGTATGCCTGTGTTGCAGATCTAATTTAAAATGTTGAGACCTGGTTTAATAAATTAAGACCTAATCATTCAATTCTGTTTCAGAGCATTTCAGGTTAATAAAAAACCTCAAATAAACTTAAAAGACAACAGCTGTTTATCTCTTGTAGCTTTGTGTGTACTAGGTACCTCTCGTTTTCAGTGCCAAGTATACATGTATGTATTTTGTTGAAAACCAATAATTATTAAATGCACCCCTGCAAAATCCATGGTACATGCCCAGTTGTGCCCCTCCTCCAGCAGCTCAGGTTAAGTGCCAGGCTGTTGATCGTACACGGGCTCGTCAGGCTTGCATACTTCTCCTCCAGAAGGTGGCCTGCATTTCTGGATAGCAGCGTAAGGTCACAGATCTTTGTCTTCCTGTCATTTTTTTACTGGATACATCTTTTTAACTGGTTTCCATTTTTTATTAGAGTCTTTATGTGAAAGTGTGGTTTATGTAACTACATTTGTCTAAATTATCTAAATGTAATAATGTTTAGGGTGGGGTATTTGCAATTCGTTTTTGCATTAGCATAAAAGTATTAGCATTTTTCAAGGGATATGTTTATCTATGTAAATTCATAAAAAATGTTTTTTTTTATACCAGTTGATTTTGGCAGACATTGTGATGCTTTAATTATGTCCTAGCAGGGGCAGTCTTGTTCCAGAAGATTTGTCTTCCAGCAGGGTTTAGATACAACTCACCTGCTAATAATTTACAGGTGATCCTTGATCAGCTGTCTTGTGTGCTTGTTAAGAGGTAGAATTAAACTCTGGGCATTTGGTAGGCTTGAGTACCCGTGTGTTTCCGAGCTGTTTGTTTAGACCTAAATGCATGATAAAATTCACATTTATAAAAAATACATTTCATTTTAGACAGACAGGAATAATAAATTAGCTGAAGTAGCTGTGCAGTTTAGCATAACTACAAAGTGTTTTCGTTGATTGAATGTGCCAGGCACTTCAAATGTAGTTTTGTTGATTATAATAGCAGAATGACTTGCCTGTAAAACAGATGTAAAACTGGTGTATTGTGTCAAAGGTGAGGAAGACCTGCATAGATTCAGGAGAGTATCCTTAGAAGCACTCCATTAGTACTCCAGTGTAGTTCCACGATGGAGCAAAGCCAGAAGACGATGATGATCAGATAGTTGAGAGGAACCACAGTAGCAGAACCTGATGCGTGAAATGAAATCTCAGCATTAACTGTGAGACACAAGGCCACCTCTGCCTCTTATCCCATCAGGTTATGTTGTGGGGTGAAAAGGCTCGATTGATTGAGCATCCCATGCTTTCTGTAGAAGTTGCACAACCTTGATGACAGTACAGCATTAAACAGGAGAATCTGACAGTTTTGATACAATAGGTATTAGCCCACAAAAGGGATTACTGCTAGACAGAGCTTTGGCATGAGGGACAAGAGGAAACATGCTGGATTTAAAACTCAAACCACTTGTTTTCTCATTTAATTCACAAAAATGCTTCTACTGCAGCTGTTTAGTATGACAGAAGTTGAGTTGGTGGCCATTTTAGGTTATTGCAGTGCTGAGCTGCAAGTATGAAATGGCAGTGTGGGGAAGGACTCTTAAAGAGACCTCCTTGGACATCTGATTTTCTGCTAAATCTGCAGTGTGCACCGTCTTCTTCTGTTGTGTCTTGTTTGATTTCAGTAATTCAATAAGTATTTTCGACTTTAGCGCTTGAAATAGGTTCAGTTTTTTAAATTGTTATGGCAGCTGTGTGGGTTTTGAAAGTAATATTTCATTACTCAGATAATGAGAAAGAAAACCGAAGATGCATGTAGTATAAAATTAATCTGGTGATACGCTGGTTATTTTTTTGGAAACTTTACGAGAAACAAGTTCATACCGACATGTGAGAGAGGCCCAAAACCAAAAGCTAAACCTGTCACAACTGGTTTCAGCCAGTTTCTGAAGGCCGTTCCTGTGATTAGTTGGATGTGCATATAACCAAAAGCTAAACCTGTCACAACTGGTTTCAGCCAGTTTCTGAAGGCCTCCCGCTTGACTATATTTTAAAAGGTACTCCACTACCTCTGTGTGAAAAGGTATATATTTTGTTAGATGCAGCTGCCTTTAACAGGGCCTTTAACAGACATTCAAAATGTTATATACAGCCTGCATTTACTGAGATCTTTACACAGATCATGTACTTAATTTGCTTCATATGTTGTGTGCAGTTTTATTCAGCACCACTCTTTCATATGTCCTGCTCCATATGGGTCGCATTGTTTGGAGATGAAATTGACTTCGGTGCTTCCTGAATGACATCTGTCCACAGTTAGTTGCTGTTAAATGCCATTTACTATAACAGAACTCTTAAATTTATATAATCATATGGAAGACCAGCAGATAACAGACTTGGTCTATTAGAATTGTAGCGTCATTAATCTTCTGAACTTCATTTCAGCTTCATTTCATTTCAATCTTTTAAAGTTCATTTCAAGTTAAATATGACTTCACTTAGTTGTTCACCATTTGATTTCATGTAATTAATTGAGTTTTTAGAAAGCCAAACACATAAAAAAAGACAAGATACCATTTTTGTCGTAGTGCTATAGATTCATCAGTGCATCGCTGCCTTTGATTAAAGGTTTTTGATTATTTATTAGTGAGTGTGTGGGCCTATAGGGAGAGACAACTGAACAACATCAATCCATTGTATATTGTTACCAGAATACTGATGAAAAAATGGTTGCTATATGAATTTGCATGTGTGCATACTTCTACTGAAATGCTATATGAACTATAGTTGTTCTACTCAGAAATCAGTCCTGAAGCTGGCATTACGATGATTGAAATTTGTAGGATGAACAATCTGACTAGCAGTTTGAGACTGTCCTTTGTATTAATTGCTATTTCTGCTCAGGAATTTGCAAACAGTTTCCAGCTGTTATGCTAAAGGTTGGCAGAGAGATATGCCATTTATTGTATTTAAAGAATCTTTACACTTTACACTCTCTTTACAGTAATGGTACAATCTTTGCCTGTTTATCCTGCCATTCTAAGTGCATATTAAGTAGCAGTGGGACATTCGGAAATGCTTAACATGCTCTGTGTTTATATTCTTGGCTTGTCTGTGTTTCTATATGTAGCATGCTTTATTAATATGGTGTGTCTTGAACCGTACGCCACTAAGCAGTTTAGAACATGAGTTTGCCTTTGGTTTCAAGGAGAAATGAGCTTCGTGTTCTGCTCACAATGATACTGGTGCACCAGCCTTTGAGAAGATCCGCACTGATGCTGTGCATATGGAATGGATGGAGCGTAGGTGATCTTTTTTGATCTTTCTTGCCACCATGTCCACTCTTCTACAGTATGCGCATTAATCTAGTGCGAGTGGTCATGTAAAGTGGCTAATGTTAGGCTACCATTTACGGTTTAAATAATAAGTGATGTTTGAGGTTGATGAATTATGGGTAAACGTTTGCCTGCAGAATTTGCTCATCACCTTTTTGGTCAACGTTTTCCACCTGATCACTTTTGATTTCCTTCCTTTCATAATTATCACAACCATCTGTCCATCACAGAATGCGTGACTTTGCATTCTTTCATTTTTTGTGACAAAGAGACTAATTTAAATTTGTTTGACTAAGCCTTTTCTCATCGACTGACATTTAGTGGTCTGATGCGGCTGACCTTTCACTTTTGATGGGGCAGCCCTAGATAAAATGGTGCCAGATACTTTTATCTGAAGACACTTTTTATCAGCATGTGCTGCCTGAGGAACGAACCCACAACCTTTGCACTGCTAACGCAACACTTTACCAACTGAGCTACAGGAACAGTCACCACGTTTTACAGACTCCTCTGCAAACATGGTAGACTCCAAGCTAAATTCTCCTCCCTCCTGCAATTTGCTCTTTGAGGTGAGGCAGCTAGATATGCTTCAATTCTCTTATGGTTAATCATGGGTTAGGCTTGAGAACCGCTTTATTAAAGGTTCATCCCCTTAGTTTTCTTTATTATTATCCGTAAACCACAGATCTTTTCGTCTATGTTTGCATGTGTTGATCCATAGTGGGGGGCATCTGCCTGGAGGCACTGTCAACAACAATGCTGCTTGACAGACATGTCAGACCTCTTATTAGGATTGAAATCTAAATAGTAGTTCATGTCTGTTAGAAACTTATGTAGTTGTAACTAGTTACTGTGTCTCCCCCTCTCAGTTCTGAAACTGGTACGTTCTAATGCTGTCTTGTAATTTTCCATTGTCTGCCTTGCTGTGTTTTTTGGTAGCAAGAAGGTGGAGCTAGACTGCAGTGTTATTGTGCTCCAGCACCACTTTCAGCTATGTTAAAATGTTAAAATCTATCTAATGTTCTCAGTTTAAAATCTATTTCAGAGCATTTACACTTTAAAGTTAATGTTGTGAGAAATAAAGAACCTGAATGAATGTAGGTTCAAACAAACAACTGTTTTCCCTTATGGGTTTGCAATATTGCATATAAGAAGTATACATTTAACTATAAATAAAATAAAATGGGGTTAGGGGACCCCTGTCTAATCCATGGTACAGTCCTAGCCCCCCCCCCATGTTTTTCTTGTTCTTCATTGCACAGAGGCTAGTCACGCTTACAAATGTCTCCTCCAAGCAGAAGGTGGCCTGCATTTGAGGATAGCAGTGTAAGGTCACAGGTTTCTTTTCATCAGAATCTGTTTTCAAAGTTTTAGTTTACTAGATTTTAATTAACGTAACCAAATGTAAAATTGCAATGTGACGTGCGTGCAATTTGTATTTAGCACTAGCGGGAAAGTATTTTTTCGGTTTTGAAAGGAACAGGTTACATATGTAGCTATGTACAGGATATGGATGAGTGCCTAACTTAGCCGGTTCATTTGGGCAGAAACAAGGTGGCAGCAGGGGCGCAGTCCTCCTCTAACTCACCTGCTAGTCATTTAGGAGTGATCCTGTGGACTGTGATTGGCTGGTTCAGGTGTGTTTAATTAAACTTGAAACTAAAGTCTGCACTAAGGTAAATGTCCTGTAGATGCTGTTTGCTCATGTAAGTGCTAACGCTTTATCCTTTTGGTAAACAATGTTTTGTTGATTTCTGTGTTTGGTAATTTTGATGTCATTTATAAAAGAAACATGAAACAGACGTATAAAGTCTAGAGACATTGCAATTATTTCATAGCTGTCGCTTGTCGGGCAGAAGGTGTCGAAGGTTAGAAGCGCCTACAAAGGTTAAGAAGAGTCCCCTTCGAAGCATGCAATACATACAAGTCACGGATGAAGAAACGCAAGAAGACTGATGATCAATTATCTCAGAGGAACTAGAGGAGCGCTACAGTTGATGATACAACAAGACTTAAAACTGCGAATTTTGTAAGCAAATAAAGACCACGTGTGGCATTACTGCTGGATGGAACTTTGACTTTGAGAACCAGAGAAAGTTGGAGACCGACTGTGTGCCTAAAATCAAGGCAGTTCGTTTTACTTTCATTTTTCTTCCCATTTAATTCTCAGAAATGGTGGAACTGCAGTTGTTTTCTTGCCAGCTGGTGGCCATTTTGTGTTATTGCAGTGCAGAGCTGCAAGTGTGAAATGGCAGAGCGAGGGAGGGGCTCTTAAAGTGACCTTGCTGCAAAACTGGCTCTCGACAAACGCTGCAGTGTGCACAGATTACTTCTGTTCTGTCTGGTATCTCTAGATGAGTTGTCAGCTCTGTTGACCTAAATGTTGCATTTCATGCTTTTGTATAGCAATTTTGTGGGTTTTAAAAGGGATTTTATTACACAGATTTTATTCCTTTTTTAAATGGGAAACCCAAGATCAGTTCATTTTAAAACGATAGCTTGTTCCATTAGTCAGTTTGTGATTGTTTTATCTGACTCCAAACACGTTTAGACCGACAAATGAACAAGATCTATGAGCTGTAATTCACCCCAGTCCGGTCTTAGCTGGTTGCAGGCAGTTCCTGCTAGTCAGGTCTGTGAGTAGCTGGCTGTGCATATCGTAGCATTGCAAGAAGAAAGGTGATTTTTTTTAATAACCCAAATCCATCTTCATTTCTGACACAGTGTATGCTTGATTATTGTTTCCCAACAGCCCTCTATATTTTAATACTTCTGTGGGTTTTGTTTTTGTCATTGATTAGCTCATAATAATGTTTGTGTTCCCCTGGAATTTAAAGAACGGTATATTATTTGTAGGTATATAGGTTTTACTTTATTTACATTTAGGCATTTAGCAGACGCTTTTATCCAAAGGGACTTATAAGGTGAGGAAAACAAAGAAGCCATAAATCATAGGGAGGCAATAACATCAGCCGTACACAGTTACCATTTTTAACCAGAGTACAACATTTCAGTTCCTGATAGAGGCAATACTTGTTGGGAGAGAGGGGAGAAAGGGTTAGTAGTTTTTCATACTTGTGTCAGGTATCATCTTTGTTTTTGGTCAGCATTGGAGAGGATTTGGTAGTCTTGTCTTTGTTTCTCATGTTAGCAGCAGAGAGTTTTTGCAGCTGTGTGCCATGACTGTGATGTGCAGTCTGTCAATCTATTTTGAGAAGTGAATTTTCAAAGGATAGGCCTATATGTTAGGAAAACTGTATCTTTTTTACATTGCGCAGAAATATCACAGCATTTCATTTACTCTTATTTACATCAGTCAGCATTAAATAAAGAGAAACTTTCCAACTGACTGACAAGAAAACCAATGTATTGTTAACAGTATAACAGTATTACCTCAGTTAAATGAATTCTTAAGTGTGCTTTGCCACAGCTTGCAGGTTTTCTCAGTTGTTCAGTCAGCAATTTTACGGTCATGCAGCATTCTTCAGACACAACCAGTTGCGGACAGATACAGTTGAAATGTAAAAAGGTGTAGTGTATATGTATAACTGTGTAGTTTGTAGAGCTGTAGAATTTCTCAGTTTTTTTATATCATAGCTATTTTTTCGTCTATCGGTGGTTATGTATACAAGTCAACCTCGGGTGTGTGTGTGAACATGCCTGTGTGGAAAAGATCACTAGTGGAGCTTTTCTTATAAAACTCAGCATTAATGATCTAGTGCTCTGTGGTTGATGTAGTTTATTAGCTGGGCCCTGCTAATGTATGTTCCCGTATAACTCTACAGAAAGCTCCACAGATTTCCATGGGAGCAGTTCATTTTTGCATATATTAACTTCTTCAGATCCTTGCATTTTTCACTTAATAATATTTTGGCTAACTTGAGTGTTAAAAGCTAAAAAGGTCTATCAAATTATTCCAATACAATTTCTTGACGCATTTATACTTTTGTGGCTGTACACAAAAGCAGACACAAAATATTGCAAACTTCTTCTGAGACTGAGACTGAGAATTTTTCAGTGATCCAAAAAACAGACTTACTAGACTGAATCAGTCTGAGAAACCCTTCAGTGAATTTGTACTGTAGTTGCACTGCATGGTGACTGAATTAACATAATGATTCACCCACTTACATCCCAAACTTTCTAGATTCAAGAATGTAAAACTATAATTCTGTATTTTTCTGGAGAATTCTGGACATTTAAAAGTGTGAATCTGTCAACATTTATGGAGATTTGTGGCAAATCCGACTGACAACGGCAATAACAGCTGTGTTTTCAACATCTGAACCAGCTGAGAGTTGCTTTCAGTTGAGTAAACAAGGAGAGAGCTTATTGTCATTGACCAAATAAAGTTTGTTTTCGTTATTTTTCACTTTTATTTATAGGCACAGTATAGAGAGAGATTACAGGAAAGGGTGCCAAGGGTGGAATGGGATTGGGAAATGTCCCCAGTCGGATCTGAAATCCTATCACCCGCATGTGCGCAACAGCAACATTTGTTGCGCATGCGCTAACCGCTAGACCATACAGAATGAATTTGTTGAATGTAATTTACTCTGGTTTTGAATGTTAGATCTTGGTTTGTCCTTATAGATGACCGGTCCCTTAAATCAAAAGTCATGCTTTTTTGATGTTTAAAATTTGTTGTGTGAGTTAACACATTACTTGGCTTAGTTGCAGATTCTCATTACACACATTGTGTAAAAGGGTGTGTTGAATGTTTATGATGGGGATGATTGTGAGAATGATAGTGTGTGACACGCATCTTGGTAAAAATCATATGGAACAGAAAAACAAATGAAAGGGTCACAGTATTACAGCACAAATGACACATCCCACACTGAAAATTATGACTGTTATATTATATTGTCCCTACACTTGCTAACATTTGTGTACGGGATCTAAAAGTAGCTTCACGTCAGCATTTTGACCTTTAATTTTGTTTCAGAGCGCAGTGTGTTCAGTCACACTCTGTTTTGTTGCGCTACGCAGGAATGCGCACTGACCTTACCGAGTTAATCATTAATAAACGTGGACTTTAGAAAAATACATTCAAACATACAAATTGTCAGTCGTTGTATTGTTTTTTTAATACACTTGGAAAGGTGAAGTAGAGAAGAGTTTGAGTTTTACTTTGCTCCATCTTGTGTTGACACATGGCAGTGCATGTGAGGTACACCCCTCTTTTGTTACAATGGTACAGCCCGTATCGCAGTCATTTTCCACCCTGTTTTCTCTGTGCCTGTAATGCAGCAGTGGGGGAAGGGGTTTGTTCTGCTTTTTCAGCACACGTTAGTTATCCTTTTTCTACCTTACTGACGACTTTTCTTTATTGACTTATTTTCTGCTCTTTTCTAGACATTATTTATTAGTTGTTTCTTGTTTTGGAACACTTTGTGCAATTGCAGTTTTTAGGATATTGCTGGTTTGTTGTTGAGCCTTTATGAGGTGATGGGACGTCTCACAGTTTGATCATGAGTAAAAGGGACCCTTTTCATTTCAGATAACAACGTTCAATTGGTTGTAATGCTACAGTTGTTTGGTAGCTACACTGTTTTGTCTAGTAACAGCCTTCACAAAGAACATGCTCCTCCTCTCCACGTGAGCTCCCCTCCCCTCGTGTTCTCTGTCTGTCTCTGTTTTCTCTTCTGTGTCGTGTGCACTTGGAGCTTGTTGGAAACTAAGCATGCTCCCATTTATGCGCTCGCTTCTGATGAAGGCCTTCTTCTGAGGAGTACACCTCAAGATTGTTTTTGAGCCGTTTTTGTCCTTAAGTTCATTAGTTCTTAGTTTATATTCACACTGTTTACCCTTAAGGTAAATGGACTTATTTCATTTTGGTAGAGGGTGTGTCAAAATTATTCTTGCTTTTTTAACTTTTTTTTATTTTATACAAAGATGTTCTCTATAGTAGCTGTGTAGCGTATGTATAGTAGCTGACCTTTTTCAACATTTTTACGTGTGAGTTTAATCTTGCGGCTGATCGTGAGATCGGCAGGGCTTTTATCGTCAGTCTTGTAATCGAAATTTAGAATTACATTTTTGGACGAGTTTTTTTCTTTTTTGGGGGGGTTTTATATCAGAAAGCACAGTTTAAGTACAGACTACTTACGTTCTTATCATAATCATTGCTCGTGTCTAGAAATAGTTAACATTATTTTGCGTATTTTAGATGTGTAAATATGTTTTTTATCAGGTATTTAACCAAAATTGACAGATCGATAGGTATCAGACAGGAATTGTCTATTTGGATATTTTGTGAACAAATCTTTTAGTAACCGGTAAGATGGTGTTTGAGCTTGATTTGAGCGAAGAGACTGTTTGGATTTGCGGGGTCTTGCGTACCTTTTCAAAAAGTATGGAGTGATCAGCCTAAACAAATGGCTTACCTCAGGATGTTGCTGAAATTCAGTCTTGACCCATGAATTTAGTCTGGGACTGCAGATCAGCACTTCAGGAGGAGGACCAGTGTACAAATGTGAGCCTGGTTGTACACCACAGCTCTGGCAGCCATTTTGGCTTTGGCATCGAGTGGCAACCTCAGCGTGTATGTTTGCAGTCAGTGTGGAGGAGGGGTGCGCTGAGGCTGTGCGCGGGGACCATCAACAGAGACTTACTCCAGACTAGCAGCCATTTTTGTAGAATGAACGTCCTTCCTTTAGATAGCAAACTGTATGCCTCAATGTCCTTTTGAGGCAAACTCTTCTAGTGTTTCACTTTTTTTTTTTTTACACAATTGTTTCTTTCTGGTTAACGTTAAAAATGTAAATTTTAAAAATTGTTTTCAAATGTTACTTATAGGTTACTGAGTTACCTCAGTTTGCTACCTGTCTTCTTTTAGTGAAATTATGCTGCAGTGTTCCCTGATGGATGCAGAGAATGCATCTTTGCATGTTTTGCAGTCACGTCTTGCATCTGGCTCAACAATTTGTAATGATGTTTTGGGGTGAGGGTATTTTAAACCATAAAACTTACAACCCAGTCTTTGCCATGGTTGTCATGGACAGCAGGGGTTGTGGGACGAGGGGCTGGTGAGAGCAAGTTGAAGGTGTTGCACGGGGTCCAGAAATGGTTATATGTAGGAACCACGTCATTGACATCCGCCAAACTGAAGATGGCTAATGTAGCAGTATAGAAGTATGCTCTGTTCTGTTGCTCTGTTGCTTGCAGGTTGTGGAAGGTTGTTGTTATTGGTTGTGTAGAAAAACGCAGAAACGGAGATCAGAGAAGCATCTAACATTGATGTAAAGTGTTAAAATGGAGTGGTTCAGGCCAGGAATGTGTTTTGATAAGTAAATTGCAAGTCAATGATAATGCGAACTTGCTCAATTCTTGATAAAACTTCATGAAATACAGAAAAAAACAGTTATAACTAAACATATCTGGTGTTTAATGTATCGGTTGTTTATGGCTGTTAAACAAAATCAGTTGTAGCTTTGATGTGCAGGCTAGTTGGGTGTAGATTTCCACAGCTTGGATGAACACCTGGTAAAATAAAGAGTTTGCTATTGTTATTGTGTTGATTTGAGAAAAAAACAAGCTATTCAAAGTGTGCTTCCATACTGCTTATTGTGCTTTCATGTGTTTCGAAATGACATAAGAATGGAAATGGATCCTAAGTTAAGCAGAGCAATGGGGAAACATTTTCTTATATTACAGGATGTCTGTTGTAAGGCTTTGCTAATAGTTTTAAATTACTTGACAGTAAGCTGGCACTGTATGAGGATTTTGTTGTAACAGTAGCTGTAGAAATAGGCGGATAGTTTAATAATGAAGGAAACAGGGAACACATGGGTACAAGACTTTGGAAATAACAACCTCATTAATTAATGTATGACAGATGTGCTAAAGATTTATTGAAAAATGGGATCTGTGTTAGAATGAACAGCTAATAAAAAGCCAGATGTTCAGATTTAGCCCAATAAGCGAAACATTTTTAAAGTAATTTTTTAATCTCTTTCAGGATCCTCAAGCAAATTGCTGTCAAATCCATGAACAGAAAAATACGAGACATCACAGAAACCTGGTAAGACACTCATATCTTTATGGCTTGTGATTTGTTTTTTTTAAATCTCCCATCTTAAAAAGCTCAGATTCTCGGACTTCTGTTAAGTATGATAGTAGCTTTAAAATCCTGCGTTATATAATGCACTCCTTGTCGCTAGCAGATTATGTAGTCTACTGCTTCTATTGGCTAAGGAATGCACCAATCACAATAAAGGGGAGGATACAAAGTCTGGTCTCCCTCTTGGTATTCAGAAATCAGATGCACTTCTGACTTTTGCACACCTACCAACTTGCTAGTTATGTCAGTAGAACTGGAGAACAATTTTGGTTGTTATCAGGTTCATTTACTTACATATTAGATTCTTGGTGGTTTGTGGACTTGTTAATCACAGAGGTCCTTCAGCTCAGACTCGAACAGAGGGTAGACAGGCATTAGAGATTTTAGCCTGTAAGAATATTTGCATTGACTAAACTGCCTTGAGAAAACCCTACTAACTCTTTGGATGTCCACATGAGATCAGCATTACGGTTATCTTCATCGTTACAGAACGAGGCCGAGAGAAAATTCTAGAACTGCAGGAAATAGCTTTTGAGGTGACACAGTGACACCTAGTGGTTAGTCTTCTGTAAAGACACTTTAATCTGGAATCTAGAATTCAGAAATAATCGGATGTGCTGACTACTACACAGAGTTTAGCTAACTAGCTTTTTTAGCTAGTTAGCTAAAAAAATTGTGGGGTTCAATGATCTGAATCTGTTTAACACACTGCTGTTTTTGTAGGTAAAAATGGAAGTAGCTGTGCCAGAGGAGCCTCAGAAGAAGATCTTCCGTGCACGAAAAACGATGAAGATAAGTGATCGGCAGCAGCTGGAAGCTTTGCACAACACTCTGACAACCTCCAGCTCGACCCCTCACCCATCTTCCTCCTCACCAACCCAGACGCCACTGGTGAACGGCAGCCATGCTGAGAAGGATAGAGAGAAAGTAAAGAAGAATGAATTGAAACATAAAGAGACGGACTTGGTGTCACCTGCTCAAGATTCATCTCGCTCGTCCCCTTCCTCATCTGTTTCTATCATCTCAATCTCCCACCCTATCCAACACACAGACTACCTCACCTTCTTCTTCAGTTAAGAATGGTTTGGAGAAAAAGAAGGATGAGAAAAACAAGGATGTAAAAGGGGAAAATGAGAGCAAAGATGGCAGAAAGAATGAGGACGATAAAGTAGACGACAAAGAAGTGAGTTTCGGTTCTAAAAAATGGAAGAATTATGGTTATCATGCGACTTTCCCTTCAGTGAATAGTTGACTTTTATAGTACAACGATAACTTGCAATGTAACGAATTAGAATACCAAATTCAGAAGGTCTCGTCCCACTTGCTTGCTGGTTTTGAAGGACCTTTGCAGTCACTATGTGCAGATCCCATTCTGATGCGGATTCCACAGCTGACTACTACCCAACAGGCTGTGAGGCATTACGTCAAAAACTTGTGAACTGTGATGAGTACTGCAAAGAGCTTAGAACAGCATTTGAGACAGAGCCGTTTTGTCCCTATTTGTAATAAATCACACTAGACTTTTTGGTGTAGCTGAGGTGTGTTCCATAGTTTTGGACCTAATACTAAATTTAAACAAAAACACATGCATGTTTTTTAGAAATTATAGTAATTTCTATAGTATCAGGTGGACAATACAGCTATAATTATTTTTCCAGCTCAAAGTGAAGCATTGGGGTAAAGGGTTTCAATATTCTTAGTTAAGCAAATAATCTATTCTCTCCTTTTTATTTAGGCTTGTAAATCAGAGAAGTCCAGTTCTTCAGCAACAGCTTCTGAAAAGGAAGACCTCAAGAAAGTAGAGACGGAGAAAACGCGTGGTGAGGAGATGGCTGCTATGGATGTGGATGACGCTCTTGTGACCACAGCCTCTTTTGGTGACAGTTCAGAAGAGAATAGGGATGCAAGCAATAAAAGTTTCTCCTCTTCTCTCTCTGCCTCTCCTTCTTCTGGGTTAGACTGTGATCCAGAGGTCAAGGAGGGATTTCTGTGCCTGAGTGAAGAGGATGACGTCCAGGCAGAGAAAGATGACAAGAACCAAAGTGAGGAGAAGATGAATGTAGATGCTGTGAAAGAAGAAAAAGATGAGAAAGGTGCTTCAGAAAACACAGGAGGTAAGAACCTAGAGATCCAAAATGTGTGCAGACTGTTGGTCAATCTCTAACTGATCGACAGCCACCTATAACATGGATTGTGGAATTAGCAGGGAGGCCAAATCTTATTGGTCAGTTTTTTTTTATCCCCAACAGCATTTATTTGTTACTACAGTACTTCTGTTTGTCTACAGTGCTAAACAATAGAAGGAATGTTTTGGCCTACCGCAAAAGGTGCTGTAAAATCGTAACATTTTACGTTGTGTTTGTCTTAACAATTTCTAGTTTCCTTTAACATCTCGCAGTAGTCTTTGAAGCAATTTGAAATTGACAGGCCATCTGGTTATTGAATAAAACCTGATTAGTTAAGCGTACTCATGGTGGTGGCTCAAGCAAATTGATCTCTCATGGTATGATATTCGCAAAAACAATTCTGTGTATCTGTGTTGAGATTTAGCATTTTAAAATAGTTGCAGGCATTGCCTCAAAGTCTGAACTCTTGCACTGCCTCTACTCAACAGCAGACAGCAGCGCTTCTGCAGGTACAAAGAGATCCCTGTCAGAGGAAAAAGATGATGACAAAGAAATCAAGAACGAAAGAGATGGAAAGCGAGCAAGGCTGGAGGGTGAGGAGCTAGAGGCTCAGCTAGAGCTGAAAATTACAGCCAATGGCGGCAGCCGACATAAACTTGAGAAGGTTAGTTATTTATTAAATTGTATTGGTTTATGTAGTTATGGGAATAATACGGGTTTTAACTGAATATCTATGTTCAGCATCTGTGTGATGTAGATATAGCTATGGACGTTACTAATTACAGCATGTTTCTTGGAGTGTACAAATGAATGGGATTCCTGTTTATAGTAAACATGCCTAGAATTGAACCTTTATAGGCAAGCTGGACTGAGGGTTTACAGAACTACAGTTACAGTTATGAGAATTTTATTCAGGCGTACACAGTAGAAGCTTGTCCATGACTGTCGTTGTTTACTATATTAATATATAAGATAGGAACAGTTTTATAGGCTAGTGAACAACTTGCCAACTAGATAAAATAATTGAAAAGCATTGTCTTTCTGCTTTTCCTGTTTACCGTAATTTTTGCAATAGACGCACAATACAACTGCAATAATTTTTTTTCAGATTTAAACAGACCATGTGAATTTAAACTGTATTGACTTGTGCAGTTATTGTTATATTAACAGGTGCTAGTAGACTTGCAATTTGATTCAATCTCTTTCGGTTAGATGGTACAGCAGCTGGTTGAGGAGCGGTTACGGGTCCTGCAGTTGACTGTATTTGACCGTAGCATTAAAGAGCTGAAAGAGAGAGTGGAGAAGATCGACTCCGCAACCAAACAGCAAAATGCTCTGCATCATATCACAACACTACAGGTGGGTCCTGGAGCTTCAACCTAATTACCAGAGAACTACAATTTATTTAGAGTAGTACAATAGTTTCTGCTAATGTACAGCTGATAGTTACTAATAGAAAAAAAAAAAACTTTTACTGACAATTATGCTGGCAGCGATTTCAGAGTACACATACGAATACACATAAATGCCCTGCTTGTAATCTCATGTTATCAGTCTGAAAATCTTATTGTATCAGACAGTTAACTTTCTAATTTCATTTTAGGCTAAGATTGCCCGGCTAGCAAAGAAGTTTGGTGCTGCTAATCAGGCTTCAGAAAACGTAAAGGTAAGACCAGGAACCACTGTTGAAAATCTTCTAATTTGTGATTCCTTTCAAATAGTTTCCATACATATAATCAGTTTCTATTCTTTTCAGTTTATAATTTTTTTTAGTTGTTTGCAGACAAAGTGTGCTTTGGATTTTAAATGTGAAATTTGTTCCCTTCTGGGTAAATTTCTGGTAAAAAAGGTGATTTTTTTTTTCCTGCTCACTGTTTATCAGACTTACTCTGCTACCATTGCTGCTCAGGCCACCAGTGCGACCAACATGATCCAGACTGTATCACAACGGTGAGCCTCACAGAGCATCTCAGACATTTTATCGGAGTTATTCATAAAAACAGCATCATAAAGTGTAGGGTTTAGCAATGTGGTTACCTTTACATGTACAGACAATGAACTATGAAATGTTTATACTTTGTATTCTTTCACACCTACATCCCACCATCTCTTTCTTCCACCTAGGGATGAAAATATACTGATAGAGCCTCAATCTTTCCTCCTTTGGCTTGTTTCAGTATACCTCCAGATAATGCCACATCGTCCCTCAGACCATGCCCACAGTCTGTTCACTAACTGATGCATGTTGCAAAAAAACTGAAAGTCTTTCTCAATCATGTAAGCGCTAATCTAATTGGGTGGCATCATTATTGATGCAAGTAACAGTAATGGTTTTTTAAAATGTTCTCTATGTAGACACTACATATTTTCCACTATTTTACTGTTTTCCACTGCCTAAATGTCACCCAAAAAAAAGTTTAGGTTCTGGTTATTGTGGGGGCAGGGTTCATGGCATGGCACCAGCAATGCTAAAGAACACTAGATTCACTTAACTTCATAATAATAATAATATTAATACTTGAAGACAGTAATTTTAGTGTACAGGCGAATTCCTCCATTAGAAGCTCATATGTGCGATTGATGAACAAAATTTGAGGGTGGGGCTTATAGGAGTCATTGTAGAAAAACATTCAAAACTATCCCTGTGTTTTTATTTCAAAGTAGTTTACCAAAGGACAGTGCCTTACAAACCCTCCAGTAAACCAGCCATAGGTCTGTTATACTATACATTATTACACTACACACTTGTTTCCCAGCACAGTGTGCTGCAGTCACATGTTGATTTACATTTATAGTTGTTTTCAGAACATACTTGCAGAAATGTCATTTATAACTACTTTGCAGTTAGTTAAACTTACTTTGTTAATGGCCAGGTCAAATGTCACCACAGTTGTTAAATATTGTAATTGTAAAGTTGAATATAAAATACATTGTTGATATCAACAGATTAAGTCCTGATAGAGAACCTGTTTATCTTCTGTTGATACATCATGTTCTTTACGATCATATTCTTAACCCTGTACACGCACACAGAGAGAGAGAGAGAGAGAGAGAGAGAGAGAGAGAGAGAGAGAGAGAGAGAGAGAGAGAGCGCTGAGTCACTCGCGCCGATTATAAAATCCAATTTGTTGAGCTGAATTAATTCACAAGTTCATAAATGTTTGCAGGATTTTTCTGGATTACTAGCACACAACTTTGGGAAAGAACAAATATGAGCAATACCCACAATTCCATGCTGAATATCAGCCCCTGGTGTATAATATTTAGAAAAAAAGCACAGTTTTTATTAGGTGTTAAAAAATGAACTAATGACTTTAATCAAATGTCAAGGAAGAAAACATTGTTTTGTGACAAGGTAAAGTGAGGTCAACCTCAAAAATGAGCCTGGGCTGGGTTGGGGTTCGGTGCATCCGTGCGTCATGAGAGTACCACAGTGCTGTGTATCATGGTTCTTCGGTTCGGGTTTAAATATTGTTACACCCCTAGTGATCATGAAGTCTGATAAAACCCTTTAAATGAGATCTTAGTTCCATGTTCTTATAGATTCTTATACATCTGTCCGCAGTGTTGCAGGGTCACAGTCAACCTGTAACTCCTGATCTCAAAGCTGGCACAGACATTTCCTGATTAGTGTTCCTGATCATTTCCTGCTTTGTATAATGATAGCTCTTGTAAAATCAGCTATATAGCATCCTATATACACATGGACATGGACCCTCACAACTGCGGTTCCATCACTTCTCAGATGCTTCTTCATGTGAACTGAATCTTTCAGGACAGACATCCAGTGTCATATTGCATTCCACCATACTGAGTTCTCACAACATTGCTGGGTGCACATCTGTTCACTGTGTCACTGTTTCCTTTTGGCATCTGCACTTGCAATGTCAGAGAGGATCTTCTGTGCGTCTCTTGACATTTCAGACTCTGTTCATCTCTAAATTTGACCAGGACTGTGCAACGTTTCTTCCATTCAAAGACATTCAAATAATTCATTTACATCCAACAATGTAAATGGTTTCTCTAATCTGTTCTGCCATTCAGGGTCAGGTCTCCATTACTTTTAAACCATGTCCCCTAGCCACTTTGAAATACTTTGCATGTCTTTCCAAATCCCTCCCTGCGTACTGAGGTTCATATTTTTCTCTATCCTTTCTCCTCATGTGGAACAAACTCAAATGTTATGGGGAAAACCCCTTCATGACCTCCACAGCTGCACTGTGAATGCACTGTGATTTCTTGTTGTTCATTTTTAGGGAATCATCTACACGTTACCAACCCAGAAAGACCTTTGAACCACTGTGATGGTTCAAATAGCTGTTCAAATTCAGTCTGCTGTTTTATGTCAGTATAATGCAGAACTCCCCACTCTTCACCTTCGTCACCTTCGTTGTCAACATTTCACACCAAACACCACAGCTAGCCCAGTGGAGTTTGAGGACTGTTTGGAATCAACACGCTACCAATAAGACTAGACTTTTAAGCTATTAAGACATTTTAACTTACATCTGTTCTAGCAAAGATAAAGCTGACCACAACCTAAAATTTATCAACATATTTATCAAGATAACAATGACAAAACGTATACATTTATTTTAATTCCTTTTTTTTCCAAGTTTATTAGTGGGTTTAATTGGACCACGCTTTGTTAGTCAAATTTTCACTTGCATTCTTTGATTCTCCATTTACAAATCAGATAAAACCGCTGTAGCCTGTACCTCAGTATTCTCACTTTCTTCACACTTAAAAGTATATTTTTGAACTGGTGAGAACGAATCTCGGATATGTCTTGTGTACCTAATTAAGTAAGGGTCATTTTGGTTGGGTGCTTACTGTACAACTCTACACTTGTAACAGATATTTAGCTTCAGTAATTGCCACTGATGTGATATGTGCATCCTAAGTCTCATTTGTTAGCATTAGCAACGTTCGTAAATGTAAATGTGAGGCAGCTCTCTGCAAATGATTTGTGCAATTTCTTATTTTGTTTCTTGTGCATGAGTGACACTGTTACTTCTTATTACCATTTATTAAACACTACCCCTACCATTTTGTATTGTTTTTTCACAGTATTGTTAAAACCACAATGGATCCCAAACTGTCCAGTCCAGCCACAGGTTCTGCTAATTCAACCGGTGAGCTTTCCAAAATTGCCTGCTGCATTTCATTATTAACTACTTAATTTCTAAACATATATTTTATGGTAACCAGTTTAAGTAATGTTTTTTTTCTCCCTCAGCAATCCCAGCCCACCCCAAACCTCTGTCCACTCCAACTACACCAACCTCCTCTGCGTTGGCCTCCCCTGCCCCCATTCTACAGATCATCACCTCTACAAGCTCAACTCCCTCATCCACCTCTCTGACCGGCCAGTCTCAGACAGGAACTCTTTTATTAAAGACTGGTCCCAGTACAGGGGTCATGACCACTACCCCAGCCACATCAGGGGGCCAGCCTGTGTCGATTCAGCCACTTTTAATTCAACTGCCTTTAGCTGTGGCAAACGGACAGAGTGGGGCATTAGTTAATGCTGCTGGTGGTGTTGGTTTAATACCAGTGTCATCATTATCTACAGTTAATAGTATGAATAAGGCAAAGACGACTACCCCTGCTACAACTTTCATTCTTCAAAAGGCAGCGGGTAGCGTCGCTTCATCTTCCTCTGTGTTGTCGACATCATCATCTTCAGCGATGTCGTTAGCGAGAGCAGTGTATCCAGGTGGTACAGGGACTGTTAGTTCACCCAGCACAGGGATATCCGTGACATCAGCCCGAACACCTGCACAGTGTGCCGCTGTCGTGGGAGTGTCCTCAGCTGCATCTTCTCCAGGAACCACAGGGCCTGCGGCGACAGGATCGGCACCGGCTGCAGCAGGACCAGCTTCTGCCTCAGCTCTGGCTTCCAAGACCGGTATGAGAGATTCTGTTTTATTTTTGTATGGAGGGATATAAGGGTCAAAGTGATTTAAGTCGATATACATAAACATGAACTAAATAAGTAAATATAAAATATAGCATTTGTTAAATACCCAATAAAATGTAAACCAGAAAATGTGGCACAATGTACCTACAAAAATTCAAGCTTTGAATTTTCTGAGGTACATACATTTTTAATGCAAGTTTTAATAAACAATGTTTTTGTTTTAATATAGATGTATATAAAAGTTAAAATATATAAAAGTGAATTATTCTGACTGTAGCAAGATTTCAGTGAACATGTTGTCTGTTATATTGTTCAATATAGAACTAAATGCTATAATTCTTTTATAATTCCAAGCCCCTGTTTTATTTTTTATAGATAATCAGACCTCGACCAAAACATCCCAGGTAAGCATGTCTCATTGTAAACAACGAGAAAAGCAATTGTTATTACCCAATTACTGTTTCATTTAAGAGCAGGTTTGTAGTTCATCTTTAACTGTAATTTCTCTTTACAGCCTGGCCGCCCCAAGGGTTCTGTGATAGATCTCACTGAGGATGATGATGATGTTCAAGGTAAAACATCATTGCTGTTTATCCGTTCAGTTATTTCCAAATTAACTTCCTGAATTGGATTATTTTGACTCTTATTTTTAGCATTTCTCCTCTTGTTCTTGCATGTTTTTTTCACATCTTCACTCTTTGTGTGTTATGCAGTGACAGGAGTGCAAAAAGCCACCATTTCCCCTATCACACAGCGTGCCACCTCTTTAGTCAGCACAACCGCTAATGCTGGTGAGTGAACCACTCATGTTGTCTTTTACCCTTTTTATTTTCTCTTTTTATTTTCTTTTTTGTTTTGCTGTATGTATTTGTACATATAAATTCCAAGTTGTTTGATGGATTATACTCTTTAATTGATCTTTCTTGTTTCCAGTTTCAGGGGTTCGAACAGCACAGCGCACCTCTGTAGTAAGTGCTCATAGCCATTTTTTTCCCTTTATCACCTAAAAGGCTATTGAAATTTACTGATATTTACTGTATTTACTATATTATTGAGTATTTAGTCCTTTCATATGTAATATGCTCTTTACATTGCAATTTCTTTAATAATAATCTTTCGTACCTTCTGCTTTTCTTTCTCCCAGGACTCTCCTTTATCTCGTCCAAGCTCATCTTCCTCCACCTCTCTTCCTCCATTACCATTAGCACCATCAACACCTGCACGTCTCCCACCAGATGCCGTCCACACATCCCCTCCACAACAGCCGCAGCTGAAACTAGCTCGTGTCCAGAGCCAAAATGGAATTGTTCTTTCTTGGTGTGTTGCCGAAACGGACCGCAACTGCGCTGCTGTCGATACCTATCACCTTTACGCCTATCACCAAGACCACCAGGGGGCAGTAGCAAACACTGGTGCCTCAGCTCAGTCGCTATGGAAGAAGATTGGGGAAGTGAAGGCACTGCCGTTGCCCATGGCGTGCACTTTGACCCAGTTTGTGTCAGGGTCAACATATTATTTTGCTGTGAGGGCGAAAGATGTGTATGGCCGCTTCGGGCCATTCTGTGAACCACAGTGCACGGATGTCATTATCCCCGCTTCATCCTGAACTACTTCCAAAAAACGGGATGATAGAAGAGGATGTGGTATAGTCAGAGGGAATGTGATGGCGACGGATTTGTAATTGTTACAAAATTAACTATTCACAGACCACTGGTTTAGTCTGGCCCTTCGAGTTGTTAGCAGAGGTAGTGAATTCAAATAGATTGACTAATGCAAATGGAACTACATATGCTCAGTGCATACAGGCACACACTATTTGTTTCGACTTTATTTTGCAATGAGGAGGGAACTTGCAGACTTGCATTGTGCTTAAATTTGTATTTTCCTTGTGCAGAATGTACAGAAGTATTCTTTCTCTTTTTTTTTAAAGGTTAATTTTTTTAATAAAACAATATTCAATACATTGCACCGATGTTCCATGGTAGGCCCTGGTCGTTAGTTACAGAATAAGAAAGCAAAGGTGTTCAAAGTTTTGTAATGTTTTTGTCTGGTACCCAGACACTTCAGAAATGACACTCAATAAATGTATTGATATATTTAAAAAGGACTTCTTTATTTGTCAAACCTACAGCATCACTTCAGAATGACATCTCAGCATGTGGTCGAAACTACTGATGTAACCATACATAATCTTTGTTTAATTCCAGATTCTGCATGGGTTCAGATTGTACGTTTTTGCACCTAATATAATCTATTCAGCATACAGACAGACAGACATACATGAAGAGTGTCAATCAGTCATCTGGGTCCAAACAGTTTAAGAAAGTGGAGGTAATACGATTGGGGATGAGAAGCATTCATTCACACCTTACGGCACCACCATGTGGCTATTCTGCAATAAATCACGACTGATAACAAAGCATTGAGGATTACATTTAAGCGCTGGATTACATTTAAGCGCTGCCATCTAATGTAATTGGATGTTGTACAATTTATCCTGAATGTCCCAATGTAACTTACATGTTAGCTCCTGGACTAAAGACAAAACCTGACACGTTTTATCAAATGGCTCTACATTTATGTTGGTTTCAGTTGTAGTATAGACAGAATTAAAGACAGATTCTTTAATTTGGGAAGATTACCAAATGAATAGTATACTCAAGATTACTGATATGAGTCTATATCTCTACATCATGTATTTACATTTTTGGCATAAACATTGAATTGTATTGACTAGAATCTAAAAAAAAATCCTTTTGAATTAATCATTTCATTTTTTCCAGAAACATTTTTTATGTTGGTTAAATCCTGATAGCAAGCACTAAATATAAAGTGGTCTAACTATATTTTTTTATAAATATTTTGTTTGTGATGGGTTTACAGTTTTAATTTGTCCGCTGTACGACATAATAACAATTAGGATAAAATCTATTATCCCTACTATAACCTATTATAGCTATTATAAAACTATTATCCAAACCCGTCAGGATAATGTTTAAGATTTTGATGTGTGAGGCTGGATTGTGGACCAGCAGGATTTCACTTTGGGTTGTTTTTAGGGTGAATGCCGATTAAATGGCCTGTTTAACTCGTCACCTGTCACGGTTTGTGGGACAAAAGCTCTGATTTTAATGGAGGAGGCAGCTTTTATCTCATCACTTTACCCTCTTCTGCCTGGTTAGTTTTCCATGTGAGGGGATTTTGTTTACATTTACAAAAATGAAAATTGAAAAAGACAAAAGAAGAAAATAAAATTGTAGTTTTTTTACGGGAAAAACCACCAGTGATGTTATGAAGCTCCACCTGCCCTTGATTTTGTCTTCTGTCTTCTCACTGCTGAACTTTATTGGCCATCAAGGCTCTCCAGATTTGAAGACGTGACAAAATAAACTTATTTTGATCAGAAATGCAGTCCAAGTATTAATAATCGTGTCAATTATGATTACATTTAGCAATAACTGCGATTATAATTTTCCCAGAGACATTTTAAAGAGTACATCCAGGCTGAATTTTATTTACACAAAAGAAATGAATTTTATTTACACAAAAAAATTATTTTATTTACACAAAAGAAATGAATTTTATTTACACAAAATAATTAATTTTATTTACACAAAAGAAATGAATTTTATTTACACAAAAGAAATGAATTTTATTTACACAAAAAATTATTAATTTTATTTACACAAAAGAAATGAATTTTATTTACACAAAAGAAATGAATTTTATTTACACAAAAGAAATGAATTTTATTTACACAAAAAAATTATTAATTTTATTTACACAAAAGAAATGAATTTTATTTACACAAAAAATTTTTTAATTTTATTTACACAAAAGAAATGAATTTTATTTACACAAAAGAAATGAATTTTATTTACACAAAAGAAATGAATTTTATTTACACAAAAGAAATGAATTTTATTTACACAAAAAAATTATTAATTTTATTTACACAAAAGAAATGAATTTTATTTACACAAAAAAATTATTAATTTTATTTACACAAAAGAAATGAATTTTATTTCGTTTTCAGCGCTGCTGCACGCGCGCGTACTCACACGTACACGTCACCTGCAAAAGGCGGGATGTTTTTAAAGGGGTTAAGCTACCTGACCTGCATAGCGTTATATAAACCTCTGTGAGGCCCGAACCACAACCTTTGTGTATTTTAAATGGAAAATTTAAATAGAAAAATAGAAAACCTTTTAAATAAGAAAATTGCTAAAGCCTGCTTGAAAAGTCGCCGCGTGACGTCACGCCTCCATTTGCATATCGCTGTCGTCACCGCGTCGTCGTCGAGCTCCGCGTTCGTTCACGTTTAGCGGACGCTTTAATAAACGGTGAGAAAACGCGGCGGATCCGGTGATATTAACACACACCGTGTGTTAATAGAGCCCGATGCTCAGCACGACGTTCACCTTCACACGCTTTCCGTTTCTGTCGTCAGACATCGCGACGCGTGTGAAATATAGTGACTGCACGCCGCCCTTAACACTACGTTAACCGGCGGTGACGTCACACAACCGGAGCGCACATAGCTGCTGCTGCTATGCTAAAATACCGATTTACAAATGTGGCCCAAACGCCATTATCACGTTAAAAACGGCCGCGGGTACAGATGCAACCTGTTTGTACAAACTGCTTATTTCTTTATTTACTTCAACTTATTCGTTCAGCGCGCAGCCTTCATCTGGGTATAAAACTGCTGAGAAACTTTGTCCAAAAGCCAGATTTGTCGCCAGTCGCTTTTTAAAGCAAAAATCAATCGCGAAGGGAGTCCGAAAGTCGCTAAAACTGCCCCAGAGGAGCTTTTCACCTGCACCCGACGGTCACACGGGGGCGCTGAGACACCAGCCGTGTCTGTGGCAGCACATTTGTGACCTTCATTCGTCAAAATATCGGTTTCACTTTGATAACTGGTTTAGAAAAAAGAAATCAAATGAAGCCAATAGTTTAACCATGCAACTCTCCAAGTTGTTTTGTCAAAACAACTGAATGACAAGACAGCTGCGTTATTTTTCATGCACTTCAAGCTTGTGTTTAGCTTTGATATTATTTCTCTCCATCCTCGTTTATCTGTGCGAGTCCTTCATTTACAGAATACAATTCGTGCGAAACTGTGTGTAATGGGGTTTTGTTCTTCAGAATAACACACACGGGCTGTTTTTATTGACAGCAATGTGTTTTTTGTAGATGAAGTTGTGGTACATACTATTGCATTAAAGTTTTGCATGTGGTGAAGTGCGATATTAATGCAGACAGTCCAACAGATGTCACTGTTCATCTTACTGGGAATGCGTCGTTTTGTTAAGCTTTAGTTTCGTGAAGCAGTGTCGATATTTCTGCTCCTCTGTGCATGTGACAGCTGCACACAAGACTCAAGAATACAAATAATGTTCATTTAACTATAAGTCATGGTTTAAAGTATGGGGGGGTTAAAGAAGTCACTCATCGTAATACATCAGTTGTTGTTACCTATTGAGATGTGCCAAGTTGGGCGTCTTTCCTTTTGATGGTGTGATTTTATTTTTTGTTTGTTTCGTTATCTATTTCATCTCTTCTTTCTATTTCAGAATGATCAATAATGAGAGAGAGGGAGAGAGAGAGTGCGACAGGCAGACAGTTTTAAGAGAGGAGTGTAAGAAATGTGCCAAAAATGGAGGATCAAAACAACAAGCGATATAACTCAAGCCAAGAATCCAGAGAACAGAGCTGGAAGCCTTGATGGAGTGAGTGAGAAAGCAGACATCTGAGAAATGAGACACAAAAAACTCAGACCAATGACAGACAGACTGGCAGCACACCAATACAGAATCAGTGTTTGAGTGTTACTGTATACTTCCTCTCTCTTTCTCTCTGTCTCTCTCAGTTGTTTATTAATCCTATAGAGGGACCCCTCTATTCTGCTTTCTCTGCCTCACTCCTACTCCTCCACAGCTTTCTGTCCATAAGGGAGGGGTGAGAGAAGAGAGAGAGAGAGAGAGAACAGAGTCTGGATGTGTGGAATTCTTGGGCAGACATTGCAACCGTTACACCTCTTCCTGCTGTTCTGCCTCAGTCTCTGTCTGTTGAAAAGGGCTATTACTTACCGCAAACGGAGGATTCCTTCTTCACAACCCCAAGAAAGAGTGAGAAATAAAGAAAGTGAGAGAGAAAAAAGAGAGACGAGCTAAAGCAACAACTGGACAGAAGGAACAAACTGACAGCCTTCTCTGTTTCAAAAGGAAAACGGAAGGCACCGGAGTATTTGTTTTTTTCTTTCGTTTCATTTTTTTCTTTTTTCTTATCGTGGTGCTGGGAGGCACATCATCTTTTCATTTGTTCGCTCTCTCCATCATTTGCCTCCTGATCTATTTTTCCATATATATGGTGTATAATTTTGTCTATTTATGAAGAGACAGGAGAGAAGGGAAAGGGGCATGTTTTTTTTTTACTTTTTCTCTCATTAGCCTATTTATTACCCCTTCATCCCTTCACCTGTCCCTCTCCATCTCTCCTCTGATCATACCCTCCTTCCTCCCTCCCATCCACCACTTCCTCCCTCCCACCCACTCCCTCCATCTCTGAAGTGTGATGCTTCCTGAATGAAAGTTCATTGGAATTCTGAAAGAGATACATCTCCACACCTCTTTATGAGTGTTTAATTATTCTTTTTCTTTCTCTCTTTTTTCCAAGCAGTTCTTTTGTCCTCCACCATCTACCCTCATGCATCACTCTTTCTTTCCCTGGATGCTTTAATATTCCTCTAGGTAGGTTTACCGGCTTGTTTAGTGTCTGTCCAATCTGTTTGTCTGTGTGTGTGTACTTGTGTGTTCCTTTTTTACATGTACATAAAACACAAATCGACACACACATACACACACACATACACACATGCATGAAACTAATAGACAACCAGGTGGAAAGAATTTCAGCACTTGTTTTATACCACTTTTCCATACTCATTTTTACCCTTGTCAAACTTTATCCATCTTCCATATTTATTAATAAAGGTAAATACATTTTACTGTTATTCTTGTTTTTGTGAGATGCACACACACACACACATAAACACACACTTTGGCTTGGGCTACCCAGTCTGTAAGATATTTACCTCCTTTTAATAGTTTCAGGCATCAGTGTTTTGATTTAGTATAAGAAAATTGCTGCAGCAAATTTTGGACAAAATTCTGTCGTATTCTGGTTGTTTTACCTAGATGGGTTAGTGGTTGATGGGACATTTTAATTTGCGGTTCCTTGGACAGATTTTGGATTTCAGATGTGGTTTGTGGTGTAAGCCAGTCTGCTCTGAAATGTCAAACAGAAAACCTGAATTGTGAACAGTAATTTAGTATTTGCTGAGGATATTGATTAGACAGTGTAGCGATTTTGTCTCATTGTAGTGATTATTTTTCCTCGTCTCACCTGCTCACTAGCTTGAGTTCATTTGTGCTGTTATGGATCACTCCTTTTTTATTGAGTGTTTAATTTTCTTCTGTCACTCTCCACTGTTTCTCACTCTCTGCCTCAATTTATCTGTTCATCTAACACCTTTCAGACAAGCCCTGAGCTCCTCTGCTTTTCTTATCACCTCATTGTCTTTCTTTTGATTCCTCTGTCGTTCTTGGTTTTTGGTCCATGGCTACCATGACGTATGACTATAAGCTTCATACAGAATGAAAACTTTTTACTCACTATTTTCAGTTGTCTGTTCCCCCAAAATTATCCTCCTCGAATGAATCCATTTGCACGTCATTTTATACTATATTTTGTTTTAATTTGAAACTACATTTTGATGTTTGATTGTTGGGTAATTTAATATTGTATTCTAAACTGTTGAGTACTTTATTGTATTCTAGATATATAGTGAATGTGAAAAAATATATTTTTCCTTTTTAATGTAGTCTGGTGAAATGAAAGATTGTTGTTCATGAATTGAGGTCGGGCAACAGCTGAAGTTGGAAGGAAATCTTAACACATTATTTCACTTATATTAAGATTTTCCTTTCCTTGCATCTTGTTCCTTTATTGAAATCTCAAATATGTAATACAGTTTTTTTGTTGGACATCTCAAATTCATCATCTTTCTTACATTTTTTCTTATAAATGGACTGTATGAAAAACAAACAAGCAAACAAACAAACCAAAAATCACTTGCCTGTTATTAGGCAAAATGGACATATTGAAGAAAGGCGACCATCTTGTCTTTTGTTTTTGAATGCTTGTACTCTCCCTCTGTCTTGTGTATCACATTTTTCTAAACATTGTCCAAATAATAATGATGAAATTCCACAGGACAGTTAGATCGGTAAGTTACACGATAAAAACATCAGACATTAATATATTTGTATACATTTGTGTTACTGTGTGTGTTTTTGTAAAACATGGTTGTGTCTTCCATGTTCAAAGTAGGCTATCACATCCATTATTTAAAAGATATCAATCAAGCAACCCCCCCAACTCCTGACAAATGTTGATACAGTATTGAACACATTAGATCAATAGAACGAATACACAAGGGGAAAAATAAATGTCACATTTTCCCAAAAATCATCATCCAGTTTTGCCTCTCATTATCTTTATTCAAGATTGTTTGTCACCACGCATGTGTGTGAGAAGTGTTTGAGACACTCTGTTCTCTGGCTTTCTCTTTCTATAGTGTTATGAGAAGGACCCAACAACAGGCGTTTGTGGATATCTGAATCAGTGACGTGCTGAAACCAGATGATATCCGGTGCTCCACCTGCCCTTGATTTTGGCTTCTGTCTTCTCACTGCTGAACTTTATTGGGCACCAAAGATCTCCAGATTTGAAGACGTGTTTGCAGATAAAAATGAACTTTTAGGTTTCGTAGAAACATTAGAAACACACTTTATCTTCTTTTGGCCATCATCCTATGATTTGACGTTTTGTAGCCTTGTAGGCCCAGCGCTGTCCTGATTAATTTAAAATGTTGCATTTCCTGATTTGAAAGTTTGATTTAAGAGAGATGAACTGTTTCTTTAACAATTTTAACAGCTCAAACATTTAAAACCGTGTTTGATTTAGTTTTGCCTGATTTATTTCTCCAGTTGTGAGCCAGGCCTGTTTGACTTTTCAACCACAGTTTTTATCTGACAGTCATCTGTCACACCAGCCCATCTTTTTCGTACCAGTTCCTCAATCTACTTCAACATTTAGTCACTCCTCCATCCAGGGCTATGAGAGGAAGAGATAAGAGCAAGCTCACATCATCATGCAGGAGTTGAGGAGAGAGAATGGGAGTTGGGCTGGCAATGTTCAAGGTAAGAGATGAGCTTCTTTTGTGTCAGTGTTATCCTATCCTACACTCTTCCTATAGAGTCTATGACTCTTCACTTTTATATCTCCTGTCACATACTCAAAGGCCTTAACAACGTGTTATTATTTCCTTTCAGGGCTCTAAATTTGTGTTGATTTAATGGATGTTTGTGTGTGTGTGTTTGTGGCCATGTTCAGAATTGCATATCTGCATAATACTCTTACTATTGCCTGGTATGTATACAGTCACATTATGCAAATTGTCTGTATGCATAAGCATTATACAACAGAGCTTACGGCATGCAATACTATATCCCACAATGCAATGCACTCAACTTCATTTCCAGTGTGACGAATGAATTGAAAGCAAGCTGCGAACATTTTTCTTGACTCAGTATTTGATCTGACTGTCAAATGTTACAACTTCAACACAACATTATGTTAAACGTGAAATAACTGTTTCATTTCAAAGATTTGTAGAAATAAATAGATAAGTAGAATTTTCCAAATTAAACATGCTACGTGTAAGACATCAGTGTAGAATACTAGCGTGTAAAGATTAACTGTGGAAAAATAACTACTTGTTTCGTTTAGTAAAAAGTAAGCTGGTGTTTAATTCTGAGCACAACGTGTTCTGTAGCGCCCCACTGTCTTCTTATCGTCCAGGCATTCCCCCAGATTGCTCTCGGTCGTGCCGCCCTCTCTTCAGTTTGAGTAATGTGCTTGTGGTCTGGGTCAGACATTGTAGCTAAGTGGGTTAATGAAAGAGAGAGTAAAGGTGATAAATACTCAAAGAGAGAAAGAGAGTGTGTAAGAAAATAAAGGGACAGAGATAGAGACAGAGGTGTTGGTGTTGAACCGCTTTTTCTTCTCTTGATCTCTTTTCTAGAGTCGCTCTGGAGAAGCTCTTGTTTGCTGATAGACTCTTAGGAAAGAGGAAAGTTGTTAGCTATCCAGAAAATGTCTGTGACGTATTGGCCTCTTAAGACACGGCGCTGCTGATTAACGTGAGGTGACAGCGGTTTTTTTACCCATGTCAGTGGGGTCGAAGCATCTGTCAATCAACCTTGACATTGATTGACGGAGACCAGAGGGATGAGGACTGTGTGGAATGTCGTTCAGAGTGAAGCATCACTCAGAGTTTCTGTTGGCGTGGTAACGGAGCCTCTGTTGGCATGGCAACAGCACATTGGGACACAAGGGCATTCTAGACTTTCGATGATAGAACTGCTACATGGAGATGGTGCAGATCTGATTTTATGTCAGCCATTATTTCATAAATAATGATGCTTACACTGTAGACACCTTGCTTGTTTAGATGAATTGCCTTTTCGTCTTAGTCTGACAATGTACCACTCCACATTGCACTTGTGTGTCTACCAACTGAGCAAAAAACAAGCCCTAATCTATCATTCTGAAAACTGGGCAAATTTCATTTTATGTAGATGTTAGTTTTCAGATGACAAGGTTGATCGTCAAAAGCATCTAAAGGGATGGATGATAAAACATTAGTGAGATGTGGAGTGTTGGTTCGTGAATACTGTTACGAAGCACAGTATACTAGTGAAATAGAGAGCTAGAATGTAGTGTACTCTTCTGTCAGAAAAAGACAGTATGGTATAAACAGAATACGCTTTCCATTTTAAACAGATTATTAATTAATATATTAACTACAATACATTTAATTTTATACAAGCAGGAGCCAAATCAAACACCTAAAAACGTATGATAATGAATCCTGTATTGTAACTATATTACATTAACAAACACAATCATTTCATTTCTTCCATTAGGACCTTATTCGATTCTTATTTGGTTTCAGATTATGGTTACAAACTGTAATAGTCCTTCACGGAAATTTTTTAGATCGTTTTTTTAGGACTAGGTCAAATTTATCATCATATGTAGGCCTGTGTGTATGCACAAATCAAATAGTCACCAATAAACAGAGACAAAAAAATAATAATTTTAATTTTAATGGGTACAAAGCTGGACAGTGTAAAACGTGGAATGGAGCGGCAGTGCTTAACAACTGTTTGCTGTCTGCTGAAGTGTACTAACATGTTTGTGAGTGGGCGCTCTGTGAAAGTGTTTGTGCTGCTGAGAGAGATGGATTGACATGACACAAAGGTCATTATCCAGCACTGGTCTTTTCTCATTGGCTTGAACACTGTTGACTAACAAATTAAGGGGATTTGGTTCCAGTGTGTGTATAGGTGTGACAATCACATTTAACACAGTTCACCTCTGTAATCAGGTCAAAAGAAATATCTTATGGCACAGGTCAGTTGGCAAGCGGGCTCGTAATTGCTGTGTGTTTAGTTTATCCCCACTTCCCATGGTGAAAATTTACCAGTTTATCAAGACGCACCTGTTGTAATTCACACTTCCTTCACTATAGCAGTGATTTTGGCTCTCGTCCCTTCTTCACTAAGACGGTTGATTCTTAGTCTTAATCGCAGCGCATGACTTCATTACGAATGGAGTTACAGCCACTTAATGAGCTCTTGTCCATTCATGCACAGTGTCATAAGTCTCTGAGATGAGTGATGGGCATGGGTAATGTTGTAATGTCATTATGTCTTTCATTATGTCATTTAATGACATTCGGCCTCTCAGAAATATAGGATATTAGCGAGGAAGTTACGAGTAAGCGGATCTGTAAAGCAGACAATAGTCATAATGTTATTTTATGAAACGTTGCAGTTCAATACTGTATTTTGCTTTGCTGTTATTCTGTGTGATGTGTGAAATACTGGATATATCAGATTAGCTGTCACTTAAAAAAACATTCTGTCTGCATTTTCTGCCTTTAGTGCAGGGGTAATCATTCTGTTCCTCGAGATCTATCGTCCTCTAGAGTTTACATCTAACTGTAATCAAACACACCTGATCCAGATAATCAAGGTCTTCATGCTGTCTTGAAAATAAGAAGGTCTATGATGTCTAGAGGGGGATATCTGTTAACATTTGTCGTTTATTAGCACTTGCTGAGCTGGAACAGTAATATGATGCCATAGCATTTTTGATGGCACCACAAGAACATGTGTTATGTCAAATGCAGAAGAAAAATGTAAGTTCATTCTCCAAAAATGTGTCACTGGCAACACATTTACTATAAAACATTGCGATTTACATGTAGAGAATTGTATTCATTAGAATTCTTTCCACTTTTCGATACATGGTCATTTTTGAATGGCTGTCAATAGAGAAAGATGCTTTTTGCCTCCGTAATGATAGGGGCTAACTAGACCACGCTAACCAGGAAAACCATGAAGTCTTGCTTGAAAATTACACAAAGTTGTGCTAGGGCATGTTTGGAAGTAAACTCTGTAGAAAGGTGGATCTCCAGGAGCAGCACTGAGCTTCTGAATGATTCCCACTTCATTCATTTATACACCACCGCTCAAAAGTTTAGGATCACTTGACAAAAATGTTTATGATCTTAAAAAACTTAATCTGAAGGTGTAGGTTTTACCGTTTGAAATGACAACTAACATTTTTAATTAGAAATTTTTTTTTGAATGCTTAACTTAGACCTTGGAAATAATGAATAAAAAGCATCCAAGAAGAGTGCAGCTTAGACGGAAATTCCTTCAGTACTGTTTAAAAAGTTTCCCAGGTTGAGACCTCAGGGAGCTGGATGATAAAATGCCAAGTGTATGATTTCACAAATTCTAGGCAAAGGGTGACTGCCAGTGTTTCATTCCATGGTTTTGATGGGTTTATTATTTTTTTAAACGTGGAAAAAATATAAGTAATGAATAAGTAAGTGATCCTAAACTTTTTGACGAGTAGTGTATGTGCTATATTCTAAAAGACTTTAAAATATTGTCAACAACTGTGAAAATACTTCAAACTTAGGCATTAATAAAATTCAAAGCATTTAAATTTCACATCTAGAATGATGTGTGTATTATTCTTTATTAAGCGTAAAAAGTATCTTCTCATTTGTGTTGTTAGATCTGTCATCTGAACAGCTGGCATTACGTATTTGTTCCATAACTAGTATTGGTGTATTTTATAATATTACAAGTTGAATATTTGTGTATTTTTAATTCTGACAGTTTAGATGTACTACATAATCTCCAGTGATTATCACTCTAGGATGGATGTCTGGTGGATAGGTGGAATGAATTAGCTCCTGGAATCTCTCATGACAGGAAAATGGTTAATGGACCATCTGCGTAGACTGAAAATCATACCTTTGCAAGTGATGTTTTTGACTTGGAGTAAGTGATCTATGTGGAATGCTAGAGGATGTCTCTGTGGAATGGTGGAATGCTAGAGGTGGGAGACTACATGATTGTACAGTTGCATGGAAATAAATGGGTAGTCAGAGACCATGTTCGCATCCCGTACATACACTCCCCTTGATGTCCATTAGTGAACCCTACATGGTGTGTTACAAAGCGCTGAGGAGTGGACGATTGAGTGATTTAGGATGGGTTCATTGTTTCATGTTAACCATGTGCTGATATTCAGTTGGCCTAAACAAGGAACAGCTTGGTAATTAATTACCCATGACCAATGGGCAGGGGGGGTGAGCCAATGCTCGTGTGTGATTGGTCAAAACAGAAGCAGGCCATCACCAAGCCCTCAGGAGAGGAAGTGATCCTTCACCCAAAAACCTGCTCATCACTCAGTGTTTGTGTCTGTCAGTGTGTGTATATATTCTGATACAGATGTTGTGGTTTCATCATTCATAATATTTGTTTTTGACATATGTAGATAGATATGTATATATTGGTGTTTTCCTCTACATTTTTCTCAACCTGCTGGAAAAACATTGTGTATTTGTATTGGTGTGTGTCTACAAAGTTTTGTGAGGTTGTGGGTGTGTATGTTAAATCTGTGGGTCCATATGCATTTGCATACATTTAGGGCTTAGTGTGTTTTTGCTTGTATGTTAGTAGGCATGTGTTTTATGCTTGTGTTGAATGTATGTCTGTTAAAACATGTCAATAGAGTTTTTTTGTATGTCAGTGTTTTTCTGATATATCAGAAAATGTGTTTCCTGTAGCTCAGCTGGAAGAGCATTGCATTATCAGTGCAAAAGGTTGTGGGTTCGATTTCCAGGGAACACATGTACTAGTCAAATGTGTTCCTTGAATGCACTTCAAGTCACTTTGGATAGAAGTGTCTGCCAAACGCGTAAATGTAAAATATGGTGATAATGCATTCGTGATAAAATGATAATCCTAACCAGGGAGCGTCTTGTCATTTGCGCAGCATTAGATGCAATCAGAGCGAACTGCTCTTGGCTGTTGTTTAAGTGTCATTATAAGGAACGAGGACTTCAGTAAAGGTTACAGCTCACAGGCGGTAGTTCATAAGCACTTGGTAATGGAACAGCACTCAGAATGCTGTGATACATACACTTCAGAGACTGTAATGTGATGGAGAATTGTGTGGTACATATGTGGTGGGGTTGTGTATTTCCAAACATATGTTTGAACAGAAGCTAAGACAAGAAATATTGGTCATACAGTATGTCTGGGTATCTAAATAAGCTTAATTTTTTAGTTGGAGGGAAAAAGCAAGACTTAAAATGTTATATCTGATAGTCTGAGTGTTAGTGGGTATGCTACATTTACTGCAGGAATTATTTGGCGTAAAAAGTCAGGGCACATACCTCCGTAGTGTTGCGCTGAATTACTGTACAATTACTGTACAGTAATTACAGTACAAGCTTAATATCTCACTTCAAGTCTGATGCATGTGTGTGAACAGTTTTTCTATTGCCCGAAATGTTACAAACCTCAGTCATCTCTTTACACTGAATTAAAAACATTTGTTGTGTTTCTGAATTGAATCGACTGTCTTGGGTTTATCGGAATTCATTCTGTATAACTGCATCAATGAATGTTAATTTAGTTTCTGGTGGTTATCAAAGCTTTTCCTCCCGCTCTGAAACAGAGCTCATTTGAGAAGGGAGGGGGTCTGTGATGGGCTTTTGTACAAACATTTTGTTGAATACATAATTTATTGCTTTTCTAGGAAGAACTGAGATGGAGGAAGTCATAGAAAAACGCCTTATCTGTGTTTGAAAAAGAGAAATGCGAGAAACAAAGCTGTATAACATAGCACAAGCGTACACACTTCTTCGTATTCAAATCACGTCCTTTTTTTGCCCTCTAAAACGTGCACATTATCAGAATATTTTCGAGTCATCTGTCAGACACACTGCATACTCACGCCTGTGGTATCTCAGTTGCATTATTTAATTGTGTCAGTTTTACTAATAGGTCTTGTTTGATTTAGTCTAGATTGCAGTAATCACACCAGTTTGCTTTTCGTTTTGATCATTGACTGCTTTTAAGATCAATAGCTGTTTCTAAAAGGGTTTTAGCTGACACTAACAGAATGTCCCAGGTCTGTCAGAAGGTTACTGACCACTGTAGTCAATCTGCGGACCCTGGGGGCCATTCTGTCATCTTGAGCCAATTGTCAATCAGGCCTTAGGCAGCGCACAGCTGTGTAACGTAAAATCAAGAGAAAGCAATACAACACCCCTGGGAAATATGCATATGTATGTAACGTTTTTGTCGTGTGTCAGACACACTTAAGCTTTGGTGGCATCCATCCAGCAAATGTTGAGCAACACAATTTTCACCACGAACAAAGTGACGACAGGCGCAGACACGCACTGCGTTTCAGACGAATCTATACGAAACTGTGTTGAAGAAGCATTTATGGTTCTAACATTGCGCCTTTAGCTCCTTAGGAGAAAATGTGTGGGAGGTTTGTGTGTTCTACAAAAGACAGCGATTTCATTTGTCTTCAATATCTGTATAAAATGCCTTTTTAGTAGAACTTGCGGGTGACTAGGTATTACTATAGACTTTAGGGCCACAAAATTTATATAAATGTGTCTCTATATAGCAACCTCTGTTTTTGTGTGTGTATGTGTGGAGGAAGGTTCATTTGAATAGTTGCTATGGAAACCAAGTGCTGTTAAAATGAGAGGCAGAACCAAATAGAGCATCTTACTTTCTCCTCCCTCTCTTGTTCCTCCCGCTCCTGTATCTAATCTCCTATCTAGTGCTTAACTTCCGAATTGCGTTCTTTTTGTGCTTGCCTTCATTTAATAGGGTGAATATTAGAACACTTTCCGTTTTTGTAACTTCTCTTTCTCTTCCGTTCATCCACTTAGTCCTCTTACTTTTTCTCCCTTATTATGTTTTCTTTGTATTTTTTAGGTGTTCCTGTCTGTTGTACATCTCCAGACTTTCCATTCCATCCTCAACCGTTCTCTCTCTCTTTTTCTCTCTCTTTCTCCCACACTGTGTCCTCCTCCGACTCTTCTCTCGTCGGCAGCAGAAGAGAACGAATTCGCAATTAGCATGTGTACCTGCAATTAGCACTGACAAACCTCCAGTAATTAGCCACGTAAAAGCAGTCTTCCTTTTTCAAGCACGCTTGCTTCTTTTATCTTTTTTGTACTCTTCTTCCCCCACCATGTTTTTCTGTCTTTGTTGTCTTTGTCTGTTCTTTAATGGGTGTTCAGAAACGCCATCATGAACGAACAGATACGTGTGCATGCGTGCGGACGCTAGCTCATTTCACATTGGCTTATGACTTGTTTTACACCTCTGCTAATGCAAATCACTGTAAATAACAATAAGGGTTCCAAAACTCATCTTAGAAACAATATGAGAGAAGAGAATTGGGGAATACGAACACTTTAAGAGTATTTGGTGGCTGTCAGTCACAGCGTGATGTGAATTCACCGAAATTTTGTGTGCAGTGTTTCAGTGCAAAAACCTGCATCTTAATCTAATGCAATCCAAATGAACCAGACTCTAAATGCACTACAATAACACGACACAAAAAGTATTTAAGTAATTTGTAGCTTAAACATGCTTGCTTTTTATGTAAATTAACAACCAGAAAAGTCAGGAATTGTATGGTTCAGATTGCAGTTTTGGTGGCTGTTTGTGCCATTGCCTAATTAGCAAACTTTTTTGTGAATGAGGTGACAAAACTATGTGGACAGCATTTGTAAATGTTTGATAATATCAGTGAGAGCCTTGCATTCTTAGTGAATTCCATCTGTGTATTTGTGTGTGTGTGTGTTTATAGTGTTTGCCAATAAATCAACTCGTGTTTTACTCTGTCTAATTGCATTTGGTATTCAGTGTATACACTGAATACTCTCTCTCTCTCCGTATTTCACTTACACTCTCTCACTGTGCTTCATGCTCTAGGTCGTTTGAGCTCAATTCATAAGTACATGTGTGTAAGTTTGTGGATTTACACAATTGTTCCAACAAGCTAGCTTAATCTGACAAAACCTCCATTTAGGGTCTTTAAAGGTAAAAAAAAAGGTAAATAGTGTTTTTAATTGAAGTTAGCCTGTAGTAATTATAATTAGCTGTGATATGTCCTCATTAAGAGATAACTAGGTAAACGTGTGTGTGGCATGTTAACTGCAGTAAGTGACCCCATTTTCCAAGCCTGCCTATGTTTCTATGATTCATATCCAACATATGTTAATAGTGAAGAGCACAGGCCCTCGAAATGAGGACAATCATAATCTTTTTAAAAACCACAAGTCTCCGGTCACTTTAATGTGTTGCAACTTTCACCAGCCAGTGAGAGCTTATGTAATTTTTTGAAGTGATTTCACCTCTCATACTAAACCTGTTCTCTTCCCCACTCTCCCCTTCCCCTTTATCTTTTGTTTCTGCCTGTAGGGATTGTATCTTCACTCCTCCGCCATGCTTGTCAGCCTCTACCTCTCCTCTTCCCCTTTCTCCGATCGTCGCGTCCTGTCTTTTCTCTCACTTGCTTCCTCCTCCAAACCTCCCCTATCCCTCTCAATCCTTCTTCTCTCTATCCTCTTCTTGCCTACCTGCGAGTCTCGCCGTGGAGGCGGGGTTGGGACACCAGTCGGGGGCATGAGTGGCGGCGACCGTGGCCAATCAATAATCAGCCCTCCTCATTATCCTCCACCAGGAGCCAACCCAGTGGCTCCTCCCTTGCCACCAAAGTTTGCTCAAGGCCTTAGCATTGCGGTGATCCTTGTGGGAAACTCCAGTGAGGTGTCTCTCTCTGAAGGTCTGGAGAAAGAGGACTTCCTACATGTCCCTCTTCCACCTAAAGTTGAACTGGTCACAATGAACGAAACAGACCCCAAGAGCATCATAAACCGCATCTGTGCCCTAATGTCACGGAACTGGCTCCAGGGTGTGGTGTTTGGGGACGATACTGATCAGGAGGCCATCGCCCAGATATTGGACTTCATCTCGGCTCAGACGCACATTCCTATCCTGGGTATCCGTGGAGGCTCTTCCATGATTATGGCCGCCAAGGTATGAAGGACAAAACACAGGCTTTTTTCCAAAAAGCAGTAAACAGCCTACCTAGATAGCACCTGCCCAGCATCATAGGCAAACACTGATAGAGTTTGTTCAGCAAAATGATGCTGCTTTATAAGATACTTTGTTTTGGCAAGATTTTAAGATTCTAATTCATTACACTTTTGGGCAGGTGAAACAATCCCACAATGCATTGCAATTTTTTTGTACAAAATGGCAGACAGAGCCAAAAGAATTGAAGTGCCTTTATAGAGAAATTATCTTGAAATTATCTTATGTCAATCACAATCAAGCAAGCCCATACAGAATTTGTATTCACGGAGCTGCACAGTCTGCTTCTGAGAAGTTTTGCCCATTCTTTGTTCATTTTGTGTTAAATTTTTAAATAATTTAGCGAATTTGATTTGATTCAGCTACAGAAATTAGTGCAGCACTCTCTTATATCATTATATTTAAAGCTGCAATCCATAACTTTTTTGAATAAAAATGAAGAAAAATAAGTTACTGAGCAATTACATACCAGATCAGTGTTTAAAAATGGTCTCCTTACCTTACTCTGATTCACAACAGTAAGTTTATAATAATGATTTATAATTTGAGCTGTCGGGTCCAATTTTGCAGGAAATGTCAGTTTGACTGGCGGTTATGTCACATCTTTAAACAGAAAGAAGATGACCAAGCTACTATATCACATGTCTGGATGCTGAGGATGGTGGAGCGTCTGTTAAGATTCGGTCACTTACTATTTAAATTTGTCATCCACATTAAGAAAATAAAAGGCTAAAGTTACAGATTGCAGCTTCAAATCAATTCCACAGACATCCCAGATTTCCTCCCAAATTTGGTTAGGATTCTGTCTTTAGCAGGTGGTTGCCTATGTTCTCTAGACAGCAGACAATAAAGTATCTCACTAGGATTTGGAACAGAGCCACTGTCTCTGTCTCTCATGGTCTTACTTTAATGTCTTTTTTTTTTAGTAGACACACACACACGCATGTTAACACATGCAAAAACACAAACACATATTTGTCTCTTTTTTCTTTTTCTCCTCTTTTTTCTTCAAGGTCAGAGTTGTGTAGCAGCTGTTGCAGGCCCGTGCCTGCTGTTAAGTCAGTGGAGGTCTGATCTGCATGAAACAGATGTAGGATGAACTCATAGAGCTGATTGCTGATTACTGTCACTGTCCGTGCCATCATTAGCTACCTGCAATGTGCTGTTTTTGATGAGTGTGTTTGAAAGGGGCAAAAGAAAGACAAAAAAAATAAAGTGTTTTTCAAAACATTTTTATTTTCTGGCCAATAAGAAACTGCCCAATAAAAAGACGAGGAGAAGAGGAAACAGTGCAGAAAGAGAACATGTCAGAGGGGCTTTCTGTATGCCACACAGTAAAACACAGGGAGTCAAGTATATTCATTTTGTCATCTTGTACATAAAGATTAACAGAAGGGGACGACACTCACAGTGTTAAATACACTGTGCAAATAAATATTACCCAGACTTTTACACAACATTCTCAAGCTTTTCACAGCTGCATGCATAATCTTCGCCCGATGAGACCAATGTTTAAACAGTTTTCAAAGGCTCAGTACTCTCTGTATTCTCTGGGTGTATTGTTAGAGGTAAATCCATGACCCCTTACTAAACAGCCTGTATTTTGTCCTGTTATATAGTTGTATTGTATAATATAACAAGTATATTATATAGTTCTATGTAATAGTATCTATTATATAGACTCGACTTGGTCCCATATATAAAGACACCATTGATCCAATCCCAGATCGCTCTGGATCTCCAACAAGCCCAATAACATGCAGTTCAAAATGGTTTTGGTTGCTTTTTCTGTGATGTTTCAGATTATAGATGTTATCTGGATTTTTACTGTTTTAATTTGTCGATAATGCTTGATATGAACTGAAAATTATGTGGATCTTTGCACTAGATTTGGACCGTAAAATCACATTTTTATTAAATGGAGATTATAATATTTGATGATATAATATTTGTGCAACATTTCCAAGCACACTTGCTAAAAAAAGACATGTTACAATATCCCAGAACAATTAGTGTAATTGCACACCAAAGAGTCGTCAAACAGATGACAGAAAGGTAAAAGTTATAGCTTTGTACCTCCAGGCTTTTCAAGCATTTTGATTTTAATAGTGATATGGATGGTCCATTACAATTACCCAAAACCCATCAGCAGGTCTACAAGAGGCTGGTTTAGATGAATGGCCAAATCAGCTCTGTGACATCACTCCCATGCATGCAATGCGACCTCAGACTTTATTTGTGACCTGAAGCAGGACATGTTTGCAAAAAACATTCAGTAAAGTGCCTTTTTAATAGTGTACGTTCCCAATTAAGGTTGAATGTACATAGATCTAACCAGTTTGAGTGCAGGGGTAAAGTTCTACTGATCTGTCAGTATTCCCTTGCTTCTAGATCTATTTTTGCCATATCTGCAAGCTATTACAGAGAGAACTGAGAGAACCTCTTTTTAGTTTTGTTGCAGGATTGTTAAAATGTGCCACATCCTCTCGTGTGCTGCTGGGGAGCTCTATAAGGGGCTAATTGAATTAGCGAAGACATTTTACCATGCTTGGTGCCCTCTCCAACCAACCACACACCCAATGTTTCCTTCATTTATGTTCTTCGTACTTCCCCACTGCAGTGGAGTGGATTTATAGGCACAGATTTCAGTTTTGTATGAGCAGAAAAAATCAAGGGAAATAATCACCAAGAGTGATGTCATACCCTTGACATCATCAAACAAACATACTTCATGCACCCCTCTCACTCCAGGCACGTGTTGTGCTGGTTTATCTGTTCCGAGTGTTCATGGGGAGTCAGAGGACTGCTGGGATTCTGACCGAGCGCAGTCGCACTGCTCATTTCATGTAATGGAAACGCACAGAAAATCTGCCTCTCTCACTGACACAGGGAGGCATCAGACATGCATGCTGCATATAGCTGGGAGAGTTCAGACACCAAACGTGTTGTCAAACAACTCATGTGACACACCTGCTTAGTAAGCTCACACAACGCATTCACACACATGCACATCACATGCAACACGTATATATCTACCATTGTTTTTCCAAGTGTATGTATTTAATCAGTTGTTGAGCATTACAAATTTATGGGCATGCGTTTTTGCATTTGTAATGCAACTTTTGAGACAAATACAGTATATGCGTATATACTGGCGTGCTAACTCACTCACCGTTAAATAGAATTTGTGAATCTAGTGCATTTGTGATGTCAAGAATTGTTACAAACAAGACCCAGTTCTCAATAAATCTTTCAATAAACCCTCTTGTAATAAACCTTACAAAGGTGTTGTAAGCATCACATAAGAAGCCATGTTGCAAAACCTTTGTATTTTTGCATCTTGCATTTGTTGACCCATGTTCAGTTGTCAGCGCAGTGTTTACCAGGTGCCTGGCACAGGTAAAAGTCAAACAGTTAAAATGAATAATAATGAAACACAGGTTAAGCACAGGGTGGACATTGAATATTTACAACACAGCACTGATGAAGATGAGCTATAGTGTAGAGTTACATTATATAACATTGACTCATTGATTTCAAACTTGGAAGAAGAATGTAGTCCAATGTTCCTGTTCCATCATGCGCAACATTTTTATATCTGTTAACAAGTAACTAACACACAGTCGTACTATTTTTAGTTTACTGACACAGTCTTTTTCGGTGTAAAGAAATAGTTTTCCCCCAAAATAATGTCATTTTCTCATCCTCATGTCATTACAAACCCATATAACGTTCTTTTGATAAATATAGAAAATGTGAAAACAGAGAAAATTTGAGGACTGTTTTATTAGTTATTTAAATGTTCTGTATAATTTTTATGGAAAAGATCACATTCCCAGGAAGATAGTTGTATGATTATATAACGACATGAGAGTGTGACGGTTTCATTTTGGGTGCCAGTATTCCTAAAAATGCAGTTATAAGCCATTCATTTGGTTGATACATTGATATTTGGTTGATAAAAGTGTATAAACTGTGACTTTGGGGTGTTATTAAACATTGCTCAGTTCATTGGAGCACCCTGACCAACCCATCACAGCAACTACTGGCTCATCCCATAGCGTGAGTTTGGGGCGGAACTCTCTGTTTGTCCGAGCAAACAGGAAATCTGTGTAATAGCAGTCATTATTTTTGCAATGCGTTTTTGTGAAGCTGGTGGCATAGAAATTACACACTTCACCTTTAAATGCAGGTTCAACGGCTCAAGCAGTTCTTTTAGATCATTTCTGATTCCCAATGCAAGAAAATACACCAATTAAACCGCTGCTGAATGAGCGAATGCTACTGATAAAGGCAAGATAGGATGGAGAGAAGGATGGATGAATATGACAGCTGGAGAGGGAGGCAGAAAAGGACTAGAGAGAGGACAGAGAGAGAGAGAGAGAGAGGAAAGGAAGAGGGGGCTGCTTTAAAATGAAACACGTGGGTGGGAAACAGAGGAAGAGGAAGGCACTTAACATGCAGCTACAACACGCTTAAATCTAAATGGAGGCTTTCAAAATCGCATAGATACAGACTGAACAAGAAGAAATGCGATTTTAAAGAAATTAATGAATGTAGTTGTGATCACAGAAAGACAAAGTGGGAATAAAGAAGAGATATAGGACATGTAGAGAAGGAATATTTAAGAGTTACTGCAATTTCCAAGCACAGATGGAGGAGTGGATGCGTGTTTGTGAACGGACGAGAGAAAGAGAGAGAGAGGAAGAGTGTGACATGCCACAGGAGGTGGTGGTTAAACAGAGGGGATTGAAGAGTGTTCTCAGCCCTGTCTTTTTCTTAATAATTACTTTTACTCTCTTTTTTCTGCTCTGTCTTTCTTTATCCCACCCCAACCCCAAACACACTCTGTGGGCTGCATTGGTTGGCATGACAACCGCTGCTACATATATTTCTATATATATATTTGTAGAAGGACAGCAGCGAGTTAGGAAAGGGCAGCAGAAAGAGAGAGACAGATCGAGTTGTTGGATGGGACACAGGAAACATCGGAGTTTGGGGTCAGGCTAAGAGACCATTAGACACACACGCCTTAATTCTATCCTCAGGTGGGAGGACAGTGTACAATACGGTACATAATAAAAGTTGAGTACTGTTTTAAAACCATGTCTCAATGTGGCCACCGTTTGGGTTTAATACGGGTTAAACTTTATTAACAGCATTTGTGACAATGTTGATTGCCACCGAAAGTAACTTGTTACTTTACTATTAAAATTTGCATATATTGCATATATTATGTGAGATATACTGTGATTACCGGCTTTAATGCTCCTGTCCTTACATTGTATACACATTTTTTGAATGTTTTTTTAGGGAACAATTGTTTGTGTTACTCAACATTATGCTAACATACAGTGCTAATGCCATTTTCTTTCACACAGCAGCAATTTAAATTTCATACACAAATGCTTTTGTCTGGTCTCCAACATAGACTAAATATCTCTTCTGTACGGTTCAGCCAGAGAAATATATTGCATTTCCCACGAATGCACATTCTGTGTGTAGGAGATAGAAACGGCTCTATTGTTCTGTGTGATTAGTCTGCTGATTAGGTCCTGTCTGTAAGTCCTTTAAACCATCATCATTGTTTCCCAGCTGTAGCTGGGACCAGTGAGGCATTTGTCATTGGTGAGAGGTGGCCAGAGGCCAAAATGAATGAGTTACTCATTCATCCCTTCATTTTCACCCCTTGGAGTCAGTTGTATTGGAGCCGAGTGTTGACGTGCGCATTCAGTCGGTTGCTAGGGAGCTGCGATCTAATCCTTAGATGGGCTGGCGGTGTTAGACTTGTGTGTGCTGTAATTAGGAGTGCATGAGTACACAGATACACACAAACAAACAAGCACACACTCTCATGTTTGCTAGGCTATAGTGTTCCACCGATCAGTTTTATGGAGATCAAAGAGCAGAATTTTCACGAAGAAACCTGTGCTGCGCTTCCCATAAGCCTCAACAGAGCTTAATGTCCTGGCAATCTCTCTGTTTCCTACACAGCTTTGTATTGCTTAATTTATCCCTTTTTCTCCTTTGGTTCTTGTCACAGTATTTTTGAAATTTTAGTCCCATAGCACTTTACAACCCACTTAAAGGAGAGAACCATCAGAGTCAGAGGAGATAAAAGAGAATGAGAGCAAAGGATCTGATGAGGAACAGTTCAGCCATTTTTACGTAAAGTTGTTCTCTCACTTGTCTCAAAGCAGACTCGTCTTATTTCTTTTCTTCTCTTTCTGTTTTTGCTTGGTTCTTCTCGTTAGTTCTCTTGTTCTTCTTTCTTCTTCTCTTCTGTTCTCTTCTTGTTTCTTTTGTTTACTTCTCTCCTTTTCACGTTTTGTTTCCTTGATCATCTCATTTGTTCTCCTCTCTTCTCTTCTCATCCCTTTGTTTCATTTCTCCTTCTGTTTCTTTGTTTCTCTTGTTTCTTTTCCTTTCATTTTTCTTTTTCTATTCTCTGTTCTTGTCTTTCCCCTTGTCGTTTCTTCTCTCCTCCTTTGTAGTCGACAGGTTCCTGGAATTCTTTATTCATGCTTATTATACAAATGCACCATGGATGCATAGATAATGCAGAAACTCTCTCTGTCTTTTCCTCTGTCTCTTTCTGTTTTTAATCATTTGGGGCTTCTTGATGTCACTTGTGCTTTAGTGACGTCCTTTTGTGTGTGTGTGTGCGAGGCTGTTCTTGGAGATCACAGGAGTCCACGAGTGAGGGTGTCTGAGAGATCAAAGGGGAAAAATATGAAGACACCAGGCATGCCAAAGATCACAAGGTGTATGAGCGTGTGTATGCGCGTGTGTATGCGCGTGTGTGTCTTTTCAGTAATACATACTGTAGATCACATAAGGATGTGATTGTGACATTATGGCAATGTGACAGTCAGCCTAGAGAAACCTTGATATGTGTGTGTGTGCTCGGGTGACTTGTGTTTCGAAGGGTCCTGTCATTCCTGACTCTGTTTGTTTGTGTTTGTTAGGGCACTGTAGGATCAAAGAGCTTCTGTCAAACCATGTTGTGTGTGTGTGTGTGTGTGTGTGTGTGGATGGGTGTCAGTGTTTAGCTCCATGCTCTTTTGTTCAGGGTAAGAGAGGCAGCTGCTTAATTGGACAGACAGTTCTCTCATCTCATGCACTCACACACACACATGCCGTCTGGCCCTGACAGAATAACACTTCACTTTCACCACCAGAGACTACCGTTCACACACACTGACCACACAGCGTTTAGAACATACAATTTAGTCAAGCCAAAACAACACGCTTAATAGCAACAGACGTGAGCCCATGGGAAACACACTCCCCCTTTGTCTCTCTCTCTCTCTCTCTCTCTCACACACACACACACACAAACACACATGTTGGCATAGTGATTTTACCCTGGATAAAATGTGTTATTAGGCACAACATGAAATGCATTATATTATATATTAGTCTAAATGGGAGATTTTGTAAATATGTAGACTCGCATTCATATAAAATTTAAGTGACAGTCATGTGTGTATCAGCTATTTTATAACGGATCCGAAAGCCGCTTATTCAGTTAGACGTCAGAGTCAGAAATATCTGTTTTTAAAAGAGCCTTCCTCAAACCGTGATTTGTATTAATATACCACAGCTTAATTTATTAATCTACCACCTGCCCTGAAAGCACTCGCATATGAATCTGCGTGTGGAAGGCTTAGAAGGGTGATTGACAGTGAGGTTGTAAAGACTTATTCCCCAGAGTTCCACCACTCGCACTCGTACGAACTCACACTCGTGCGGGGCTGTTAGGCGTGGGAACTGGACATCCTGTCGGCTGTGAAACAGTGGCGTGACACATCACATAACTGCATCTTGGTTCTTGTTCTGATAGGAGCACTGTTCATTTATGAATCATTCTCATAGAGGCACACATGGCAGATGCATTATATGCAAATGTAGAAATGAAGGCATGCAGGTGCATTACTTTTGTCATCTTAATGCTTAGGCCAAACATGCAGCCAGGGCAGTACTAATACACAGTCCATTAATATGTAATATTTATGCTGCTGTCTACACAGTAATACACGTATGGAAATGTATAACAGTAATGTATTATAACCTGTAATCTGTTGTTCCCAAAGAGAGTGCCACTAGCAAGAACACATAAACGCTAATCATAACGCACTCCAAATGCTAATGATAAAATTACACGTGGTGCAAATGATTCGGGCATTTTTTACCTTTTCTTTGATACAGTTTGTTTCACTGATTCAGTATCTTATTGTTTGTCTGTACACGCATATTTCTCAGTCAGTGTTTGTATGTGCATATATGTGTTTCAGATTGTGTTTGTATCTGCGAGTGTGTGGGGAGTATGTTTTCACTCTAATGGCATCTTTAGCTAGAACGTAACGATGGAAACCACGTTGCCACGGAAACACTGCATGTCTCTTTGAATTAGAAATCTCTCCATATACACACCCTTTCTCTCTCTCTCTCTCTCTCTCTCTCTCTCTCTCTCTGTTACTGTTACTGACAGTGCAGCTGTCCCTAGTCAGGAAGTGTCAGAGCAGAAAGATATTCAAATTCAAGCAAAAATATAGTGTAGTGAAGAGAGAGAGAGAGGAAGTGAGATGGACTGCCTTGAAGGGAAAGTTAAAGAAATAATTACCTCTTTCAAAAAAAGAAGAGAGAGAAACTGAAGTGCAGAGATAAGGAGAGCAGAGGATAACAGCTGTAAGATGAGGGTTAGTGGAGAGAGAGCGAAAGATTGGTTATTATGTGGTAAAAATGCTTCTGGCATTAAATAACATTGGATAGCTCAACCAGTTTTGCTTAAATCTGAATTAACACTATACACATAATACTACTGCTGCCAGTGGGAATTCCTTTTAAGTCAGAAAATAAAAACATCCAGAACTTTTTTATTGATCATTGATATTATTGCATAAAATTGCATAACATCTAGTGAGTGCATTATAATTGGTGACACTATACAATACTATCACGAACTAACAGTGAACAGCAATTTTTTTATAGGTTCATTTTTGCTAAAGTGATTGTGCATTGTTGTTTTATGTTAGCTATTCCATTAACTACATAAGTTAACATACATAATCTTATGGTAAAGTGCTATCAAAAACATAAGAAAAACATATTCCCTAAAGAAGATTCTGTTTTTAAAAATGTTTCTTTTCCAGTATTTTGGGGCATAATGGCTAAAAGCAGCTTCTCATGATCTTTTGATGGCTTACATAAGAATATTCAAAAAAGAAAAAAAATCTGCATTTGAAGACCTTAGAACTATGATTTGGAAATTCAGTCAGAAATTCAGCGCCTTAAAAGCCAGTAAAACAACCTTAAAATCAATCTTGCACTTAATGAGCAGCCAGTGCAAACTGAACTAATCAAAGCAGGTGTAATGTTTTAGCTAATATGTGGCTAGAGAGGAAACTTGGGCAGATGAGGGTGGAGTGAAAAGGTGGAGAATGAGGGGGAGGAATAATGAGCATGTGACAGGGAAAGGAGTGATGAGAGCGAGATGAATCGAGGAGGAGAACTTGGGAGGTGGACGAAGATCTGTGTGAAAAACTGAGCGCTGCCAGAGACGGAGGATTCAGAGAAAGCAGGTTGTCATAAAAGAGGGAACGCTTGTATATGGATGAGAAGGGATGGGCTGGCTGATGAATAAATGGGGAGAGCAAGAAGAGATGAAGATGCTTGAGATGAAGGAAAGAGGGAGAGTAGTAGAACAGTCCACAGATATAGTGGCAGGGTTATGAACTGAATGGCGCTCATTTTGCACGGTACTTGACTTTCGCTAAACACACAAACACACAAGGGTACACAGACTCCCTCCTGTAACACACTAATAACAGAAAGAAACATTCTGACTCACGCGCTCCTCCATATTCAGGCTCGGCGCTCTTTAAAGCCTGTATTCATTGCTGTAATGAAGCCTAATGAAAAGTCCCCGTCAGTCACAAACACCAAAGATCACAACAGAACAACCTGTTCTCCAGTGCTCATGTGCACGTCTGTATGCCTTAGTAAACACGGTGTTTTGATTTTGTGTGGATGTCTTTTGCCCATAAGCAGCATTTTCTCAATTGCATGGAAAAAAATATGTAAACATGTAAAACATCATTTTTACGTACTGAACTGTTTTGTACGGTATCTTAAAGTGTGAGCTGAATCAAGTGCTCGAGGTACTCCATATCAAACAGCTCTCCAGATCGGTTTACCCTGTTTTGTCTAGGATTACATAAACTTAGCAAAGTTGTGAATTAAAACTAAATAAAAGTCTAGTTTGTTTTAAACATTTTTGACCACCTTATTGCTATGCAGGACTAAACAGTCAACATTGCAGATATGTGTGTATAGCCTATAGCTATGCATATAGATATGTGTGTAAGACTTTAGTTTACATACCTCACAACACACATACACCTACCCTACTACTCATAACGCACGCTTGCACCTCTCTACCTGTCCCTCTTTTTCACACTCATTTTCTCTTCAGTCTTTCCTTTTACATTTTTTTCAGTTTTCTTACCGTTCCTCCATTTCCTCCCTCATCACCTTGAGATTATTTAGGCAGTTTAAAGACCCTCAATACATACTAATGTGGTTCGGGCGCACGTACACACCACACCCTCACCCCAGCGCCTCTGATAAAGATCAAGCGCGGAGCTTTCAGCAGAGAATTCACAGCGCATGTGTGTGTGTATTTTGGCTCCTCCACAAGGCTTACATGTGTCAATAAGTGACTAATTGCCTTTATCCTCTGTGTTACTAATGAGTTCTATTAACTGAAAAGAGCTGAGAATTTAATTACCATACAGGGTCGAAGGATATGAAAACATTAACTCAATAATGTCCCTCTTTTCTCTCCACTTGCACTCTCTTCTTTTATATTTTGCATATTATCTTTTTATAATATGCAAAATATTATCATATCTATCCATCTTTCCTATCCATCTTTTCATCTTTTCTGATGTTTGTGCTGCGCTGTGTGGTACGATTGACATGCTTGGCATATGCTTGGCACACAGACTAACGGCGAACGTTTCAATGAGACAGAAACTTTCTTTTTGAAAAATGGAATGAGACTATTTGATTGGAGCAGCTCAAGTATACTGGAGCTCTTTGTGATTGGAATACGTATTAAACCTGATTTTAGAAAGCAAAGGGGGAAAGCAAAAGTAAAGGGGAACATAAAAGAAATGAAACAGCCCCAGATAGAAGAAATGGTATGAAAGCATGAATGTGAATTTCTTCTGTGCTTTCGTTCCTTTAAACTCGGTTTCACAGCTGATGAACACTGGTGACGTCACATGATGGTGTTTTGAGCTCAGGCCGCACGTGTTTGACAGTCATTATCTGTAGTATTCAGATGTTAAGTGGTTTTGGTTGTTGCTTTGGAAGATAAAGAATTGTGTGCTCCTGTTCTGTGAGTTTGTGCATTTCCGCAGGTCTTTTTAATATGAAGTGTTTAGTGCATGTGGTGTGTGTCTTAGGATGATAAAGTGTTTAGAGTCGGAGTGTGTGTTTGTGTGTGTCTATAGAAGATGAAGTGTTTTCTGTCTCCCCTATTATTACAGTCTGTTTCAGTCTGACAGAGCCTCATACATCTATGTCACAGTGAGGGAGCACAACTATGTGTGTGTGATTGTGTGTTTGCATGTGTATGGGGCGAGTGTTTCTCTGATGAGGTGAGTCATGTCTGTTTTGGTTTTTATTGTGTGTGAGTTTATTCCTTCTGGTTATGAATGTCTTTGTGCTAGCTTGTCTGCGAGCAGCTGTATGTTCGCGCGTGTGCTGTATGCTGTATGCTGTTAGCATGTCTAATGTGACACTCTGCATTTAACAGTGTCTAGAAAATCGTTTTTGCCATGTGTGTTGTTCAAATAAAGGTATCAAAAATCAAACCCATTTTCAAATGAATTTATAAAGAGTCTGGAATGTTTTAGCTACTTTATGTAAATGTGTCAAGCATCTCGTGTGAGGTTGTGGCAAAGAACAGAGTCGAGACACGCTTGACTTGTGGAGAAGCAGGAATAATGGATTTGCATAATGGCACTAGCATGTGTTGTAACGCAGAGGTCAGGAACACTAGCCCTAAGGGTTGTTTTAGCGAGACTGGCAGTACCGCTGGGAATGCAAACTTAGACTCCGTGTAAGCCCGAGATCATTGATGCTCATGGCCCTCGTGCATATTTAGCTGTTTTATTCACCCATGAATCAATCTCATAGCAAAAAAGTAAAATGCTTTTAAATCGGGATCAGGATAAAATTGGAATGAGAACTGAGGAGTTCCATCACCTCTTGTCACAAACTGTCACATTATTGTGGTTTGTACTCAGCCCTTTGCCTTCAAACTGGATGTCACAGTAAAAGTCAATAACAGTATTTTTTTGTCCTGTTTAAGCTGGGCACTGTGGGATTTGTCCATATATTAGTGTTAGCGACATGAATGAAGAGATTTAGGTTTCAATTATTCATACCTCATTTCCTGCTACCCACATTAACAGTGAATCTCTGGGCCAGAAAAGACCTTTTGCATATTAGAATTGTTAGTTGCACAAATATTGAGAGTTCATTATCGTGCTTGAGTTATTAGTGTGACCGATAATTATATTGGACAACAAAGTCTTGGGTTTTAATACAGAAATAAATGGGTGGTAATTTTGGAACATTACACATTCAGAGTAAAAGATTAAATGGCTGAAATCTGGCCATGGGGAAAGAGAATTAGACAAACGCTTTTTTTAATGAAGGAAAGGCAATGTATTCTCTTTTCACATCATGCCAAGCCTACTCAGTGAGCCAAGAGAAACATATCCACAACCTCTTTATGAGATGCAGGAAGTCTCATTAAATTCAGCAGGAGTGACTCCTCTTGGTCCACTGCAGATGCTCTGAGCTAACAGGCCTGAGGCCTCACTTCATAACTTACTGAGGGCAACCGGCTTCTAAAACTATAAACATCATCACCTGTCACGATATACGTCACAGTGTTATGTTGATACTAGGGTAGAATATCAGCACGGATGGCCTGATTCAATTTAATTTTGATTCACAAGCTCTCAATTGATTTCAGTTCAGTTAATGTCAATTCCATCGAAACTGGAAATTTAGCATGACTATTTGGAGAGATATTTCAGCTTCATAAACATCTTTCAAAATAGTCGAACTGAATTTCCAAATGGAACAACAAATAAAATAATAACATTTTTTATTTTAGCCCAGCCCTAGTTGATACATAGGGTTAAAAGTGCACAAAGATCATTTATGAAATTCAAAACACTTTAGAATATTGATGTCCTGGAATGTAGAACATTAAACATTGTGTTTCACAAATGAACACAGTCATCATTATAAATGTGAAACGCCCATTTTACAGCCCATTTTAATTCTGTATGTGATATACTGTATTTTAGAGAGAAAGAGGATTTTCAACACAAATATTTGATTTTAGGCATGAGGAATGTATTGGTTTGTGAAATGAGGTCCAGGTGGTTTAAGGGGAGTGATTATGTTTTGATAAAAAATAAAAAATGTAGTTTTTCCTTGGAATGACATGCATGCACAAATAGGCAAGGAACCTGCTTTAAGTAAAGTAAATAAGTAAATAAGATTTCATCCCGACACCGTAAGGCCATTTCTCATCCCTGTTTAAAATTCAGGGTAATGGGAGCATTCCCTGTAGGAGCGATAATTTCTACTCCCTATCCCCTTTGAATCCGCAGTGAAAGCTTCGGAGGGTAAAAGGATGTGGGTCTCAAAAATAACAATCACAGCCAGGATAGAATAGGGAACAAAATATTGGGACATAATTGTACCTTCTCAGCATCACTGTTACAGTACAACTGTATTGTTACAGTAGTTTGTCACAGGACCCGCAGTGGAGGGGCAGAGAGGGAAGTGGCTAATTGTGGTCAGGGGAAAAAAAATCATTTGAGAAGATCCATTTATTACATTTTGATTAAAGATAACGAAGACAAAACAAATGTTTCTCAATAACAGGCACAGATGAGACCAGGGACATGCATTAAGAAAGTAAATATGGTTGATTTTGATTTTGTTTTGACTTTAATGTAATTACACAGATGCAGAATAATTTATGTTCATTATAGCTAGCAGCTGCCTGCACCAAATGGCGTTGCATGTGAACTATTTCCCAACTTATACACCGCAACCTGCAAAATATTTATCCATCTCTGAGTCACGTATGATCCACCCACTGGGGTTTCATCCAAATAAGTTCATCCAAAACGTATGACACGATAAACTCTAGTGTGTTTATGGAGTTGTAGCACACGTCAGAGATTGTGTAAATGGCAAGTGGTGTTTACGTCACTCTTGTGGAACTGATTTCAAATGTTTCCTCCCTGCAGTTCAGAGAGAGGTAAGAAATCGTTTAGTTGTTTCTGCAGAACAATTGCTTTTTTATAGAGGAGCAAACAATGATGAGGGGTTTGCAAGAAATGGTACTGGCTTTGCCATAGGAGACAAAAGAGAAGGAGAGAAAAGAGAAGATAAAGTCAAAAGATGACAGAGAGAGAGAGCAACAGTGCCGGTGACAAGAAGAATAAGACATGATATGGCCGAGACTGATAATGGTGGAGAAAGTTTCAACAATTAATTAACCCAGTAGCAAGTCTAATTTTCTCTAGGAGCAAAACAGCAAGAATGAGGGATCAGAGAGGAGAGGAGGGGGTGAAAGTCTTTGCTCTCATTTCCCTCTGAGGGGCCCAGAGGCAGAAAAACTTGAAAAAGAGGGGAAAAGCGGAATAAAAAGAGGGCATTGTGTTTCTGACATAGAAACATAGGCCATTGCCTATGGCTAATACATGTGCGTTATCTTATTAAGTTATTAACCAGACCATTCTTGTGTGTTTGCATCCATGTGTGTTTTTCTGATGCTCTAACTTATAAAAAGCGTTTGATAGTTTGTTCCCCATCAGCCCGTACTCAACCAGTCTCCTAAACCATTATTTACAGCGGTGCTTTGACAGAGCGTAAGCTCCGTCAAAAGGCTTTATGATCAACAGCTTACGCAATGATTCGCCTTGTATGTGGGCTATAGCGCTCAGCTCAGAGAGAGAAATGCCGTCGTCGTGCCGCATGCATTAGTGTATTATTAATATTCACTCCGAGTGTAATAGAAGTAAATGCGAGGGGAGTTCAGAGATGTTTTCACGGTAATGTTTACCTCCATGATGTTGATTAACGCAGGCGGCAGATGCACCGTGGGGCTCTCTGCACCATCGAGAGAGACAAGGTGTCTAGACGTCACTCACACCTGTGGCTGAGTTCGTTCTCGCTTCATCCTTGAATTCTAGGCCACGGAAAAATAGACGAGACAGACAGAAAGAGGGAGACGCATGGGGAGAAAAATAGGAATTATCTCTGCTGGACGGAAATAGCCTTGTGTTTCAATCAAAGACGGCCTTTTTAACAAATAGATTTAAGAGCGCAGACAGGGTGGGGGGAGGCGTATAATGGGAATTAAGGTTGTTTCTCGTTAATTATGCATCATACGTGACACGTAATTAAGTCAGTACGGGTTTGATTAGAGATTGAGGGAAGGAGGCCCCTTAACAAAGATTTGATGATTAAGCACAATGTGTTGACGATCCAGAATAATGAAAATAATTATTTCTGTTGAGATTAAAAGAGAAACAGAGAGGTGCAATAAAGCAACGGAGTGGAACGGAAGGTAGGGCAGACGGGAGCAGTGATGTCAGTGGCTGTGGGTGAGAACCTAGAGGGATAAAATGCAACATTTGAGATTTCTTTAAGTAATTTTCATTCGTGGAATTCTGACAGTGAGGTTATGCATAAGAGCATTCAAAGAATACAGCAGAGTACTGCGATTTGTTATTGAAGAATCGTGTTGTTCTTCAGAATAGGACTACAGCAGCACAGAAGCGTGTGCTAAATGAACAGCTGGATGTGCAGCGGAGCCTATTGATTGTGTTTCATCTGGGGAAATGAGGTGTTTTTAAATAAGATGTAGAGAGAGTGAGTATGGTCTCACCTGTGCAGAGCCATATTTGTGTTACAGTGACTCGTGCTTTCATCATTAACGTGAATGCTAAACGAAAGGAATGACGTACATTCAGCAAGTCATTACCGCAAAATACATTGCAATCGTCACAGGGATTGTTGGTCTGCTTTGTGATAGCGATAATTGCTGTACATTATCCTGCTTATTGCACCGCTACGTACCCTGAAAATATTGATTTGAAATATTGATTTGAGTTTCAATTATTTTATAAATTGAAAAGAAAGAGACCGTAAACAAAGTGCAAGAGATTAATTGACCAGGACAATGGTTGAAAATACATTTTGGCAGTCAAAATATTGGACTGCAGAATGCCATGATTGACCAAACAGAATCAAGCATTCCAGAGAGCCACGTAATAAGGAGTGTGATGTCTGTGTGTGTGTTTCATTAATGCAGAGAAGTTTGTGGCCTTCTAAGACCACAAACTATCTGTTAGTCCTAGACCAGTACCAGCCAAGTCATTTATCATACAGACATAAATAATGATGTTGCTTTGATATTACAATTAATAATTCACTAATTTTATTAAAACATCAGCCTAATTATGTGAAACGCTCAACAATGGGGAATATTGAAAGAGGTGAACTGTGACTGCCCGCCACTCCTCTAATCCTTCGATGGCTCAGTTTGGTATGAGCAAGACTCTCCTCTCGTTCTTCTTGTGCCTCCCTCTCTCTCTTTTCCATTCCTCCTATAAACCCCTTGCGTGACTTATGAGTCATCACATACCGTCTTACAGAGTACAGCCCTGTAGTACTGTATTACAGTGCTGGTGTATGTCTGTCTGTCTGTCTATACATGTTGATTATATAACATAAAATGTTCTTTTATGGTTTATAAACAGTTTCTTTTACTTTACAACGACTGTAATTTTGTATCGTATGGCAGTTAGTATATAATCTCAGATATATCTCAGTACAGAACTCTCTAAGAGTTCACTAACTCTCTAAAAGAACTCTCTCAGTTCTATGCACTCTACTGTTTTCTTACTCACTTTTTTTTTGATCTTAACTGTATCTGTTAACTTCAATTTTGATAAATATTTTAGCTTTCACAATCAAGGTTGCACTTGCTTTTTTTGCTGGCATGTTTAATGAGCTCGCAGTGGCGGAGTCCGTTAACGCCGTGAGTGACCTTCTCTGTTTTCCTCTCCGCGGCTCCGCCACAAGCTCCATCTGGCTGTGCCAATGACACTAGTGTTCTGAGGGCTGGAATCTAAACTGTCTTGTCCGTGCTGCTGGAAGAAAGGCGAGTTGTCTTTAGCTACTGAGGTAATGGTACATCAGCTTTGCCCAGAAGTTGCTGTGGAGTCAAATTAGGAATAATGGAGCATTCCTGTAAACTGTGAACTGGTAGAGCATTGCATTGTGGGTTCGATTCCCAGGGAACACACATACTGATAAAATGTATAGCTTAAGTGCATTGTAGGACACTTTGTATAAAAAGCATCTGCCAAATGCATAAATGTAAATGAGTCTCATTGTTTCTGCCTCAGCTGCTTCTCCTATTCCTATTCTCTCTTTCTTACGTCTTTGTCTATCTCTTCTTTATCTCATCTAATTTTTATTATTCATACTTATCTCTGAGCTTAAGTGCTATATTCTGGAAGGGCCAGTTTTTTCCATGTTCATATGTGACAGAGCAAATTAAATTAACAGGGCAAATTAAAGTAAAGTAACATGGTTGACAGAAACAGTTATGCCTTTACTTGCATGCGAGTCAATTTTGAAAATTTGCCGTTATTTTATATTGGACAGGTGTGACGCTAACTCAAAATGCATCAGTTTAAAAAAGAAAAGACAAGGAAAAGAATATATTCATGTTTTCTTTATGCTAATGAATGCATCAGATGGTTAAACACGTTTCAATCGCAAAATCTCTCATTGCTTTTTTGGTGCTTTTTATTTGCAATCATCCTAATGCTTGATCCATCACAGCTGATCAACTAATGAATCACTTGAGTTTCATCCCATGCTCTGCTGATGCTCTTCTGATTCTTCTTTCCTAAATCTGTCGCCTTCCATTCGTAATGACACGCTGCTCTGGTGCAACATCGTTGATGGCGAGAGCTCAGCTGTTATACCCCCCCCAGCAGTCAAGAGCTAGTGGGGAACTTATTTTATGTTACCGCCTCAGCATCGAATATTACAGATACTTTCTTTATAAACTGCCTCTGCAGGACACTAGTCTCCATTATTGGAGAGTGGAGAGTAATGGAAGGTCTGGATTAGTTTCCCGCTGCTTGTGTCGGGCTATATTGAGGACAGCCGATGACTGGGTTGGCCACTCCATTGTGTTAAACAGGCAGTAGAAGAACAGAGGTTTGTTAATTTACTTCCATTGTGGAGCGCGAGTGCCTGTGATAGCACATTTTTAGATGAATAGACTAGGAGCGGTGAAGAGTTGAAGGAGGGGGGGGCAGATGGGCAGGAATCACATTAGAGAGAATCACATTTGCCATTACACTATATGGCAAATACAAATTGTGACTTGGAATTTCGAACCTGTTGCTGTTAAAGGCACAGTATGTAAGATTTTTGTATTAAAGTATGCAAAAACCACTGTTATACTGTTATTCAGTATATTACACATACAGTATGTTTTCGCAAATACTGTGGATACGTTAAAATGTACATTCAGTACGATCGTTTTTAAACACATAAAACTGTGCAGCATTAACCCACACATTTATTTCACATATAAAGTCACATACCACTTTACGTTCCTTGCGGCTAATTCAATTGAAATGACAAATTAATGTGATCATAAATTCATTATCTCAACTGTGAACATGATTTGTAAATTCACTGTGATAAACCACTGGTAAACATCCGTGCATGTAATGTTTGGTTTTCCGTGTAATTCTGTGCGCAATTGTCAATGCAAACACACAATTTATTTGGTGCATTTCTATGTTTTCTATGTGGAGAAAAATCTTTCTAAACAGGCAAATCTGAAATGTAATATAATTGCCCCATAACATCGTTAGGGGACCCCGCATAGGGTTAGCTGCGGAGGTGTCCTGCATGCCAGTGGTCCCACATCCACCCCCAACCCCCCACACACTCGCCATTGTTGTTACCTCATTAAAGCCAAATCAAGGTAAATGATAGTCCATGGCGGAGCCCAGAGGAGTGGCTTTGATGTTGAGCAGAGCATGGAGACCTGAAAGGGAGAGAGAGCGAGACAGCGAGATTTCACCATGGAGCATGACTAACATGGAAAACGCCCACGACTGACTTCACACACGGATACACACACACGCACCAATCATTTACACGGCTGTACAGATCCATACATCAATGTGCATGCATGCATATGCGTGCATTCACTTCTAAATGCGTGCATACCAATAAATTTTATTGGCTTGATTGGCTGCTGTTAGCTTCTGCCACACCCACACACATTGGTGTATATATGCAGTACTTAGATAGAAGTTTATTGTCTTTGTTATTATATGCATTAAGAGTCTATTTACACAAATCATTTATCTCCAATGCACCACAGATTTTTCAGTTTGACATTTAAACAGCGTGAGATGAAACATTGGTTTCAGAAGTGAAGTGGTCATTTAGATGTAAAGCAAGCGATCTGGCTCTCGTTTGCATGCTTTGATGCAGCATTTGATGTGGCAGATGTTTAGATCTAATGTGGTGCTGCTCGGGTCGTTTCTGTTGGTTGATTGAAAGAGAACGATTAAGTGAAAATAAAAGTGACATATTAGTCAGATATGGTAACCCATACCCGAAATGTGACCTCTGCATTTAACCATCACTGGTGAGGGGTGAACACACACTGCGAGCTGTGAACACACACACATATATATGCACACAGAGCAGTGGGTAGCACATTACTGCGCCCAGGGAGCAACTGGGGGTTAGGTGCCTTGCTCAAGTGCTGGAATTGAACCAGCAACCTTTTGATTCCAAGCCCTACTCACTTACCAGTCGTCCACAACTGCCCCTAAGCAAAGATGGTGATTAAACAATCGTCAGCTTCCTTATCATATGTGCATGTATTGTTTTTAAACCATCTATATAAGAGTGTTCCACATGTTCTGCTATATTGTTCTCAAGCATCTGTTTGTCTTTGTTTCTTTCAGGATGATCATTCCATGTTCTTCCAGTTTGGTCCTTCTATAGAACAGCAAGCATCTGTTATACTAAACATAATGGAGGAGTATGATTGGTACATATTCTCCATTGTCACCACCTATTACCCTGGATACCAGGACTTTGTCAACCGGGTGAGGAAATGTTTTTTCAGTTGGCTTTTCGTGTCCAGTTTGGTTCAAGTTATCTTACAGTTCCTAACATAAATGCTTGTCCTGAACTGAAATTTGTGAGAAATCAGTGCCAACCCCGCCACTGGGGAAGAACAGCCATATAGTAAATTAAATCATCTTTATTTAGACTGTCTGCAGTCTTAAAGGCAATTTAATTTGAGTGAAACATGATTTATACATCTGTTATATAAATAAATATATGTTTTATGTTTATATAGCTTCTATGTAAACAACTCAATATTATCGAATTATTATCAACTCAGTAGTCAACTCAGCTAATTTGCATTTTTTTAAGGAAAGGCCAGTGTTTTAAAGTCATATAAAAATTGCGTTAAAGCTTTAAGCTAAGCATAGGTTTTATGGTATTATATACATTTTATATAATTTGAGCTGTCGGGTAGGATTTCCTGGGAAATGTCAGTTTGGCCTAATTTGACTTTTACTTACATAAAGAAAAGTATGTAAAGTAACCTGCAATTTCTAACAGAGATGGTGATAGAGAGGCAAAAGTTACGGATTGCAGCTTTAGGTGGTTTTAATTGTGTAAATGTCAATATGTAATACAAATATATTTACACTGCAATAAGTAATTAAGACACAGCACAATAAAATCATTGAAAGACAATTTTTTTTATTTTGACAAATATTGTATATAATAATATATAATATTTGTGTCTCCACAAATCTCAGTTCTAAGGAGTCATACTCAGACCGATAAAATGCATTCAAAGCTACAAAGTAAATCAAAGTACATTAAAACCAGATTAAAAACAGACTAATATGCAAACAGAGACAAGGCTTACAACTAAAACAAATTAAGAAACATGCAGGACAGTAGATGACCATTGGCTATTCCAGAAACTTCAGACAGCAACAGAGGAGGTGTGACCATTCATGAACTTTTAACATGACTGAGGGACAGCGAGGAGGAGGTTGTCATTTCTGAGAGACCACTGGGTGTGATGGAAACTGATGAGTTAAGATATAAAAACAAGGTGTCATTTCATGTCAAGATAACGACAGTGTGATAACACCACAGGAACCTATCTAGAATGATTTATGGTTTTATGATACAGGCAGTTATGACACTACATTTTGATTGGCTAAAGCCACGTTTGAAATTCTGATCAACAGCCTTCCCCATTGACCACATATACATTAATGCTATTATTGCCGAATTGCTATTATTCATAATTTAATATAATTTTTATTATTATTATTGTTAACAATAAATTTAAATGTTAATTTAACATTGGTGTTAATGTTACTGTTTTTACTGTTGGCGCTTCACGTATTGCCTAAGATCTCTTTACCTGGACTTGTTTCCATTCTTTGAAGGTGTTTATATTATTTTGAGTGGCCTCAGGAGGGTATATAAACAGTCACCTATTTAAAAGCTGTTCTAAATTGGCCGAATTGAGATTAGGATCCTGTGAAAGCTCAGACGGGGCTTCTGTTCGCCTCACTGGCTGTAACTTCAGCATCTCTAGCTGCTTCGGCTCACACCCTAATTCCAGTATTCTAACTCCCACCGGGAGGCCAGTCGCCGCAGAGCTTGTCTCTTTCATCATCTGGAGTTGGCCAATGCTTCTGTCTCCAGTAATGCTCACTTCCTTTCCTCTATCTTCTGAGTGCCGCGGCCGCTGTCAAAACTAATGTGACTGCCCTCTTCCCTATATTCAGTGTGCTTTGCTCCTATTGAAACTAATACTGCTTTCCTCTCTGGCTTCATCTCTTTGTCACCTCTGATTCAATCTTTCTATTCAGTCATCATTCCTCCATTTGTGCTTTTAGTCTGGGGTACAAACTCAATGGTAGCAGTGTCCACCCTTCTAGTTTCTGCTAGTTAAGTGGCCCAGTTACAAGTGATGTGTTTGGTTCAGCAGCTATGGATAATTGACAATCAAAGCTGAGAATTTGGGTTCTTGATGTCCTCGTAGTGTTTAGCAGCCTGGTTCTTAAGGTTCTTCCACTGTGTTTTTTGTGCTGTTGTCTGTTGGGAGAGCAACATTGGTTCAGGCAATTCCAGATGTTGGAGTTGTGCCATCCCTCTTCTGTGTAACCCTCATTGATACAGGTTCCTCCTGTGGTACTGAATTTGACGTTTAGCAGTGTTTGTGTAATAATAAAGTGCAATTCACAATGCTGTCAAAATGGCTCAGAATATTCAACGGTACAGAAATATACAATATTTATTGTCAGAATTGTAGGTGCCATAATTTCATATTCTTCTAGTCCTCTCTTTAGTAAACTATTATATAATGGAGAGCATCTCCACAGGCTTGTGTTGGAACAGTGTATTATGAGGAAATATAGTTTAATTTCTCTGTTCTCTGTAGAAATTGGTTTTGGTCATGAGAGGTACATTTTAAAATGTAGGTTAGGTTTGTTTCTTTAAAGATCTTACAGATTTAGACATGTTTGGCGGGCCGGCTTCTTAAGGAGCTGCTTGAAAACTGTTTTAATTGTATTCGTCTAAAGGAGTTTAAGGTTTGCACAACTTGAAACTGGTGTAGCTAAATGATGTTTGACCAATAGAAGATTTATGTAAACATCACAGACTCAATTCAAATAAAGCAAACTTCAAAGCTGCTTGGCTTGCAGTGTTGCAACAAAGTCGTGAAGAGGGTATGTTTTAAAATTTTATATTCATTATTAGGCCTATTTGTTATTGGCGATGTATTATTTATTAACACGGAAGAGCATGACATCATATCCTTTTTGCCAAAACATGCTGCAGTGTAATTTTGCATGCTCGAAGCATAGTGTGACCGTACCTTCTAAATAAATAATTACTTTTCCCCATCTCTCACTCTCTCTTTCCCTTGTTTTCTATGTCACTCTCCCTTTCTATCAACTCTCTCCCCTCTTTATGTCAAGATAACAAAAAATTTGCACTTTTGGGAGTGCTGGAAGCAGCAGGATGTGTGTTGCAGGACATGAAGATTTGTTATCTTTCTCTTTGTTTCCGTCATGCAGATCAGGAGTACCATTGAGAACAGTTTTGTTGGCTGGGAGCTGGAAGAGGTGCTGCTGCTGGACATGTCGGTAGATGATGGGGACTCAAAGATCCAGAACCAGCTGAAGAAGCTCCAAAGTCCTGTTATACTCCTGTACTGCACTAAAGAAGAAGCCACGACCATTTTTGAGGTGTCTCATTCTGTGGGCCTTACTGGTTATGGTTACACCTGGATCGTACCTTCACTGGTGACTGGTGATGCAGATAATATACCCAATGTCTTTCCAACAGGTATGAGCAGATGAATAGATAGCGGTGTGGAGTTTTTCAGTTGGAGTTTTTTAAAAAACGTATTTCAGTTGTTCTACTGAATTTCTTTGTTCTTTATCTTAGGTTTGATATCTGTTTCCTACGATGAGTGGGACTACGGTCTGGAGGCTCGAGTACGTGACGCTGTAGCCATAATTGCCATGGCAACCTCTACAATGATGCTGGACCGGGGTCCTCACACGCTGCTTAAGTCTGGATGCCATGGTGCCCCTGAAAAGAAAGGCAGCAAATCGGGAAATCCCAACGAGGTGCTGAGGTGAGTCAGGCTTAGCGGGGTGCCAAGGTTCAAACACCGACATCTGGGAACTGCAATAATACACATTTACAGTTACTCTTGCAGACTTTCACATTTACAACACCTGCTCAGAGGGGTTTCCGAACTAATGGAGTTTTGAAGGGGTGAACAAACCTAGACGGGTGTATGAACAAGCAGACACAACATGGCGGGTGTTGGATATGCTAGGATATATCAGAGACGTTAAGTAGGAGACAGGCCTTTAAATTTAAAGAGACAGTTTATTGGTAAAGGCATTTCGTTTTGTTTCCCTTTTCAAATTTATATGGTGATTCGACATTTTATTGAAACATTTTGTACATAGAAGATTTTGGTCCTTACCCATACAGGTTTTGGTATATTTTTATTTAAAGTTGTACCGACATGATTTGAAAAAGCAGCTCAAAAGAAAAAAAGCTGTTCGAAAGTGATCGCCAAGCTGACCGACTTGCTTTAAAAAGAGTTTGATATACTGAGATCGTCTCAGCTGATGTAACATCTAATTGCCTGGTTGATTTGATTCTAGATCCAGCAACATAGCTGTATAGTAGCTTTAAACTGTACTGCACCTTTAAGAGAAAGAAAGCGTGAGAGTGCCACCTAGACAGACAGAAAGAAAGTGAGTGAAACAGAGCGGTGCTGTGGAAGTTACCTTGAAACTGTAGCTTGCCAATATCCAAGCTATTCACAATTAAACGTAGTTAAAGGCTGCCAAGTTAGCTACACTACATAGTTAAAAATAGTTTGCTACACTACATGATAGAATACCAGTGAAAAGTAGCTTATTACACTGAAGATACTTAGGGGGCCTAATGAGGGCTTTTGAACATCTCATTTGAGGTGACAGCATCAAACGTAATAAATTTATGTCCCCAGAACTAGAATGCACACTAATTTGTATAACAATAGTGCAAGATGTGACATCAAAACTGTATATTACACAGCTAAAGAAGCTTGTTACTGGAAAGCTACTCTATTATAAAAACAGCTGAGCTACTGTCACATTACACTAAAATGTAGTTAAATTAGCAGCATCTCTTACAGTTAGTTCAGTTAGTTACTCCCCAGCGCTGGATGGAAAGTATATAATTGGTAATGCAGGTCTGCTGTAGTTCCTTCCTGATGCGTCTGCCACCGAACACCTCTCAGTCCTCTTTCCCCATTATGTCTCCTCTGACATTCAGCCTTCGCCCACGTGTCTGTAGCGGCCTGGCTGTTATTTTTTTATCTTAAACATAAATACCCATCGTAACACAACAGTGAGCTTTTCATCTCAGCAGCTCTGTTTTTTCTGGCACCGTTATTTGACATTTGCTGTTGAGAGGCATTGATTTCTAAGTATTAATTAGTGTTTAGACTCGGTCACACTCGCTCATTTGATCTGCTGGTGAGGAGTTAATGTAATGCTCAAGGCAGAGCAGGATTAGGAAGCCGAGTGGAACAACAGTGGTGGACAGGCGACTTTTCCTCCTCTTGATTTACTCTCTCCTTAGGGTTATATACTTCCTTTTGCTCTTTTTATTAATTTCTTTCCTCATCCTTCTGTGCATTCGATCAGTTTTTGTGTTGTACGGATGGTACGTTGTCTCTTTTTTTAATCATTATTCTCTCTTTTTTTGAAATGGAGTCGTGTGTTGCAGTGGTGGGACGTGGTTAGCAGTGAAATATTTGACTGCTGATTACTTTGTTTTCCACCTCAGCTATCTCTGAAATGCACTAAATGTGCAGGGCTAAGGAGCCCTTTTTGTCTAAGCCTATACATAAAAGAGCATTTAATTCCATTGCATAGCTTGAAAGCCGGCTAGCCGATGCTACTTAATCCATTTAATTGAGTTCAGTACAAATGCATCATCGGTCATTAATAAACCAAGTTAAGGTTTAATTTACATTTCCAATTAAACATTTATAATGTTTCCGGAACTATTTGTAGCCTAAAGATTGTGTTATGAAGATATATTAGCCAGGCTGTCGAGGAACGCTTTGTTTGTTTAAACAAGGAAAACAAATAATTAACTGATAAAAACACTTTTACGCTGTTTGTGAATGGTGTATTTACGGCTGCTACCCAGCGGACGTGGTTTCTGGGAGAAGAAGATTTGTTTTAATTAGGTAGATGTGTTAGGGTAGGTTTAGAGTCAGTGAAGTGGATTTTGAAGAGGCTGATGAAAAGATAACAGTGCTGTGATGTCTTACAAACACTGGGAAACAAAAGAATAAATGGAACGAGAGGAGGAAGGCTAGCCGCAAGTACAAAACAGAGAAAATTGTTTCGTTTATAGCAGTCTTGTGGGAGTGCAGGTTTCTCAATCATTCTGCGGCACACAGCTGGGACACTTTGCACCAAACGCACGCAAATGCGCCCTTGAATGACAGCATTATGTGGTGGGCTGAATGGAAACCATTGGGCCCTGTGACCCCTTGAGGACTCTAATGATCCGTTTCTACAATGATGGAGACGATTTAAATGGCATTTCAGGATTCTATGTTATTCTGGAACACCCACCGTGCTGCACAGTGGATCTGCCATTGATGATTGAGGGCTCTTCAGAAGGCTGGGTCATGTTCTGTGATGGTTAAGGGCCCGAGACAGCCTCAGGGGCCTTCTTTGAAGGTCAGCAGAAGGTTTAGTAGAAGGTTAGACTAAATACACATGCCCCATAAAGGATAAGAGTGGGGTTAAACAGGGTTACCTATACTTATCATGGGTAAATTGTTTGAAAGGACATACGTAGGTCATGCTAATGAAAATCTGATTTAATTTAGGTCACGTTAGAACCTTGAACGTTAATGATTTTAATTCCTTTTTTTTAAGAAAAGAAGTGTGGAATTATTGGGAGCGTTATTTTCTGACATTCAGACATTCGGAATATGTCCAGATACAATCACATGACCTAATTTATCTTGTTTTTCTACCAATTTAGATTTTCATTAACCGTAATGTTTGTTTTAAGTAGCTAAAAAGTCTAAAGGTTGATCTGACTATTAATTGTATAATCTACATTTGACAATTTCTCAAAATGTCTATTCTTGTATCATTGCATGTGTGTCAGTGTTTACATTAGTACATACTTCACAGAAGTGTGGCTTCTCTTACGAATGGTTGGACTCTTCAGCAATGCTTAAGGCCTGTGAAGAGGCTTTTGTTCTCCACTTCAGTTAATTGTAGCCCCTCAGGCTTCTGAGCTCAGGCTGACTGGGTGACCAGCAGACCTGGTGCCCAGAAAGTTTAATAAGGTGGTTGTGGACAATTTTATGATGCTTTTGGGCACTGCTGAAAGAAGCTGACAATAACTCCACAGAAGTAGGTCAGGATGACAGTCGTACGTGCTTGCTGGTGAAGCCATGTAAGTTTCCTCTGATCTTGCGCTCTTTTTACAGTAACAAAAAAATACTACAATTTAAAACTTTAAGTTTAATTTTAAATTTAAGTTATAACCTGCAGTGATAATGTTATTGCTTTTTCGACCCCTTTGAATTCAATTACTGATGAAGAAAATTGAGTTGAATCTCTGAAAACTCATACAGTCTTGAAACGTTATTGTGAAAATTTAAACGAAGATGTTGTTGTAACTTAACGATGAAAACTTTTTACTGTCTCTTTTATCATCTTCTGTTTTTTCTATCTCACATTTTACATTTATTTTTTGTTTTCTCGTTTATGTTGACAGAATACAAAACACAAAAAAAGCTCTCCTTTTATCAAAGTATTTGGCTATAAGCTTATAAGCATGTCTGTGTGCCTTTAAAGAGAAAGTGTGTGTTTTAGGACCGTGTATAAGAGTGTGAGTGTGAGGGTTCCCAGAGGAGGGCTGTGATCATTACATCCTGTAACTACAGGTAATTCATCTATGGTTCACCCAGAAGCAGGGCCGCTGTTCGAATTCATGGGGCTCTGGACAAAATTATTAAGCTCGACCCCAGCAGTGTAAAGATGTATGTATTGGGCCCCCCCATCACAGGGTCCCAGTTGTTCCCCCCCAAACAACGGTCCTGCCCAGAAGCATAACCTGCTTTAATTAAAAATGCATACATAAACACACAACAGTCTAAGATTTATGTATGCTGTTGATTTCACACTTGCTGTGATTTTTACTGTGGGCAGGTCAAAGAACGATTTGATTGGTCAATCAGCTAATCCAAAATCCAGTTTAAATTCACTAAAATAAGTAGTGTTACATTAGAAAAATCTGTTATTTACACAGTATTTGTTCTCATATGGTTTGATTTAATTTTTGAATTGTTGATTACTTTATCCAGTTTTTCTAGGCATCTTCTGTCAAAAACAACCCCCACATATGAATTAAATAATCATATATAATCTTCACAATGGCTGCTGAAGCTGCTCCTCATTGACCCCCAAAGATTTCACAGGATTGATAAGTCTTATGAAACAGCGAAGTGTCAGACTGTGAGATGTTATATCAGAACAGAAATTATATATGAGAGGAAACCCTCGGGTGTGAGACAGTAATTCATGGATCCTTGGAGGGTTTCACTCTTTTAGCTGTACAGTAAATCTGAGCATGACTTTTCCAATGTCAGATCAATGGTAGAATTGAAAAAGGTTGGATACGATAAATCTGGTTGGCTGTCATGTCAAATATTGATCTGTTTGTATTTATAGAGACAGATAAATGGCTCTCTGCTGCATCATGGGTCTAGATGTAAGTGCAAAAGATGCGCTCTCTCTCACCCTTTCCATGCGTCTTTCTCTCTCTCTCTCTCTCTCTCTCTCGGGTGAGATTATTGTTCCCATGGCAACACAGCAGATTGCTATGGTTGTGGGCACCATGGTAACGCATTTTATATGCTGCTGGGTCTCTCTCTCTCACACACGCTCTCAGTTTCAGTCTCTCCGATGGCAGTTTGGGGTTGCACATCAGCTCTTGTGTCAGGAATCAAAACAGATGGCCATGACACACGCTGGGGAAATGATGGTGGTTGAGTTTGTGAGGTTGTAGGTTAAACAGGTGTGAACATCACCACCACAGTAGCAGGCAGTAACAATTTATTTATATATAAGTTTACATACATGTGTGTATAGTATGTGTGTTTGAGCATGTGTGTGCTTTTCTGGAGCTTCTGGAACTGTGGTTGAACTTTGATATATATATTTATAATACCTTATAATATTCATAATATTATATATTTATATACCATGGTATGTATATTGTACATGGGATTACAATGCTATATGTCCATTAAAATCTAGAAATACTAGAAAAGGTTTTGTGTGAATGTTAGGTACAGTCAATGTAAAATTTCATCAGCTCATTATTAAAACAATAGAAGTCAATGGGAAATTCACGGTGTGCGCGTGTCTAATTGTGGGAGAGTGTGTAGGTTCATATGAATACATATGGATCCTGTTCTACCACATTCGCTAAGTATTTCTCCTCCTGAGGCTAATTATAATTGTCTGATGGCCCATTTCACGATGTGCGTGAACATATGGCATTGCTTCGGAAACCTCACTGTTATGGTAACTTACTGTACTGTACGTGCATAAGACAAGCTCTTTATTTGTTCAGTCATTGTCTCTCTCTCCTCTATTTCTATATTTCTCTTTCAGCCTCTGTTGTTTAGAGCAGATATTTATTTTTTGTGTGGTAAGTCGTTTCTGTGAGGCCGATGGTTGTCATGGCGACAACAGCCCACAGATGGAGGCAGGGAGCGAAGAGCGCAGCAGAGTTTTCACTGGCGCTGACACAAAACTTGTTGACACACATACAAGATACTCACGCTATGATGAAAATCTGTGCGCGTATCTCTTCTCAAGGGCACAAACATGCACACCTGACCACAGACTGATTTACAGTCACTTTCTAAATCGGGTCAGTTTTTCTACGTCATAAATTGTAAACCCAGATGGAAAAAGGCAGAATGACTTTGAAATGGTCTGCCTGATTATCTTTCATCACCTTTTACTGCTGCTACTGTTTTGAGAATACAGAACTTGTGTTAGAGGATGTACAGCACAGTGTTGCGCAACAAAGTGATCTCCTTTTTAGATTTAGATTATATATCTATTTGTATATAATATTACTGATGTGATTTCATGTACATTCATATCTGATGACTTTTTAGGTTGTGATTTATTTATTATATGCATATCTACTGGTAGTAATTGGTCATCTTTATCTCTTTTTATGATGAGCTCATGTCATGTACGGTATACAGGTCACACAATTGATGGGACTGTGGTTGAGAATACAAGTGAAGTGCTTAGATTGGATCACAAGGACAGAAACACCACCACCACCACCACAATGTCTGTTCTGCATTCTAATTGTTGTAACCTTCTTATTTTAACTCACGGGTCTTCAGACTTGTTCATGCCATGAACCACTGGATAGAAGCAGGGAAAAATAGTTTGAGACCAAAATATAATTGGTGGACCCTTTCTGCCATGGACCCCCAAGGGGTTGCGGACCCCCTGTTGAAGACACTTGTGCTAAGTGCTAGATGAGGTCACTAAAGACCAAATCGTTAGACTCAGTCAGTCCATTAAGTGCTGCACAAATCTGACGGTAGAGAAGGTCAGTGACATGAAAAAGGTTAATTACAACAGAGGTTAATTACTGCATAACTCCACCGACAGCATTGTGTATGGATTTGAATTGATATTTGGCAAATTTTGTGGAGCAAGTGAGGAGGAATAAAACATACAGTGCAAGTGGATGACAGTGGAGAGTGATGTGATGTAGATGAAAGAGCATAAAGGACCTTGTACTAACCCCTGAGGTACTCCAGTGGTGAGGGGGTGGAGAATGAGCCTTTCCTGCTAATCTGGTAGCATCTGTTAATCAACTAGGAAATAAATCAGTAAACCAGCTGACTCAGTCGGGTTTAAAATCATCTCTTTGTGGGTGACCAAGCTGAGTGCAATAGGCAGATCTGTGCAGTGTAGATTCAGTGACTGATGTGATGTGGGTCACCCATGTTGTTTTTGAAAAATGGTTGCCATTTGAATGAAAAAACACACTGCAATACAAAGCAAATAGGATGTCCAACTGTTTCAAGAAACAGTGTTTAGAGAAGAAATTATAAAGTAATAAAAATGTGCTATTTTTAACAAAAGAACTACCATCTAAAAGTTTGTGGATGGCTAAAGGCTATGACATCCATAGTTTAAAAAAATCAAATACATGAAATTCTGTTCAACCCTAAATGATGGTCATATAAAACACTCACCTCTGTAATAAATGTTTTTTCTCTGGATTATCTCCTGACTATTATTCTGTATTTGTGATTATTATATTTTGTTCGAGAGAAAGGCATATATAGCTGTTTTCCCTGAGACAATCCAACTGGATGCATTTAAAAGTCATAATGGTTTTGTGACCAGGAGGCTGCCAGATTCACATTTGCTATTGTGAATGTAATTTGCTATGGCCTCTAGCAACAAACCTGCTTTCCTGCATTCTAAATGTGTGTGGACATATACAGATACAGTAGTGTGCCTAAACCTATAGGCATACACTGAAGCCAGGTGAAATGCTGACAATGAAAGATTCTGAAAAGTGCAAGACATGTTCTGTAGGACTGTGTTATAGGAGGTCTAGAGAGGTGGATACGGTTGTGTTGATAACCACCAAATGTCTCTAGTCTGATGCTGATTCTTTTGTCTTCTCAGGTACCTCATGAATGTGACATTTGAAGGGCGTAACCTTTCTTTCAGTGAAGACGGTTTTCAGATGCACCCAAAGTTGGTCATTATTCTGTTGGATAAGGAGAGGCAGTACGACAGGGTGCGTATCTCCTCTCATTTGTGTCTGTCTTCACCTCTTAAATTCTGAACCGTGTTCCTTCTCTAATGTAATTATCAACCTTCATTTACTCCCTATCTCTCTTGATCTTAATTCAAGGTTTCAGTCATCCTCAAATGTAGCTTGAACTAATCTCAGCCACTTCAACCTCAACACCCTCTCATTATCTCGCTCGTTATACGTCTCTCATCTTCCGCTCTCATCTTGCCCTCTTTGCGCTTTCACAGGTAGGTAAATGGGAGAACGGGTCTCTGACAATGAAGTACCATGTGTGGCCTCGGTTCGAGCTCTACTCAGATGCAGAGGAACGTGAGGATGACCACCTGTCCATCGTCACGCTGGAGGAGGCTCCATTTGTAATTGTGGAAGATGTTGACCCTCTCAGTGGCACCTGCATGAGGAATACAGTACCCTGCAGAAGGCAGCTTAAACTCCAGTGAGAATCCTAAAGAGTCTTGCTAGGAAACAGTTCAGATCACAGTTCAGATTCATATGGGTTAGTTTAAGAGATGTAATAAGTGATAGGTTGAAAAATGTTAACAGAACCAATCTCAACCTTAACCTAAATCACACTTAAATACAGTGGTGTCCAATAGTCAGAGACCAAATTGAAAACATTGAATTCAAAATCTATTTTAAAGCTAGAAAAACATAAATCATTTTAGAGTGTTAAAACTATTTAAAACAAAGAATGATTAAAAAGTATTTAAGATTTTGCACCATGTTTGCTTTTTGTACGAAAGGTTAGATTTCAGGTTAGATTAAAGCACACGAGATCATCTTAACAACCTTATCAAATCATGCTGAGATAATGTGACATGATCTGAGAGAAATGTTGTAGTCATTGTTGGAACATTAATCTTCTCACCTCTTTCGTCCCAAATTTTACACCCCCAGAAATCAGACAGGAGATTCAGGGATCTACATTAAACGCTGTTGCAAGGGCTTCTGTATCGACATCCTCAAAAAGATCGCCAAGTCTGTTAAATTCACCTACGATCTCTACCTGGTGACCAATGGGAAGCATGGCAAGAAGATCAATGGCACATGGAATGGAATGGTCGGCGAGGTGAGTTTCAAATGCTTTTAGTTTGAGTCTCCATTCAACTGTAGATGCTCATATTGTGATCAGATTGTGTTTCATTTGGACTCATCGAGTCTTTTTACTCATTTTGGTATTTCAGGGACAGCTGCCAACTTTTGTTCTTTTTGTACTACAGCAGTAGCTGTGCATATTATGGATGAGAAGTGTACATACAGTCTACAGTTTAACTCAGTGATTTACATTGTAGAACTATATCGATCTACATTATAAATCCTAACAGCCGGGTTCTTCTGGAAGTAAAAATCCCATTCATTTTTTCTCATAGAGAAATTGATTTTTAACGGAAGTGTATAAACCTTTCAAGACAGACCTACCATGAGCTCGGAGGTTGTTAAGTGATTATATATGCTTCTGTTAAAACCACAAGACTGAGTGATTTCACTTTTAAAAGTCGTATTTAATAGCGGAATACCAGGTGAAGAACAGCACAACCCATAATCCTCCTCAGATCCACTAAACAGAGAAGTGACAGTAAAGAATTGGCCATTAAAGAATTTAAATACGCCATCCTAAGATCACTGTTTTGTTGTAGTTTGTGCTATAATTCATCTTGTAGCTGGTAGGTTTGATTCAGAATGTTTTTCTTGAGTTTTTTTCTCGTTTATATGGAGGAAAAAATATGAAAAATTAATCTGAAGGCATTGCTGCTGCTAAAGTGGGCGTGCATTGTTGTATCCTGCTATGTTGTAAATAAGACCTCAAACTGCTTGAGGAATATTTATTGATGAGTTTAAGAGAAAACATTTGTGCACTGATTTGCATTGACTCATTTGTGCATGCAATGCGAATATTATATTTATAACTTTCCGCTTTTAACTCTGACACTCTTATTTCTGATTTTATGTTATTATTATTTTAAAAAAGGATGATCTGAACAGTGTGTCTCATCAGAAGAACAGATGAAAGAGCAGAAAAGTGAAAGCTAGTGATTTTGCCCAACCTCAGGGGAAAGTACAGCTGGTGCATTAATTCAGATGAGAAAAACGTATTCGTTACCGAATCGCATTTAAATCCACAGTTGAGAGGGATGTGGTCCACACACAGTATGGTTCCTTTTCAATCCTGATCACTTGAATACTCTTGAAACTGAAACACATTTATGGGTGTTGTAGAGACTTTTAGTAGCTTGCTTTGTTTGCTTAATGTCTTTACAGGTTCTGATGCTTTAGGACATGTTTATGTTCACGTGACAGGTGCTACAGTATAATGCAACGCTCAAACAAATATCTAAATGATGATCTCATCTCACCATCGAAATCATGATCTCTGTCTCATGGACAGAGAGAGTAAAGGGGAAATAGGATTTACAGGACACAAAGGCTTTCTGTGGCTTCAATCACCTTGTAAACTCAGTTTTGTCCCATTTTTCTGAATCACCAGAGGCCCTTTATATGTATTTCTAAATATACCTGGACAAGTGATGGTTTGGGGAAGTAGTGGTTAGGGTGATAGGAAGGAGAAACGGCTATTTAAAGCTACAGCGACCCAGTGTAGAAAGTAACCTGATTTCTGTCTTCATTGGTCATACAGTCCATTTTTCTCTGTGTGGCCTTTTCATTCACCAGTTCCTGTTTTATCCTTCTTTTCTCTCACACTGTGCATCCTGTAATCTTATTTAGACTGTGGCATGCCTGGACCAGTCTCTGTGCAGGAGATCTGTAACTCTCCTCTATCCCTCTTCTTCTTTGTTTCCAGGTGGTGCTTAAGAATGCCCACATGGCAGTGGGGTCCCTGACTATAAATGAAGAGAGGTCAGAGGTTATTGACTTCTCCGTGCCCTTTATAGAGACAGGGATTAGTGTCATGGTCTCTCGTAGCAATGGCACGGTGTCTCCTTCTGCCTTTCTAGGTATGTATACTGTAGACATTACTCAGTATAGTCTCATGACATTGTTTTTATTTTGTTTTGTTTTAATCGCTGCAACCAAGCCCAATACATTGTGTGTGAGCACAACTGGCCAATTGAAACTTTCTGATTCTAATTCTGTACACACACAAAGTGTAATGGGGTTCAAGACAGATCAAATCTCAAACTCAAGTGTTTTCTTCACCAATAACCCTCACTTTATGTTTCTTCTCCTCTTTTTCCTCGCTCTCAGAGCCCTTCAGCGCTGATGTCTGGGTAATGATGTTCGTTATGCTGTTGATAGTTTCAGCTGTGGCCGTCTTTGTCTTTGAATACTTCAGTCCTGTTGGCTATAATCGCTGCTTGGCAGATGGACGAGGTGTGCAGACACACACTGACAGACCTGTCAAACACTCATACACCATTTGTTATGTCTGTTCATAAACATCTGCATAGAAGACGCACAGGATAGAGTTTAATCTTTTAGTTATTACTGTAGTTCTGTCTTGTTAGTAATGGACTGGTTTCTTGAGTACTATTGATTTAGTCAAATTTACAGTATGACTGTTCATAATCAGTTGTCATCATCTGCTTTCTTAATTCTTTTTTATTCCTTTTATATTATAACAATATTTCTTCCTCACTCTCTTCTTCTCTATCAGAGCCTGGTGGTCCATCCTTTACCATCGGAAAAGCTATTTGGCTACTTTGGGGTTTGGTCTTTAATAACTCTGTGCCCGTGCAGAACCCCAAAGGGACCACAAGCAAGATCATGGTATCAGTGTGGGCCTTCTTTGCTGTGATATTCCTGGCCAGCTACACAGCCAACCTGGCTGCCTTCATGATCCAAGAGGAGTACGTGGACCAGGTGACGGGCCTGAGCGACAAAAAGGTACCAGGGATCTTTTGATCTGAAATCCAACCGCATTTTGTTGTCATTAAAAAATACACTTCTTATTTATTTTATTTATCTTACAGTCAATACAGATATATTCCCACTTTAGTGCATAAAAGAGCCATTATTTTTTGAAGGCTGCTTGGGATGTGACTTGACTTAATCAGACTCAGCTCTATCCTTGATGTTAAACAGCTTAAGGCTGGATTACACTACACGACTTTCAAAATCAGAACAGATTTTAAAATACTAGGCATCACACACTTGCCGACTTCATAAGTGGCAACAGAGAAAACTGGGTGTTGCATGCTAAACAACTGAGCTAAACAACACACAATAACCGTCAAGTTGCTCTGTTGCTGGGCGTGTCCACCGTTTCCATTTTGTCACGCTGGATTTTCATTGGTCAGACATGTTAATTATAGGCACCAGTGGCGTCTACCTGGTTATCAGACAAAGCGCAGGGTAGAAGGCATGTTTATTAAACCTCTTTGGAAACAGGTTCACAGTTTCATTTGGTGCCCCTAGTAGTGTTGAAAATACAAAGAAAATGTTTTAACAAAAAACACATTTAAAGAAAAACAAAAGTGCCTAATTCACTGCCATAATAATTACAGCCCTCGGTACAATTTAAATGTGATTAATTTCAGTTTCAGTCACGTATTAATTAGTGTGCAAAATCAAATTTATGCACTTTTACTTAGCAGCAGTGCAGTTTTGCATGTGACATCCTAATATTACTGTTTACTGTCCACCAAAGACTAATGACATTATTGGGCAAGCACATGCTGGCTGCTTTTGTGGTAATTAGCTTTTGCGTCATCCTCTTTGTGTGGAAATAACTGGGCTAATGTGAATTAGGCAACCGCTATGAAACAGAAAGGGAGTCGAGAGTGTCCTGTAGCCTTTTTAATAATTGATGTGGTGAGATTTTGTGCTTTACTTTAAGTCATACAAAAAAGATCTGTCATACTTTTAAAGGATTTAAGATGACAGCTCTCCTCACTTTTCTCCCTTGTGTTTTCATTGACACTGGACAACTGTTGTATTTTTCTGTCTTTCTTTCCTGCAGTTTCAACATCCGAATGACTTTTCACCTCCATTCCGATTTGGCACCGTGCCAAACGGGAGCACAGAGAGGAACATAAGGAACAACTACAAGGAGATGCACAGCTATATGACCAGCTTCCACCAGAAGAATGTGAACGAGGCCCTCCATAGCCTGAAGACCGGGTGAGAGAGAGAGAGAGAGAGATAGATAGATAGATAGATAGATAGATAGATAGATAGATAGATAGACAGAGAGAGGGATGGATGGATGGAAGGAAGGAAGGAAGGAAGGAAAGAAAGAAAGAAAGAAAGAAAGAAAGAAAGAAAGAAAGAAAGAAAAAGAGGGGGTGAGAAAGACGAATGGATGGAGAGAGAGAGGTTATCTGTTAAAAATAATAAGGGGTGGGAAAAGAGGAGATTAAGAGCTTGTAGGACAGGAGTAAGTACTGTGGGTGGGTGGGCTGATAATCACATCAAAATGAAGCAGCTTAGGGGAGGTTTGTTTGGAGATGTTGATTGGCTGGAACACAGGCGCTGATGGTCCTGGTTTCTGAAATCCTTTATTTGTTCTGTACTAATATTGGATATTTCTAATTATAATAAACTCAAATCCATTATTATAGTTTTACCTCACTTTTGAGAGCTTAAAACACACATACACATAGTGCTCTAGCCCAGCACTATTAAAGAGAAAAACATGATTTTACACACATCTTGTGTGTGGTTTCATATAATGCACCACCCTAACATCTCCATATTTTGTGCTACGTGTTTTCGTTACATTTGCATTTACTTTTAATCAGTTAGCAGACGCTTTTATCCAACAAGACTTTCAAAATAAGAAGTACATTGAAGCATAAATTGCTCTGTTGCATAATTTGTTGCTTGCATAATTTATTCAGCCTTTTATTATTTATTATTAGACACAATTTTAGCCTCATAAAGCAGACTGCTCACCTTCAGAGGTTTGTGATAAATCATTCATTTATCATTGTGCCAAAAAGCAGAAATAGGTAATAATTAAAAATCAGTTCTGCGTATGGGTTAAGACACTTAAAAATAACCAGTGTTGGTATTGGTTGTAAATAAACAACCCTGGTCAATCTCTACATATATCCAACTCCAGCACCCAGAAAAATACTTAAGTGTTTATATATTAATAGTGTGTTATTATAGGTCTTTATTTGTTGCAAATAAGAAAAAACTGATCGTTAACACAAAAATTGTAAAGTTTAATGCATTACAAGAACATACATTCTTCCTCCTCTTGTTTAGTAAACTGGATGCATTCATCTACGATGCAGCAGTGTTGAATTACATGGCCGGCCGTGACGAGGGCTGTAAACTGGTGACCATCGGTAGCGGATATATCTTTGCTACCACAGGGTACGGCATTGCCATTCAGAAAGACTCCGGTTGGAAGAGGGCAGTGGACCTTGCCATTCTGCAGTTGTTTGGAGATGGTAAAGATTACCTGTTTTTTTAATTGGTGATTTCACTGAATAATTGTAATAAATTAGCAGACTAAGTCTTAATCCGCTCAAATTAGCTCTAGATTAGAGATAATTATGGGGCGCAATTCAAAAATGAATTGCGTCCAGTAGCGTTGTTAATTTGCAGCTGTCTGCATTTTTTTGCACCTGATTCACTAAAGGAATTACACAAGCCACAACTGTTTAGTGAGATCACCCCATATCCCAAAAACTCACAGCTTGAGATTTCATTCAGTTAGTGCACTTGTCTTTAAACAGTTCTCAATGTGTCCCCAAGGCAAACAGTTTTAAAGAATGCCTGGCGAGAGATGACGTGCCCACACTGGCTGACAGGATGCCAACAAATATGCCACAGAAAATGGGTGTTAGATGTGTGAAAATCTGGCATTCTGTCTTTCTAAGCCTTCTTTGTCTTTGATTCACGTTCGGTCAAGGCATAATGAAGCTAATTTTTAATTACTTGTAAAATCATTTAAGAATTTGCCTTTCAAATATGCGCAGATACTGGCAAATTGCTGTGATGGACACGGTGTCATCTGAGTTGTTTAAACGTATTTCTTTGAGCTTTCTTTGTGTCTGTGATTCTTATGAAAAAAGATCAAGCAGCAAATGTTGCATGTAATGTCGAAAAGAATGATAAGAAATCACATGTTTGCCTGTTAAATTCAAACATGTTGGCCTAAATATAATATCTGGCAACATGAAGCAAATCACTGCATTTTATATTATAGAGATAATAGCAGTAGCTATTTTATGCTTGTACTTATAAAACAGCAGTAGCTACAAAGCAACGGAAAGTGTTAATCTTCACATCATTAGTTGACTTAAGAGCTTACTGTTATAACCTTCTTGTGATCTACATCCAAAGGCCATTTCTGTAAATCATCCCCTCCTACCTAAACAACATCTAAGATGACAGGCAGTTTGGAACACATCCAAAAACATGTCCTGTGCACCCCATATATACATACACAGATGTAATCATTTCAGACAGTATATATTGCAAGAACAGTTTATAGACAATGTATGCATGTTTATAGTATGTATATATTCTTCTATAGGTATGCCATGCAGGCAGCACATAGTTAGATTAGATTAGCAGCACAATGGGAGTTCATGCATTTCGACAAAAAGTGCACCTCTGCTCTGTGTGCTGTCTAAAGGTAAAGTTAGTGAGGTATATCACATGTGGTTACGTAAGCCTGTATACGATTAAAAACATTGCAATGGCATCGACCGTGTGACACATACATGCAGGTACATATGAAAGGCACAGCATGCAATTGCCCGCATGCATGTTCACACTCATGCGTGTTGAGCTTTTGAAGAATCACAAAGCACTTTTCCTCAAATGCAGCCATTAACTGCATGGATCTGTGTTTGAATGCACGTGTGTTTTTGTATATATTGGGTGAGAAAAAAGTACAGTATGTTTGTGTACATCTAAGTTTGTCCCTGAAGACCGACTGAAGGGGGTTTTGTAGCTTGATCCTTTCCTTCCTGTAAGTACTCTCAAGCCCCTTAGGGCCCTTATTAGTGCTGGGAACCAAATCGCAAGTGACTCCGATAAGCAATCATTAATGAGAGAAAGCTCCAGTGGGTTTGAGTTTGGACTAATCTGCCGCGACAAACGTTACACGTCACAGGGCCGTAATTTGTTTACTATGCACCGTTTTGTAGGGGCTCTAAAAAAAGAAAGTGTTGCAAAAATGTGCATTTCTCTATTTGTAAATACTTTGTTTCCTGGTGCATAAACTCCCCTCACAACCTCCCTTTCTCTCTTTGATTGTTTGTAGGTGAGATGGAGGAACTTGAGGCCCTGTGGCTGACTGGCATCTGCCACAATGAGAAAAATGAGGTGATGAGCAGTCAGTTGGATGTAGACAACATGGCAGGTGTATTCTACATGCTGGGAGCTGCTATGGCCCTGTCCCTTATCACATTCATTGCAGAGCACCTGTTCTACTGGCAACTGCGATTCTGCTTCATGGGTGTGTGCTCGGGCAAGCCCGGCATGACCTTCTCCATCAGCAGGGTGAGTGACAGGTTGACTTCTGAACTTGTAGTTTGCGGACAAACCCAAAGGATTGACTCAATTATTTTGTGGCCAACAGCCTATTGAGTTCAATTAGTTCTTTAAGCTTTGGAGTTTTTAATCCTTTATGGAGCTGGCTTAGAATTATGGAACGCTGGTGTGCTTAGCCGAGATTTAGACAAAATCACACAGGCTGTTGTACTGAATATCAACAGTACTGTGACTTAGCTGTAGACATGGGGCCACAGGTCATGTGCTGCAGGTAATGACAGCTGTGACAGTATTTGGTACAACTTCACGATTGTGAGGATTATTTTGCTTTTTTTGCGGGGTTATATGAAGTTTTTATTGAGTAACTTACTGTACATTTAATATACAGTATGGTATAAAAATATATCATTTTGAGGATGCTTAGATATTCAGAATCAGGATCGCTTTAAAATAAAATACATAAATTATTTTATATCACTTTAAAATAAAATACGCATAATAATAAGTTTACAGTTTATTTTACGTTATATATAATGTTCCATTACACTGCTAAACTGCAATTGTATTCTTCATAGTATTTTGAAGATCACATACAGGTTCCAAGCAGATGGCTTTCGGGAATCGCAATTGTCAAGAGCCAAGAAATACATGCTGTCGTTATAAATAAGTTCTTTCTACAATACCATGGGAGAAAGCTACACATCCGTATAAATGCGTACACGTTCATTTTGTAGAAATCTTGACGTGATCATGGGAAGTGTTTCCCATTTTGGGCATATCAACATAAAGCCACAGAACTTTAGCTAAGAAACCTGTTCCAAACATTCACACATCAAATCTGGCATCAAGCAATTGGAGTAAAGCCATGACCCACATAATAAACAGAGTAAATATCAGTTTACCTCTCCAAATTGGCAGGCGATTCGTGCATAAACCCGCGTTTACTTGTGTTTGCAAATGCAGGCAAATGTAAGGACAATGAATTGTGTATATGTCATCTAGCCAACAGTGCACCTTGTATGACCATGTTTCTTCTGCTGCGAGAACAGGCCATGCACGTATCTGGAGGTCATTGAAAGAAACCTGATGACTCATATATATCTTACTAGATATATTTCACTTTGAGATGTAGATAAGTGGATGAACACTAGCTAAAGCAGCAATACAGTGGAAGGAGTAAGAAGAATTACAGTGAATAGAGAAAGAAAAGTGAATAGAAAAGAAGCAACAGCACCTCTCAAGAGGAAAAAAGAGAAAGAAGGAGAAATAAGATAACGCTGAGCGGAGAATATGTTCCAGCCCAATCGGATGGAAGGGTCAGGAGATGAATGAAAATAAGAGGCATAGTGGGAAGGATGACCTGAGTTAAAAAAAGACAGAAGGTAGAGGAGATAAGGGGAAAGAAAAGGAAAAACATACAGAGTGTGTATACACTAAGAGGGACTAAAAGCGAGACAAAAAACATTTCTGACATGTTGCCTCACTGGAGAGGTGGATCACCAGTATAAGTATAAGTGACCTTCAGCCTTGGAATGTTTTGAAGCGAAATCACAGAAATATTGTAATATTGTTATCAGATCTTAGAATACAAATTTTAATAAATACGCCATTATTGTGCACCACAACCACATTTGTTTGTTGGATCTGGATGTAAATGGCAAAACCTGACAAGTTATAAAGGATAATGAAGTGACAATGAACTGACTTCCAGTCAGTTTACAGTAACAAATACGAAAATAACGTTTGATAAAATATAACCCAAACTGTACAGAGAAATGGATTAAAATTCAGTAGATCTGAATCACTGGTAAATGAGCAGGAGAGGTTTTGTCAGAATATTGTGTAATGAATTTGTCATGGCAGGGATGAAGGAGAGACTGAGTAGACACAATGATGTCAGCTGAATTTTAATCACATTGATTGGAGACATTGATGGGCAGCCAAAACCACAGCGTAACTGCAACCCTGTCACCCTGTCCTCATCAATCACTACATCTTTCAACTCTGCCCTTTCTCCCACTTCATACAGCCTATTGATCCCTATTCATCTCTTTCTGCCTTGGTATATCATGGCCCCAAAAAGTATTTAAGCACTTAAAGGAACAGTTGTCATGATTTGCTCACCTCTGTGTCGTTCCAAACCCCTATGACTTTCTTTCTTCAGTGGAACACAAAAGGTGGCCATTTAATGAATATCTGCTTGGCTGAATTCAGTACAATGGCAGAACATGGTGACTCACTCTAACGCTTAATAAATCACCCAAGGGTGCAAAAAAGACCATGTGGTGCAGTGATCGATGTCCAAGTGAAGTGCTTTGATCGTCCTTTCTGTGTTTATGAAAGAGCTATAACCCTGCAGATGAACTGCACCTGTGATTGCCAGGACACCTGTGTTAATGTCAGCTCTTCTTCAACAAGTTCCCCTCGGTCTGTTGTCATTTGAAATGAAGTAAAATTCCTAGTGTGTTCTATGTAAATTGAGTGTCAAACTATATTTTGGGGCCATTGTAGACGTGGGTGTGTGTGTGTTTGTGAGTAAGAGATTTTGCGTGTTGCAATTTTACTTTTTACTAATCTCAAATTTTCGTGTCTTTCTCCTCTTTTTTTCTATCTCTTTTTCTTATCTCTCCAACAGGGTATCTACAGTTGCATCCATGGTGTTCAGATCGAAGAAAACAAATCAGCACTTAACTCACCATCAGCGACTATGAACATGAACAACACCCACTCCAATATTCTTCGCCTGTTGCGTACTGCCAAGAACATGACCTCTGTGCCAGGGGTCAACGGTTCACCTCACAGCGCATTGGACTACAGTCATCGTGAGTCAACTGTTTATGACATCAGTGAACACCGGCGTAGCCTAGCAGGCCACTCCGACTGCAAACCTCCACCCTACCTGCCAGAGGACAACATGTTCAGCGACTATGTAAGTGAGGTGGAGAGGACTTTTGGGAACATGCACCTGAAGGACAGCAACCTGTACCAGGATCATTACCTACATCACCATGGGGGCACGGGCTCAGAACTGGCTCTCGGTATGTCGGGTCCCCTGCCTAACCGACCTCGTAGTTTAGGAAGTGCCAGTTCATTGGAGGGTGGGTATGATTGTGACAGCTTAGGGGGAGGGGTAGCGCCCATTTTCACCACTCAGCCACGGCAGTCGCTGACACACCGGAACAGGGAAAAGTTTGACCTGATTGCAGGTCACCCAACCCAGTCAAGCTTCAAGTCTGGCCTGCCTGATCTTTACGGGAAGTTTTCTTTCAAGGGTGGGGCATCCAGTTCGGGGTTTATTTCGGGACATGACAGGTACTGCGGGGGAGGTGGGGTGGGATCAGGAGGGGACGATGGAAACATACGTTCGGATGTGTCCGATATTTCCACTCACACCGTGACCTATGGGAATCTCGAAGGACATGGCAAACGGCGCAAACAGTACAGAGACAGTCTAAAAAAGAGACCAGCTTCTGCTAAGTCTCGCCGTGAGCAGGATGAGATTGAGCTTGGTTTCAGGAGACGCCCCCACCACACTATCCATCATCATCACCACCACCATCCAGCAACACAAGCACACCGCTCAGCCACCCCACCCGTGGAGCGCAAGAGTCAGAGAAGTGGTAACTGCACCCCTTATCTATTTAGAGACAAAGAGAATTTGAGAGACTTCTATGTGGACCAGTTTCGAGCCAAGGAAGGAGCATCCCCATGGGAGCATTTGGATTTAAATGATGTTCCAGGAATAGGTGGGGGTAGTTGCAGTGGCGTAGTTAGCAGTGCTGGTGGTGGGGGAGCGTGCACTAGCTTGGTTCCCATGGAAGATTTCCTGAAAGGTAAATCCAAGAAGGCAGAGTGTAAGGGTGGAATGGGAGGTGGATCACCCGGGCAACAGGGCCATGCATGCTGGGAAAAGGGCATCGGAGGGGTGGGCGGGTTAGCCGGAGGGGATTGGGAATGTCGGAATTGCCACAGTGGAGGGGTTGGAAGTGGGGGAAGCAAGCCAGTTTGCATGCATGGGGGAGGCGGGAGTGGGGGCTACCCAGCTGCTGGGGGGGTTGGGGGTTCCAGTGGAGGAGGTGGAGGGAGTGGACAAATCTCAAGCCGCCCTAGTTCAGCCACCTGCAAGCGATGTGATTCGTGCAAGAAACCGGGCAACTTGTACGACATCAGTGAGGACAACCACCTCCTCTTGGATCAAATTGGGAGCAAACACCCTCTAGAGAGTGGAAAGGGAGGGGGAGGAACAGGGGCCCAAACCCAGGCACAGAGGCGAAAATTTGGCCCAGGTGGTAAGGTTTTGCGCAGGCAGCATTCTTATGACACATTTGTAGAGCTGCAGAAGGAAGGGGCAGGCAGGATGGGTGGGTTTGGAGGTGGTGGAGCATCAATGCTTCCTCCACCCCGAAGTGTGAGCCTAAAAGAAAAAGACCGCTACATGGAGGGCGCGAGCCCCTATGCCCAGATGTTTGAGCAGTATGCGGGAGGGGATCGGGAGACAAGCTATTTTGGTTTAGGAGAAAGAGGAAAGGGGGGGGTTCATCATTTAGCTTATTCCGTGGGGGTGAAGGTGGGTTGCACCGTCGCTCCGTGGGTGAGAGAGACTTGAGGGACAGGGATAGAGGCATGATGGGAGGAGGTGTGGGCGGTACCCGAGGGGTCGGGACTTACTCCTTGTCTAAATCTCTCTACCCAGATAAGGTGAACCAGAATCCATTCATCCCAACCTTCGGCGACGACCAGTGTCTTTTACACGGCGCCAAATCATACTACATCAAAAAGCAGCAGTCACAGCCGCAGCAGCAACAGACGCCACAACAGCAGCAGCAACTCCTCAACAACAGCCGGGCTGACTTCCGGGGCTCAATGGGGGTGACTTCCTATTTGCCTGCTTCTGCCACTTCTGGGGTGTTGTCCAACGTGGCCCCTCGGTTCCCCAAGGAGCTATGTCTGGGCGGGCCTCTTGGCAACCACCACGGTGGAGGACCTAGCAACAACAAGCTGCTGTCAGCAAGGGATGGATTAGGAATAGGGCAAGGACAGAGACCGTTTAATGGTTCAAGCAACGGACATGTTTATGAGAAGCTTTCCAGTATAGAGTCTGATGTCTGAAGAGGGGAGTCAGAAGCAGATACAGTTAACATGAAAGAAGCCAATGGACATGTGGATTGATGAGAGAAACATAAAAAGGCAGTGTGTAATTAGTACCTTCATGCTTAAGAAAGAAGAGGAAACCAGGTGTAAGGAACTGACTCATGCTTTAATTAAGTGGATGGATGCGCTGTCAAGCATATGTATGTAAATAGAAAGAGAGGACCTACCCACTGTTGAAAAGATGAGATTGGGGAAAACCTGTTGATTCCTCTCTTTTATTCTCTTGATTTTTTTGTATATTCTACTATTTCCCTGCTCCTCACATCGAAACAGAGGCCAATCCAGCTTACAGATGGAGGCAACCATGTACAATCCTTTGTACAATCATGGATGAAAATCAGTTACTGTTTTTAAACAACAGGGTAAAACTTACAATAACTGTATTGATAATGTTCTTGATTAATAATATTATTATATATTATTACAATATTTATGGTGTTCCATTTGGGCTTGGTTTATGGGTGTTTTATGCTGTCGCATATTTGTACTGTAGTTTAAGTTAATAGTTAACAAACCACTTTGCGGGAGGCTTATTTGATTTGTTAATTTGCCAATTAAGTTGTAGACAACCTTGGAATCCATAAAGGTTCTTTATTATTGATTATTCAAGTTTATTTTACCAGTATGGGGTGCTGTATAATGCGTGTTAAAGGCATGATTTGCAAAGTACTACATCAGCTGTACTTGAGATATCATTGTGAAGGAAATGTATTATTATCTCCTTTTGTTACTTTTCCATTTGTCAGAACAGTATTGGTTTAATACACAGCACGTTATGTGCCTTATCAAGACGTACAGAATACCAGACATACAGGTCATATCACCATGGTAACTTTCTGGTCACTGCACACAGATTTGTTATTGGGTGATTCATATTACTCTAGAACTGTCCTTTGTATGATACTATAAGGCTAATATGGAATATTCAGCACTGAATAGACACACAATCGCCTGTATGCATTACAGCATAACCGGAAGTGAATGAAAGTATCATTATTGTTTAAAACATAATTTAAAGTTTTGCACAACGCTGTACAGTGCACAGTTTTATCCCTGAGAGTTGAGCTGTAGGGCGCTGCATTCGTATGGTGTTACTTATAAGGCCAACAAAAAAATCTATTAATTTGTCATCTCTGAGAAAATCTTTGCTCAAACTGCAAAATAAAACCTGCCATGGATTTGTTTCCTTTTAGAATGCAGTTCATTCTGGATATGTTTATCTGTTTATCCTTCAGACTGACACCAGTCTGCAGGGTTGTGAAAGATGCACTGAAAGCAAATGCTTGCATTTTATGTAAATATTAGTTGTTGTTTGTTTTTAGACAGAAAGGATGTCATTTGTTTTTTTTGTTTTACCACATGGTTTAGATGATATTTTAATTCGAGTAAAGGTTAACAATCCAACTTTGCTGCAAAAAATGATCAGTAACATGTCTGATGTTGATTTTCAATTTCAAAACCCTGGAAATAGAGGGTGTTTCTCAGGAATTTCGGCTGGGCACAGACAAAAACAAACATATCAAACTAAATTGCTTAATTACCTGAATCAAGAAACCAATAAACTTAACTAGATAACCGAGGGCCATATAAGGTTTGTTGCAAATTAATTTTTAAACCACTTATGAACTCTGATGGCAGGGCTGTCTGAAGAAATGTTCTCTCTCTGAACTTTTGGCCCACAGCTTAGATAAAATCCTTTCCTTGGAGTTTGTTGTGTTTATTTCAAATTTTGTTAATACATTTTCTTTGTGAATGAACTGCCAAACAGATCTCCAATTTAAGCACAATATTTATAAGATTTGCTTTATAACTGATGTATCGCTATCGTTTTGTGAATTTTTATCTCAACTTTTTGCCACATTCTTTTTTGACGTGGTTGTCTTGTGTTTAAGAAGAGCCTGCATGTCTTTTACTTATTTATTGTTTCATACATTTATGTCAATTTAGATATCAGGCTGCTTTTTGTTTTGCTAAATAGGTTGCTAAACTGTTCATCATACAGGTTCGGGGTGATAGAAGCTGTGACTCTAATGAACTAATAAGATGTCGGAATACGGATATGTGTGGAACACAAGGCAAAATCTTCCTCATGTTTTGGTATTGCTTGATGTTATCAGGCAAACCCCAGATCTGGGTGATAATAGAACTATTGACATTATTTAAAAATGACTTTTGAGGACCGTTCTTGTGTTTATGTGGGGATAATTTAAGTCATTCTTTTGTCACCAGATTTTTTCAGTCTCAGAGCACCTTTCTCAGCATGGTACCATGTTTTCAGAAGCAACCTGTTTTCAACCTGCTCTGCTTTTTGGTTTTCTTTAGTAAATCCATCTCATAAGATAAACCCTTACAGATGCCTGTTATCTAAATGATATCCTTTTAAGATATCTCCTTCATGATTTGAGGCATTTTAAACAGCTGGAGATATTATAACAGACCGTTGCATTTCCTGTCCATCTCTGTTTGTACAGGAGAGTCAGTAGGACAGTAAAACTATCAAGACGAACTGTTGTGTGATGCGGGTGAGGAAATCAGAGATGGTTGCCTTTGCTTTTCCTAAAAAGCTTTCCAGTTTTATATTAGGGTTAATTTCGGATTCACACTTTAAAGATGTGGCCTTGTAATAGTTCTCTAATATTATTTGATAATAATATGGGTTTAATGTGAGCTGACTTTGCAACAGAACATACACGAGGAGGCAGACAAAAATGATGAAAGACAAAAAGGAAACGATAGTAGCTATTGTTTTATGTTATTTTAGTGCTTTATTTCTCTTTTTCATTTGTTTTAACAAATCTTCTTCTTAATTACTGGTAGGATAAGACCGCACTTTTATTTGCGTATCATTTTAGCTCTCATGTACCCTCCCCAGTACGGTGTCACATTTGATTGTACGTGTATCTGAAATCATATGCTTGATTACCTCTGGTGCAAGTTGGCATGTGTGCGCAGGTGTTTGTGTGTGTGCACATTTGTCTGTGCACTGTGTGTGTGTGTGTGTGTGGAAAGGAAACAGAGCACAGTGCAATGAGTATCTATTGTTGTGTCTGCTGTAAATAATAACGTCCCCTTCTCACAGCCTTTTAATATATGGAAACAAATATTTAAAATATTGAAATTTGAGATACAGTTTTGTCTGGAAGATTTTTTATAGCCACACAGGACAAAATGTTATTAGACCACTGCACCAGGAAGACAGTACCATTCTAACAGCATCTGAGAAGCAGAATTTAAGACAAAATTGACATCTTTCTTGTAATCTGTGGTTTAAGCCACTTATTTTGAAGTTACTTATGGTTGTACAGATTCTGTAAATATGACAAACTTGTTTCCTTTTTTCTGTTTTTGTATAGAGAGAGATTACATGTGTTGAGACTACAATAATAATGTAATGAGACATTTCACAATACTTAAGCTATTGAGAATACAGACACAGTGTGAAAATAAGTGCTAAGGTATATTCTTCTGTCTCTTTGTACAAAACAGTGTTGACTTAATAACAAAATAAAAGGGAGAGATCTCAAGACTCATGGTTCCTGTGTCATATATTTCAACGCAGCAGTGAGAATTTAAAAGGGCTTGTTGACATGACAGCTCTTACTTCTGTCACCAAATGCATCTTGTGCCAAATTCTAATCTCAGTTTTTTTTCAGGTTTTGATGTGATTATTTTGAAAATTGTGGAACAAACGTGTTTTCCATTTTTCTCAGTTCTCCCTGTGCCTTTACACAAATATTACATTACAGTCTACATTGACAATTCTACACAAGCTTAGTTGCGATTCGTGACAATGCACAGTGTAGGAAACGTGAATGAGAGCTTCTTTAGCTACTGGTGTTGCCGTGGATACATCTGGTTCCCTGCATCATGACCAAATTGCGAGCAGAGTGCTGATGTCATTGCATTGAATGTATCGTTTTTTTGTACCTTGTGTCGGTTAATGTCAAATACTATAATTCTGATTATTGATTCCAGTGTGACGGTGCTCTTGTTAATCATCTGGCTTTTGTATAGGTGGTTTATTTAAGTAAGTAATAGCCTTTTATTTTAAAACCATTTGCAATTCAGTATTTCACAAATCTACTCTTTCTATTCCTGTCTCACTCCCCCACTCGCTCTTATTTTCTCTCTTTCATTCCCTTCTTTTCTCTCACACGATTCCCTCAAGCAGCCAATCACAGAATACATTGCAACACGTAACTATTTCTTGACAATTAACTGTTACCTAGCAACTGGGTCTTTAGAGAGAGTTAGAGAGGAAGAGAGAGACACAGGAGGAGAGAGAAGGGAAGAGATTTGTGTATCATACTGTCTTGTTTGGGGTGCTACAAAGAATCAACATATGATACAGAAACAGCAAGTGCAGAAGATATGCGACACCCACATACACGTCCGTGGACACAGAGAGACATCAGAGATGAAGAGAGTTAAAGGAGAAGAGCAGCAGGGATGATGATGAAACAATAAAAGCTAAATAAAATCATGAATTGTTTTAAGAAGGGAGAAAGTATTTATTAAGGCCTTGCGATATACATTGTAAAGATAAAGGAACAGACAGAGATGGAAAACGAATGATGGAAAACTAATGACCAATTGATGATTTTGCTATTAGGGTGTTACTGTAGCTGATACTGCCGTTAGAGGCTGGTGTCAGCAGCGCAAAGGGTTGTGGGTTCGATTCCCACAGAAACACGTGCCTTTAAAATGTACAAGTCGCTTTTGATTAAAGTGTCTGCCAAATATGTTATTGTAATGTTATGCTGAAGCACTGGCAGAACATATTTTTACATGTACATTGTACATAAATCACAGATTTTTATTCAGTGGTGCAGCTTGGTTGCACCCAGGTTACAGAGAAATGTGCAGAGAAATTGATTCTGCTTGTATTTCATGAATAATGGCCAATAATCACATAGAGTGCTGCAGAGAGACACACAAACATACCCACACGAAGTCTGTTAGTAATCTTGATAAACGCTCATTAATCAAAATGATCAAAAACTGTCCCATAGACTCCCTGCTAAACTCACACGCAGTGAACTGACCCGCCACAACACTGCCCCCATGTGGCCAGAGTGGCATAACCCTGCAGATTCATTTAGTTTACAGGGTTTAGCTCAAACATTACACCACTGTGATGCTTTTGTTACATAACACAAAGTGTTATACATAACTAATAAGCGTATAATCATGGTGTTAGGAGAAGTGGTGCTTCTAAGCCATTTCTAGGGAAAATGTGTTATGTTCATGACTTGTTTATGACTTATGAACCCAGTATTATTTGAGAAAATTGTTATCATTAGTGATTTGCTTCAACAATACTGCTGTTCTTGTACTTAAGAGTGTAATCATGTTATTAATACAGTCTGAGACTACTAGGGGAAATGCATCTGTTTTTTATTTTTCTCATTTCGTACACTTTTCGTTGCAAATTATATAATCAAAATCATTTGAGTTAAAAAGGAAAATGCTGATGAATTTCAGCATTTAGTCTGCCCCTCATTTGCTATAATAACAGTTACCCTCAAATTGGCATGGGGTCTGCAAATTGGTGCAAAACCTGGTGATCCATGTTATCTCAACATGATCTGAGAACGTTTCAAAGAGCATCTTGTTTGCTTTAATAGAAACAAAGCAATCTGATCTTTTGTTACAAATTTGCTAATTTGATTTAGCAGCAACAGAAATTGTGAAGGATGTTAAATATTTAATATTGATTTTATTTTGTAGCATTTTTCTTTTAAACTCTTTGTGTTTATTCTCACGTTTAACTTTGATTTTGAAGCCTAGATTTGTAATGTGGTCTTGGAATTTTGGACCCCAGTGTATGTAATATGCAATATTAAATAGTACTTGTAGTACCACCAAAAACATGAGTAATCCTTAATACACATACAAAAGTTATATTTAAAGCATGAATGTTTATTCATCTGATTGTTTTCTCTGCCACAAACATGAATCAGTTTTTGATCATAAGAGTTCATCTAAAAAATCTAGGTTTATCCTTGTTTATTCTTATTTGTGAAGGCAGTTCCATCAGCTGGAATCTGTTTCTTCTCAGGCTTTTTTATTGATATTATCCTGCTGGGAAAGTTTTCCACAATCACACATTCTCAGCCCTGTAGTTTTCTGCCAGGAAATTTTAACACACTTTTGAGATCTGATCTTGCAGGAGTACCAACAAAATAACGTATGCACAGTTGTATAGTTGATAAATGGTACCTGTACCATAAATATGTGTACATGTGTACCCCAGGGGGTACTTGGTTAAACAAAAGTTACATCTTAAAAATATTAGGGCTTTAAAATTGCTCACATGGTAAAGTGATAGTAGATAAATTTTTTCATGTAGACAATTTATAAAAGAAGAAAATGTGCGAGTTTTAAACATTTGTGTGAACAACAGTCAAAGCAGAATATATGTGCTACTTGGTGCAATTTTCAAGCACATTTTTGATATTACACTCAAGAATTAACTTTTCTTATAATAATGGAAACATATTTCTAGTCTGGTGTTGCTGAAGACCTATTTGAACCTTAATAATAGGGCTTGTGGAAGTACAATATACAAATATAAAGAATATTTCCTGAATGGCATCCATTATATGAACAACATATTTGGTTATATTATGTGTAAATCTCTCTCACTTTTTCTCTCTGCTATCTGTTATTGGATGTAGATTTCTCATGTTATCTCCACAGTGTTCTTCTACCTCTCACTTTCACTTGCCTTGACCCTTCCATTCTCATTGTTCACTCTCACTCGCCTGGTGCGAACTACCCTGTTCACAGGACGGATCACTCGAACCCTGTACCGCCGTGGATACTTGGCTTGGCTCGCTCCCACTCCTTTCATACGTTCTTTGCCATCTTCTCTTTCCTCCCCTTCCTCACGGTAACCATGATGACGGAGGAACGGTTCCAGGGTTGCTAGGCGATTGTTAAGGTCTGTGATTCGCTTCTGTAAGTGGGAGACTTCTCTGAAGAGATCATTTAGGGACTCCGAAAGAGGACGAACCCTGTGGAGAAGAGGAGAGTGTGAGAGACGATGTGAGACGGGATTGCAATTTGTGCATGTGTGTACATGTATCTGTATGAGAGTGCGTAATATTTTTTCTCCATTTCTTTTACAAGAGCATAATTGAAGAGCAATAAAAAAATCTATACTTAGAAGCAAGCTGAAAATAAGTAAGGCCACTCAGCCTGCCTCCTCAATATCATAAAGAAAAAATCAATTTGAGGCCTCCAAAAGACAGAGTGCTAATATTATCTGTGTATTTTCACCTTCATTTTAGTACAATAGAATTAGGATTCAGTAAGTCAACGAAAATAAATTAACAGGACATAGTTCAATATGACAAGGCTGCGTCTCTGTTCCTCCTAGCCAAAACCTGCCTCACAAAATCTCAAAAGGTCACACGTGATGTTGCCTCAGGTGTGATAAAACGCTTGGTATCATAGGGTGACGAGTTCTCTGAAAGCCACGTTACGACAACTGCCCAGTCCTGTCGCTTCATGATCTACAACAAAAAGGGAAATAAAGCCATTTCAGCTACACCACTCGACTGCTCATCTGGACATCTGGAGTCTTTTCACAGATACACTGCTGAAATCTCTTTCCTGGCATCTGTCTTGCATTCCCTCAGCGCATTCGAAAACCTGCCACCTGCGCATTCGAAAACCTGCCACAATTTGCTGACGTTTGATTTAAACCTCTTTACACATGACGTCACAAGTCACAAGTACGGCAGCAGGAATATCATATGCAGGAGACCGTTATGGTATTAAATACATTTAAAATAATGTATTTTTTCCTAAATACTAATGTTTTATGGACTGTTCTGTAGCCGCCTACTTAGGAGTTGTACTTATCTTGGCTGTATGAATCAGTTAGAAGCATGCTGATTTGTTCTTGAGGTCTATCTTATGTGTGTATTCTTACCTACCTAAACTGATAAAAGCATCTAGATTTTGATTGTTGAAACTTGATTGTTTCAAGCTAACAGGGATTGTTTTCTGAATGTTGGTTAACATTCTCTTACAAGTTCCCTCAGTTATCAAAAAATCAGTAACGATACAGTAACGATTGCAGTAACAATGCATTTTTGTGGGTTATATATCATATATGAAAAACAATATTATTAAGTTGTAAGGTGAATGTTTTAAAAATGTTAAAGAACTGTAAAAATTTTTTGAAAGCCAAGCTTTCAAAGGCAATAATGTTACTACAACATCTAGTAATTTGGACGTTTTTAACACTTTTAACGTTTGTATTATTTTATAATGGAAACAATAGGGAAATATAGGGAAATATAACAACTGTTAGCCGGGACGTTGCTTTGGTAAGAACTCATCAGTTAAGAACTGAAGTGTAACGTTATCTCATATAAATATTATACAGTATTCATATTGTCTTATGTTGCTGGTAGCTTTCTGTGATCCAATAATCCAAGAGCCTTTGGGTGCCTTAACGTCTGTGTAGGCTACACTTACAGTAAATCAGTCTGCCCGGGTAAGACAATGGACTGCTAATAAAATAAAATAGACCAACTTAAATGGGCTGAATCTGAATGACATTTTTCTATTTAACATGCCATGGCGTATTTCAGTTAGCGTGTCCCTGAGGAAACCCTGACTAGCGCTTGAAGTCCAGTTTCAATGCTTGTCGTTTAGAAATATCTTTATGAGAACAAACTCTTCAAGGCTACGGCAGTAAGTCTGGTAAACTGCAGACTTCAGGATAACAAAGCTCCCAAAGGACTTTGCATTTTTCCTAGTTTTTTATACAAAACTATGCAAAAATGTTGGAGACAGCAATTTTAGGTGCAAGAAACTTTGTAAAGTAAAAGGTTTGAGAGACAAAGAAATCTTTAGTGCCCAGAGAGCGGAAAAATATATCGCTGCTCAACTCAATAAGTGCTGTAGGAAATGTATGTAACAAAAATTTTAACCCTAATGGTCATTTGAAACAAAATCGGTGTACTTTGTACTGTAGAACCCTAATTAAAAGTGCCTGCAGAAATTAATGAATTTCTGCAGGTATTAAGAAATATGTTACCTGGAGTAGTCTGGGAGAAGATCACTGGGCTGTGAGTGTAGGAGAGTCTTGATGTCTTTGAATATGCGTTTACCCCAGGCGTCCAACACTCGAGTCACGCTGCGTATGTTAGCCACATTTACATTCTCTGCTGTCGTGAGAGCAAAGACAATGAAGCTAGTGTTGAACAGATGAGTAACTGTGACCACATGACGAGAGACTATACAGCTGTGCTCATGTCAATCAGTTTGTTTTCTTAGACTATCGTGAGTTTAACTTTAAAATGTGCGACGACTCCTCTGTAGTTCTACAGTGTGTCTAGGCTGGCTAGACTGACTGGTAAGAGTCGGTATATGCTGGTATTTTGATATACAGGCCAACGATGTGTTTTGAATTTTAATGAATGTTCTATGAAACTGTAAATCTGAACAAACACTCTGCAGCTGATCCAATCCAAACCGACCCATTTCTCTCAACAGGCCTACACATGCACCAACAATATAGTGTTGAGTTTTGAAAGACCAATAAAGAAACTGCTAAATGTGTGAATTCATTATTTGTTAAAATATGATCAAAGGTAAGTAATCTCTTTTATTTATTCTTTTAAGTTTCACATTCTCCACCAAGTTAACACATATTTTTTTTACATTGAGCTGGCAACTCCATATGAAAAGGAATGTTATGATTTTTAATTATTTTCTAGAGAATTTCACAGGTTGCACAATCAGCGCAGAAAATGTAAAAAAATCACACACAAACCCAACAGTACTATAATATATAGATTTTTCATTTGCTTCATCACTGTTTACTATTTGGATACATTGTTTAATTGTTTTACCTCCTTCTCTGTAGTTCCAGTTCCCATAATCCACTTCATTACTTATCCCAAAACATGGAGACAAAAATGCCAAGACCATTATTGGTACCATCAGTATCTTCATTGCCGTGGGAACAGTCATGGTGCAGACGTGGCTGAGGTAAGGGAGAAATGAAGACAGGGAGGGATATCTGGAAGTTAAACAATCTGAGAACATTTCTAGTTAGCGAGAGAAAGCGATTTAAACCTTCACCCTGCCAATTCATCTGGCACGGGAAAGAGCACTGTTTTATTTTCCAGGACAAACAGCCAAAAGTGTTGTGGTGCTGAGCATAAGTGTGTGCAACTTCATGTGATCTTCATATGAAGTTTCATCTACAATATCCACATTCTCCATAATGTTCTCCTTATGTGCTTCAATTCCCTGGGACAATGATTCAATGTTGGATATTTCCAGATATTTCAGTGACAGAAGTCAGGTCACAAAATAAGTTCATTCAGGGACACAGACGGGAGAGGCACGAGCTGATTGTCTTGTGACTGGCTTAACTGATAGCAAACTCAATTAGTTTATTTGAAAGAAAATCACCTGTGTGCCAATCACGGACATCACTGAAGTTCCTCTGAGATTAAACTACCGTGAAAACACAGAATTGAACTGAGCCAAAAACACAATCATTCAATTTAAAAGATCACATTTCAGAGAACTCTAGCTGGAATCAAAGTAAAGAGAAACTGGAGGAGAGGGACACAGAGGAAACAAGCTAAAGGGTTTTACAAGAGCTAAATTTTGACATAATATTGAACTTGGAGATCATGCTAGTTGGCTTTATAGAGTGATTCAGTGAAGAGTCATTTCTCAGAAGGGCTCCATACAGGATCTGCACATGCTAAAGAATCCAAAAAGATTCAGAGGGTTGCTGCTTGTTTTTGCCAGTTTCACTGGAGAGGAAAATAATAAAACTATACGTTCTTGTAGTTCATGTCCAAGCTACAGTGACGCAGTTGTCTTGAAAATGTTAAGAGTAGGAACTGGCATTCTGCATCAGGATCATTTGAGCAAACCTGTTTTCAGCACTTTCAGCAAACCTAAATAGATTCAGTAAAGCAACATTTTTTGTTAATTGATATTTCTTGGAATGGCTGTAAAATGGTTGTTTGATGGTTTATGAGCTTAGACAGACCTTTATAGCCCACAGCCAAAGCAGATAATGTGAAAGATGGATCCAGCAGAGAGAGGAAAAAAGCAGTGCTGAGGGACTGCAGGACACATATGGAACTTAAACAAAACATCTGTGTGTTTCATATCAAGACAGCATCAGTAAAATATTGCAAAATGAACATATTAAAACTTTGGTCTAACGTTTACTTGTAGTGCTTTAAATTACACTGACTTTTAACAAATAATTACTTACTTATCAGTCAATGAGATTTGTTTTCCTCTGAGTTACTCTTAATGTGCTTCCTTAGTTGATATCTGCACTGCTTTAATGTCTCCGTACCATCGTACCACCGTCTCTCGTCTTCCTGTTTTCTTTCCTGAACACAAGGAACAAAGTGACAAGAAGATGGTCGTGCGTTCACACTTAAACTTATTTCACATCTGCCCTGCAAAACAACTATGATGCTATCTCTCTCTCTCTCTCTCTCTCTCTCTCTCTCACTATTCTACTCCTCCCTTCTCTGCCCCTTTTTTGCACGTTTAACTCAAGTTATCTCTTTGCACAGCGTTCTTTCTGCTGTCTTTCTTTCTCTCTCTCTTTTTCCAGGTCTGTTCTATACATCATTTTTCAAACCGTCAGACTTCATAAATCTGCCTTCTTCAGATGTGCTTATCTTATCTGATTGCTCCCTCTATCATTTTGCATTCTTTCCTTTTATGCTCATAAACAGCAGTCAGACAGACTCATCAGATTCAATCAGAGCTCTCTCGTGATTTTTATTATTTCGTCTAAAGGATCTTTCATACTGTAGCTGAGGAACAACTCCACAACTTACTGCGTTTCTTATTACCATTATATGCTCTACTTGTTTATTATTCATTTTCAGGTCTGCAAAACAATATATATAGACTTCAAAACCATCTTGTTTTGTTTAACAAAATGATATGATTGCACTTTTGCGTTTCAGACATACAGAAAACATCGCTGAGTTACTTACTAACTTACAGAGTAAGTGCTATTAATCTAATTGTTTGTGATTGTAAAATTACAATTGTGTTACAATTGCCTTTGATCTCCTCTACTCTGCAGGTTCTTGAATGCTTTGGTAATACTGAAATCCATTACAGACATGACGATATAATAAATCTGCGTTGATACTGACCCTCAGAATAAGTGAAGAGAGAAAAGAAGGAAGAGATTATAGAACAGGAAATAGTTTTATTCCCTGCTATCCAGATGTTATTTTGGTTGTGCTTCTCTCTTTCGTTCTGACTCTCTCACCCTGCTCTGTTTTTTGTGGTATGTGTCAGTTTTGCCTGGCTGTGTGTATATATCTGGGTATATTCCTTTTCTTTAGCTGTGATGCAACAGTCACACGGCACATGCACCTGTTTTTCATTAAACAAGGCAATCTGTCACCTCTAACTGAATTCCTTTTTCCCCTCCTTTCTACTCCTCTCTCGTACTTTCTCTGTTCTCCTCTCCTTTCTGCTCCTCTCTCATTTTCTCTGTTCCCCTTCTAGTGCCATCAGATTATACAAATGGAGCCCAAGAGTTTAACTATTTAGAATTATAAGTGTGTGCATTCGTATTTATTGGAAAGTCTGTTATGCTTGTGTGAATTGCTAAGCCTTTTACCCTTTCTAATGCAAAAAAGAACATTTAGAATAGCTTCTATTCTGTGTATCATCTTACACTGTTTATTATTTCTGTAAATTATGTTTAGTTGTACTAAAAGAAGGAACATGTAGTGATGCAATCATTACGCAATTCATTTTCAATTATTTTTGGCATTGTTTATTTTGGAAGTCATCTTATTTGCTGGTCAGATGGAAAAGATGTTCTACTCCCCAAGAGTGAGTCAGCCTCTCTAACACAAAGCATCACACACGCTCCTGCTTCCATCTGGTGGCCAAAGTGTAGTATTATAAAATATCAACTATCTGACAAACAGCTAACCAGGCTTCTGAACTAACCTAACCACCAGCATTGTTTAGTGAAGCTGGTTGACCAGTCTCACCAGGTAGGAGTCTTTGCTTATTTACCAAGGCACTGTATAATCATTAATTGGCCTTTCCTACACTCTCCCGCTAGTGTGCACAATGGGCTGTAATATTGAAGATATTATCGATATACACACCGGAACTTTATGTCCTTTTATTAAGCCTTTATGACCTTTATTAAAAGACATAATTAGAGAAGTGAACTTGTGGAGTGACAGAGGAAGTTGCTATGAGAAGATTACATGAGACTGAGAAGTTGTATCTTATGATGTGAGGAGTCTGTGAACATCCAGTGTGTTGTAATATGACCTAACTTCCTGTCTTCTCCAGAGAGACGATACTTCTTTACTGCTTCATTTGGAAAACAATGCTTCGCTGGATGATGATATTGGGCCTTTAAAGAAGCAACACAAAAAGACAAGGGTGGATCTTTTCACTTCAAATGAAAGGAAATTTCAGTTTGGATGTATGTGTAAGGATGCATGTGGCAAAACCTGTCTTCTGTTGGATCCTAATCTTCAACTGTTGGCACGGAACTGAAGGTATTATTTGTCTTTATTTATTTTGAACATTTGTTTCATTTCCATGACTATTTGCAATTGACCATTTACACCTTTTAATCTGAATTAAAAACCACATAAATCGTGCCGATGGGGAGGACAGATGGTTCCATAACGCCAGTTCTCTGCTCTATTCCTCCAGCTCTAGCTAAAATCTCTATGCAGAACAGAGTCAGAGTGGCACTTACAGGAGAAACTCTTCACTTCAAGCTGTCAGTGGTTATCCCGGCGAACAAGACAAATAACAAGCTTCAATGCCACCACCAGCACATGCCGCAAATTTGGATGAAACAGTTTGACAGTTATACCTCTGAAAGTACTAAGGAGGTGATGGCAAATATCCAAATGTACAACAGCTCTTTTTCTGGAAATTACTATTGTCGTTTTGCAAACAAGGAAGTACATTGGGTGGTTCTTGTAAGGGGTAAGTCAGCAGATCATTGATAATACAGGATTTGTAAATGTTATTTGTCTTTTCAATGAAATGCCATGGTGACTTACATAGATCTCTCTATGTACAGGTACAGAAATATAGGAACAGGAAATATTTTTCACACTGATCAGCTGGTCTGAATTTATCATTGTGTATGGGTCTGAACATTTCCGAACCTTTCAATTGTTACGTTTTTGGCTTGTAAGGCAATAAACAGGTTAGACAGACGCAAAAAACATGTATTATGAAGACAACAAAACAACCAAGAAAATGACATGAATTGAATCGTGTGACATGTTGGGCTGAAACTGAAATTTTAAAGCAAATGGAAGGGGGCTGCAAAACATTGTTCCAGGAACAACATTTCCGTCTTTGTTTCTACCTATGTGTCATTTGTTTTTTTCTGTCCAACCCTTGTGTCTCTCTTGTCTTTTTCCCAGATAAAGGTTATCAGGTGCCTGGTGATGTGTTAGAAAACGGCATCATCATACAGATTAGTTTCTCAGGAATTCTTCTCATCTTCAGTGTGGTTGGGTCATTTTACATATTAAAGAGCTACAAGGTAACATTTGGATAGTTCCTTAGAAACATCAGAATATATAGTACTGTATTAATAAAATCTGTTGTCATTTGCCTATACCTAAATTCTTAAGTCTTGTACTTCTCTCTATACTTTGATGAATGAATTAGATGATGCACAAGATCTGGTCTGGTAACCAAAATGTTATAGTTTCAAATCTAGAGATGATCTAAGACCTGAAAGCACTTGAGTTTTTAAGGAAGGTGGCCAGCTCAAGACTCAAGACTCACTAAGCCTTGTTTTATTGCCTTTTATGACACAGCAAAACGTTCAGTGAGGTGAACAGTTTAGTGTTCTGGCAACCAATATGTTAAGTCCACTGCTGAGTAAACCACAAGTGTTAACTTGTTTTTCTTTTCTGGTTTAGGAGCAACTTCCTTCCAGAGACAAGAAAAATGAAGTGACAAAGCAAAGAACAGAGAAGAGTGATTGTGTGACGATGGAAGAAGATGCATCCTCATCACTCTACACAGTCAGTATATACTATGACATTTGTTGATATTTCATGGTTACGATTATGATTATTATTGTGACTATGATTATGATTATTATTATTCTAAGTTTAACACCCCATTCCCTCAGGCCCTGCAACAGAGACCAGTCTCCATTTATGATATGCTGAACCCAGAAATTGCCACACATACAGAACACAGAATAAAATCAGAAAAAAAGGTTAGTTTAATGGCATAAAATGATGTAGTGTCCCACTACACAAAACCTTCTGGAACATGCCTAGATGCACTGAATCTATTCTGAAGGCAAATACACCTTTTGTTTTGCAGTATAGATATATGCTTGTGTTCATATAGTTGTAGTTCATGTGACAAATGTTAATGATAACACTGACGTTTATTTATTGAGCATGAAACTGTGTTAAAGGGATAGTTCATCCAAAAATGAAATATGATTTTTAAGATATGGTAAGATATTGATAAGATATAGTAACCCATACCCGAAATGTGACCTCTGCATTTAACCATCACTGGTGAGGAGTGAACACACACACAGCAGTGGGCAGCACAGTGGGCAGCACTGCTGTGCCCAGGGTGCAATCTTCAGTTGCTACCTGCCAGAGCTGGAATCGAACCAGCAATCTTCTGATCGCTAACAAGTAGGCCAAAACTGCCCCCTAAGAGAGGTTTGGTAACCAAACAACACTGGAATCCATTGATTTCCATTGTATGGTCACGAAACCATTGAAACATTTCTCAAAACATCTTCTTTTGTGTTACACAGAAGAAAAAGTCATATAGGTTTGGAATGACATAACAGACAAAACTCTTTGCAATCACGGTTAACAGAAATAAATAATATAAAGTACATTAAAAAGGATAACGTAAAACAAAGTAAATTATAAAGTAAAACTGGAATTAAACATTACACTGAATGTCAGTAACAATTCAGCAGATGCAACACATGTTGGGAGTTTCACATGGGGTTTACATGTTACTACATGGTCTAGTTTTGCAGAATAGTTTCACTCGGGTCACAGTTCTTCTTTGTTCTCTTTCAGATCTGCAAAGCTCAAGAAGATGAAAATGATGATGTCTATGAAAATGTGTGAATGCCTTTTGTTACCCTCAGCAATTTACTAATGTAATATATTTTGTATGATTTAGAAACGTAGCCTAAAATGACGCTGGAAGATTAAACCATATACCTGTTAATATATATATATATATATATATATATATATATATATATATATATATATATATATATATATATATATATATATATATATATATATATAAAATTTTTTTACATAAAATAAAGATAAAATTATGCTTTTTCAACGTGTCGTGTTTTTTTAAGTACATTTTTGCACAAAGTCTTTTCTGAAGATGAAAATACGGCTCAGCAAACAACCAATAGGAACGGGCGTCGGGAAACTTCCGGTTTGCTTGTCCCGCCCCCTGAGCTGTCAACAATGGCCGCCGAGGGAGATTTTCTGATGCGCTACCGGGCGGTGTCAAACAAACTGAAAAAGTAAGAGCTGTAAAAACAGCTTTATTGCTGATCGGTGAACATCCGTGAACATTTCCCTGTCAGCTCCTGCAAACATCTAATTGTGTCCGTGGGGATACGCAGTGTCGTAAAAACAGCCCCGACTAGCATGTTGCTAATTCGAGATCAGTATAATTCAGTCTACGTTTCATCTAGTGTTTATGTTTCGTGTTTATGTTTCGTGTTTATGTTTCGTGTTTATGTTTCGTGTTTATGTCTCACTTTTCTTGTTTTAAATCGCAGGCGTTTTCTTCGGAAGCCTAATGTCGCAGAGGCGAGTGAACAGTTTGGTGAGTTTTGTGTTGGGAACCTGCGATGAGTAAAACGTGTCGCCAGAAAAATATATATTAATAATAAATATATTAGCTAGTAACTTTATGATTGTGTGATATTTATAGGTCAGCTGGCCAAGGAGCTGAAGCAGCAGGACTGTCCGCAATATGCTGCCTTCTGTAATCTAGCAATGGCCCGGTAACACAACATCTCACGTAGCTATGATGATGTCTTCACGATTTAATGAACAATTGGTTGTCGTATGTACGTGGACATGTTTGACGTGATCATTTTACTAGTGTGAAAGGTGTTGTCATTGTTTGCAGCTGTGAGCAGACTCTGTTCAATGCTCCAGGAGAAGCTCTGGCTCTGACCGACGCAGCCCGACTCTTCCTGGCTTCGGAACAGGAAACCAGAGCACTGAGAGCTCCTGGCTTTGATGAGAACATGCAGGCAGCAATGAACTGCTATAGTTTTGCCATTAAGGTATTTATAGCAATCAGGTTTATTTCCAGTTATGCACGCTCATGCAGACAAGCATACACAGATTATTAAATACATAAATGTGTTATTATGAGATGATACAGTTTGGTAAAGCTTACAGGGCTTGCAGATGTTATTTAGACTGAAAAACTGAGGTACTTGTGTTACAAAGTCTTACTGCTGCTTAATTGAGCCTTGGGCAAGGGCTAATGAGATTTGAAAGCTATGACAAAATATCTTCTTAACGGGAGTACCTGCTTCTTAGCTGTTCCGCAGCATTGAATTCGTCCTGACAGTTTTTACAGTAACTCAAAGGGAACTGAAGTGTTAAAAATCCCAATGCAATCCCCATGCAATCACATGCAGATTTTGTGTGTATATAGTTATACTGCAAATAAGTACTTATATATTGTTTAGGTCTATATTGAGATGAATCAGCCTGTTATGGCCGCCAGTCTCTCACTGGAGCTTGGCAATGCTCTGAAGGTGAGACATTAATTGTTGTAATGCACAGAGCCTTTATAAACTAGACCATTTGATAAATTGTATTTCATTTCTGCAGCAGCTCAGTCACGATTCCTGTTCTGTTCTGTTTTACATGTATTTGTATAGGAGATGAACAGACCAGGGGAGGCAATAGTTCATTTTCAGAGAGCTGCAGAACTGCAGATTCAAACTCCCATTGAGTCCCTGCTGTCGCTGTGGGAGATGGCCTCCTGCAAAATACTCACCCGTGAGTTCACAGGAAGAAATGCTTTCCTGCTAGAATACAATGACAAGTTTTCCCTGAATCATCAGAATACATTGATTCAAGTTTTCATGCAACACCAATTTCATGAGTTGATTCTGTGGTTGCCGTAGTAACAGTACAGCCATGTTTTATTGGCAGGTGATTATGACGGTGCTCTTGCTGTGCTCTCCGACATGCAGCTAATGTGCCAGGAAAGAGGACTACATCTGCCCGGAACCAACACCCCTGTCGGTATGAATATAATAAATTCAGGCCTCCTCCAATATTTACACACAAACTAAATGTAAAGATTTTGGTTTGATTCAAGTCACTGAAGCACGTGCTGTAAGTAGATTCATTCTTCACATCCTCCTTTTTGTTTTAATTTCAGGTGCTTTTATGGATATCATAGCCAAGTGTGAAATCTCCAGGGTTTTACTGCTTATGTTGCTTGAGGTAAACTATATATTTGTTTTAAGATCTGTAAGGTTTACTGTTACGCTCCTGTTTGCTGTAGTGTGCATAGGGATGGATAATATATAAAAAATAACTACCAATAGCGTGGCTACTGTGCAAAATGCATTCATTGTCTGTGTTTTAGCCTCCCCCTCAGAAACTGTTACCTGAGCATGCTCAAACACTAGAGCGATACGCCTGGGAGTCTTTCGACTCGCACAGTCAGGGTAAGACTTTGTAGCAAATGGAGAAGTCATTTATATAATGGCTCTTCTGAATAAACTGTTGTCACCTTTTGTCCTCTAGTGAACTTCCTCCCAGAAAACGTGTTTCTTCTTCTGCAGTCAGTTGTGGTATGTATTTGTGAAAAAGATTGTTAATCACGCTGTGCTAGAATGCCTGTCATGTTAAACAGATGGTTTGAATGCCCATTTTGCAGATGGCCTGTCAGGAGAAGGACACAGAATCTTTGAAGGCTCTGCAGACAGAACTATGGTGAGCTTTCTGCATTTTATCTGCATTTGATTGGAGTCTTGGCAACAAGATAATCATTTGGAAACGTCATTTGTCCTGCTCTCTTTCACAACAGGCCTCTCCTTTCGGCAGAACAGAATCACCTCCTTCACTTAGTGGTGCAGGAGAGAATTACACCCTCTGGTCAGGGAATATAATTCAGTCCCACACCCCCCCACAAAAAGGTCTTAATAGAACATTCCAATGTCAGTGCCTGGTGCAGTCTGCATGAGGACTAGAAAAGGGCACCAGACCTATTATAACTGTACATAGGCATGAAAAACCCTGTAAATTCTCAAATAGCAAGTGTTTCACGTCTCAGAATTGTTTCTTGATAAAAGCTCTTATTTGAACTAGCTTCTGTTAATTGACTGTACATGTTATCTTCCATTCTGTGGGCTGACATTTTAAAAAATTCTTTTGTTGTCGCTTACTTAAAGTTGTAAATTATTGATGTTGTAAATAAAATCACAAAAGGCACTTATCAGGCTTTTATTTGTGTGATTATTAAAATGAAGGTCCTTCTCTGTGGTTTCTACACTTGGTTTGCACTGGAAAAATAAAATGGCTCCATTTTATCAACTGTCCATTTTCAAAATAGAAACGGATCTTAAACTTTTAGAATCATAATCTTAACCAAAAACATTAAGCAGAAAGTGAATCAAGCCTCCATGTGAGGAGCTTCTTCCTTTAAAGGAAACTGAACAATATGCTGTAACAATATATGAAAGGAGAAACAAACAAAACATTCAAGATTCTGAAAGTTCTTTCAGAACATTCAGAATCTTTCAGGGTGACCATCTCACCCCAAGAACATTCATTTATCTTATTCATGCTAATGAAAATCTTTAGCATAGCAACAGGGCTTTTGATGCTATTATGAAGAAAAACGTTTCTTCAGCCGCACACAAATAGTTCTGTATTTATGGTGGTGGAATGTTTGTACAGTCAAATTACAAACTCTTGTGATCACAATATAAACAGCACCATGAAGTATCAGGAACAACAGACTATCCTGTGCTATTGCCATCAACAAAACAAATCTATGAAAAAAATACACTGATTAGGATTATTTTGGTATGAATTTAAAAGTCATACCAAAACACCTATATATAAGATATAGCTACTTATTCTCAGAAGAGTTAAAACTACACTCTTATTCATATATATGTTTGTATGTACTTTATATGTACAACTCATCTTTATACATGTTATAGATACATTTTTTACAACTTAATACTGCATATACTATATCTACACTTGTGTTCAGACTCCCCCATTACCTCCAGTGCATGTCACTAGAAAAGATGGCAAATCAAAACCGTTTTACTCTAAAAAAAAAATTTAAAACACTTTTCAACAGTTGTCTTCACAAAAGCAAAAAACTTCTCTGGACAATCATCTTTAAATGAGTGATTTCACTTTGCTCTAAATGAGCTGCTGATATCGTTATTACTTGCGCAAGTTTTTACAGTTCTAATCTACGCCTGTAACGTTCAAGACAACTCATTACTTTAAATTTACAGCACCTGCACCTGCACCTGAAGTATTACAATCCTCATTAGTCCACAGTAAAGTTTACATGGCGGAAGAATAACTAAGGCTGTGAATTAGCACTGAGACTAAGGGCTCGGTTTAATCCACTCTCTTGCGCAGGATTATGTACATAATACCAGTGAAGAGGGTCAGCAGCCAGCCTAACCAGGCCATGATGTAAGACCAGCCGTACCAACCATCCTTCTCACCTCTGTGGAAGTGATCAGTGTAGATCGACAGAGCCACCATTATGCAGAAACCTGGAGCAATGCAAATGTAATTGTCAACATTGAATGACTAATGAAATGCATCAGGGTTCAAACAAACACTGGACTTTAAAAGCTGTTTTTCCAGCACTAGTTCATTTCCTAGTACTTTACACAATACAGTTGTCAACTGGTGATGAAAGAAAAAAAAGTAAAATAGTCTTATTGTATTCTTGTCGCCTATCCTAAAGCAGGACGTGATGACTTCATAAACCAGGCTTTTATTCTGACTCACAAACAAACCACTTAACTAATCCGTTAACTGGTTTAAAGTGGTTCATTGCAAAGAACCAAATCAAAAACACCAATTCATGTGCAAATCTTACAAAACTCCAGGGCGCCTACAATCTGCCCACTGATTGATTTCTGGGAAATTAATCTTTGTTACTCATAAAAGCTAAGAGCTACACATATTTGGAATTCATTGCATGCACTTATAAGCATTTCAACACAAGTAGCTGATTTTCCAAGTTTTTCAGTACTTATTCAAAAACTAAATTGGAGCACTCAAGAACCCTGTGCGCACCCTGATGCATTAGCGACCCAAATGTTTTGTTGCACATCTGACACCAAAGATTGAACTTTAAAGTAACACCAATCCACATGGTATTACGGTATTATATGTTACGGTATTTTATGCTAAGGTATAACAATTTAAACCTTAATCTTAAATCAACCTTGACTGTCCAGACAGGGAAACTTACAGGAGATAAGCTGCACAACTCCAGACATGATGAATCGCTGTCCTTTACCCAGAGTGAAGAGCTGGAATATGAACACACAGAGCGAGAACACAGCAAACAGGCAGGCCAACACGGCAAACGCCTGCACCGCCTGCAGATAGTCTAGAGGGAGTGATAAAAGACCATTATCATTACGCATAGTACAATTAGGTAGGGCTGGGTAAAAAAATACTGATTCTCAGATTTTAATCAATCTTCAATTTAACAAAACGATATCAATTTGATTCTTAAAGTGCGTCCTATACGTCCTATAAAAAGGATGTAAATATTACCTGTACTTCACTTCTCGTTCTGTGTGGGCCTATTGTTAATGTAAATGTGTATTTCTGTAACACAGCTAATTAGGAGGGGTTCAGTTACCATCATTTACGTTTAAAAATGAATTTCATGTCTGCTAAATTAACATTTGTAAGAAATATTATAACTAATCGATACTGAATCTAATCATAATTGAACCAAATTAAAACCATAAATAGGAATCGAATCAAATCACCAAATTTTTCTTACCTTTCCTGTAGGAAGTTGGTATGTCCATGTACACCCAGACATCATCATTGCTCTCCATCACCCAACTGCCCCACAGGTCTGTGTAAAGGGTCCTTGTAAACCACCATGCCTGGTAACAGCAGAGGAGCCAATATTTACTTTTGGTAATGTGATGTGTGTTTTTCTTTTATAGACAAATATCGAGTAATTTTCACAGACAATTACAATTAAGAACCGATTAACAGAATAAATGTACCGCAGGCTAACAAGTGTGGTTAAAAAACCTTCAAATGACAACAGACTCACTACTCTGATTTGGTAAGCATTTGATTACATAAAACATTGATTAAAAAGGCACTTACATCATCAATTGTTGCCCAAAAGAGGAAGAAAATTGTAGTAAGATGAAGAAAACAGATTCCTGCCAAGGCCCTCAACATATTCAGAGGATGAGAAAACAGCTGCTGTAAGGAAAATATACGTCACAGATCAAAAGGCTCTGTGTAATTTAGCAGCCATTCAATATACACATCTCTCTGATAAAGCCAAGTTTACAAAGAAATAATGTGGTGGTGATGGTCTTGCAGAAAGAAGAGGGGGCTTTGATGCCCTCTCGTCTTTATTCAAAATGTTTATGCATGCTTTTTTATGCACAATGTTATTACAACATTAAAGCTACATGTCATAATGTGTGCCTGGCAACCCTCTCCATACCTCGAACAGTTTGTTTCCAAAGATTGCATGCAGAGATCTCCAGCTGCTGTTTAACTCTGTGAGGTACTGAAGGGGTGGGAAAAGGACGTATGTGGGTGCCATTTTTAAATGCACACATGGATGGATTATCAAGTCATTTAAAATGCTGGAAGATGCTTTCACACAAGCTATAAGCAAATGGGAGGGTTTTGGTTTAATCCCATGAAATAATATCAGGTGTGCTTCAGTCCCTGGGCAAACACATTCAATTCATAAATTATTTCCATTGGATGTTTGTTCAGAATGAATGCTGATGCAGCCAACATATAATAATATGTATAAATACTATGAATTATTATAATAAGAATATACTATATCACAACTCTTGGAGAGATAAAACACTGACACACAGAAATACTCGCTTCACGATCAATTGATCCATTGCATTTCTGTACGTATTTCATACTAATCATTAACCTGAATAAACAGCAACCTCAAACCTAAACGACATGAACATCGTGCAGCAAAATGTTACCTCGATTATTTTTAAGCTTTCAGTGTTTTCTTGTTTTTCGTCTCTTATGTGACGACCACCATCCGGGATGAGTCTCTCTTCCCGCACCGCGTCCTCCGGCTCGCCCCTCCCGCACTCTTGCTGCATCGGGAACCCCACCCATCCCAAGTCCTTAAATATGCCACAGCTCTCCAGACAGAGATTTTACATTGAGTTTATCTTAGTAAGACTTTATAATAATTAAAGATGTGATGTGCAATACATCGATCCTAAATCGCAAAGCTGCGTGTGCTCACACATCCGCACTGCAGCTGCGGGGTGAAGGACTCCGCAGGCCGGACTCCACGCCACTCAAACCCGCTTCTCCAACCGCGGTGAAGAGCCATCCAAACCGGGTCTGGAGCGACACCCGGTGACCAAGCGATATACATCGTATAATGCTGCCGATTTAAGACGATTAAAGAAAATAAAAGGTCACATTAAATGGTTACATTAATCGTGCAAATATCATAATCATGCATTTATCATGCAAAAATAGTTGTGTGTATACACTCCTGCAGACCAAAACAGTGGGTTAATATTATAATCGCTTCATATAACATGGTCCCATAAAGGCCAATGTGTTTAATGGGGCGCCAATGCTTATTTCTCGACAACGATGGTCCAAAATGTTTTATTTACTTAATTCTCTGACGAAGGCTTGTAAGATGTATTCAGATCATCTTTATGCTAAATAGTTGATGATAAAGTTGATGCCTAAATGTCGTACATCGCAGTCTGAAAGGAAAGGGGAATTAACATTGCACAAATCGTTTGCAAACTATACGAAGTCTGTTTCTGGCATTTTAAGCAACTCTTTCACGTTTTGCATGCATGTGGTACCGCCCAGGTCACATTGTCTCATTAACTTCAGCTGGGCATTGAATTTAATGGTCGTGCTCCAGTACAAATCAGATATTGCAACGCTGCGTTGCTTTTAAAGAAACTTTCTTGGCGGATCGAGGACTGCGGCATTAAGTTTTCTTCATGTAAAACGCTTCGTGCAGTATCTGTCTAAACATGAACGCTCAAGTCATTTAATCACCGATAAACGAGAGAGGTTTTCGAGATGCACGCCTGCACCAAGCTGCCGACCCTTTGCGTTTTATTACTGGCTGCTCGGGATGTTTTCTGTGATGATTTGCGCATTGACGAAGACGTGAATGCATCCCCTCCTTCAAAGCCTGCGGGTCAACTTGAGGTTTCTAAGAGAGATTTACTCAAATTTGTTTGGCAAAACTCAAAAAAGCGAAGAAACGTGAACGAAAAGACCGGCGCGCAATTACGGAGCCCGACGAGCGCCAAGCCGCAGTTTGAATGCGGCGAGCGGCACTTCACGCTGGGCTTGAACCTCGCGGATGTTCCGCAACTGCGGATTTACGGACGTGAGTGCAAACTTGATCGCCTGACAATGATACCGGCAGCCTGTGTGCACATCTGTAGTGATAACACGGTTGTTTTGCAACTGTTACAGCAAAGCGGTCGTATTGCAAACCCATCATTTGTGTGTGAACCGCTGTGTCGTGTTTTCTCCCGACAGCGCTCGGAGATCAGCTGCGCTTGGGCCAGTTAGCGGCTTTTTGCGGCGTGTCCGTCGGCACGACACGCACGGATGCTCGCCTGCTGTTCAGCTACGACGGCTGTTACGTGAAACGTGAAGTAGGCCTCCGTGCTTTTGAAGTACAAGTAGATGTTTGCACACGTTGAGCATTTTCTGTGGGTTTGGAGAGGAAGGCTGTGGCCTTTTAAATGCCAAGAAAAGTCCTAATCAACCCATGATGACCATTTAACATGTTCTCCAGTAAACTGCATGTTCATTTATTCTTGACTTTAACAGGCAGATACGTATGCATTGTCTCTGAGCTGGTATGGTACAGATGTGACCCTGTCCTGTCCTCTGAGTGTGGCTTCTCCCACGGTTCTCTGTAAGAAAAATGCCATGCAACTGACTGTTGCTGAAGGGACGGCGGACGAACTGTCTGTTGCATGCAAGTATTGAAGCGATCCTTTCAGCGGTACTGTGTACTTGCTCTTATGGTCCTGCTAAATTTGATGTTCTTGCTGAGATTTGCTTGTCACCTTTTCTGCAGTAAATGGGGAATGGGCCCCTCTGCTTTATGTGGCCACTCAGTGCTGGCATAGAGAGCCGTCGAGTCAACGGGAGCTCACCTTCTTGGTTCCATATACAAGCTGTGGTGTAAACTTTAGGGTGAGTTTCCCCCAATATGTTTATGGGAAGTTAATTTAAATTTCATTATATATACATGTGTTTGTGTGGGCTGTTTAATGTGGTTTTTGGGGGGATATATAGAAAGTATTGTGGTACTAAAGTGATATAAATGTGGTGTTTCTGTAGGATGGGCGATTTAATCTTGATGTGAGATCCAAAGACAAGATGATGCCACTGTTTTGTCCATATGAACCAACACCTGTGTTTCCAGTCAAGGATTCTACACTTTCTGCCCAATCTCAGCTGCAAAAGTGGCCTGGTGTATACTACAACCCGCCAACTGTGTTTCCTACAACAATGATCAGTGAGACTGTGAAGCAGGAGCAAAGATTGGAGCCACATGATAGAAGTGCAGTTAAACCTTCCAAACCCCCTTTACAACCAAGAAGTCCTTGGATGCCTAAAATGCCAACTCTTCCATCACTGTTGCCTGGTGCTTTCAATCTGGCACTGAATTTCCCATTTTCACTCCCTGTACCAACAAAGCAGACACCAGAGCCTCTGAGAGATCACGTAACAAGCAAACCAGTGACTTCAACCCCGGCTCCAACTTCCAGCTTCCAACATGAGCAAGAGAAGCATGAATTGGCACCCAGTGTTCAAAATTGGCAGCCCCATCCTTTTCATCTCGAAACATTCCAACAGCAACTTGGTGCTCCTGTCACTAAAGCTCCAATTCCCCAACTCTACTCCAATATGCAGTATCCACATACATTCCCAAAACCTGCTTCAACTCCTCACACTGATCTTTCTGTTCAGGAGTATCAACAAATGAGTTCACTAGTCACAGGTACTGCACATCACCTGCCTTCTGAGTCAGCCCAGCGCATTAACTTTCTTGGACCTCATCAGCGTCAAGTCGATGCTTTCTCTAAATTATCACAGCATCTTCCCCCTGGGTATTTCATATGCTTGTGTAACAATCAGCAACCTATTCAACAGCTTGCTCAGCCTGATACCTCTCTGATTGCACCTGCTTCTCATCTTATGCCTGTGAAGTTGCAGTCCCAAACAAGATCTTATCCCCCTTATGCTGCTTTTCAAGCTGCAAGGCCCCTCCAGCCACATTACAATCAAAAGGCCAGTGGGCTTGTCCAACAGCCTGGGTCAACCACTCATGTTCCTGTAAGGGTTTCTTCACAAGAGTCAACAACTTTGCCATCTTCCAGTAATACACCTTGGTATGGCCAGTATCAGGCTGGTGGGGATCAATATTTAGATCGGATGTTTAGTGAGCATGCTGCTGGTACCGAAATCTCAAGTCCTTTACCATACCAGCAGAGTCAACAATCCAAATTCCCATATTTGCAGTTAAGACCTGAGGTAACTTCAGCTAATGTTTCCCCAGGAAATATTGGATCTCTATACAAGGGATTTTTCCAACCACGGTCTTTAGCTTCAGCTTCTATGCAGGTACCAGATTTGCCAGGCAAGGGTCCTTTTGACTCTGCTTCCCAATCTCCAACATCCTCACCACTCCCCCAGCTTTCTACTGTAAAGGGACATGCGACATGGCTCCCTTACAGTCAGGGTCCCTCGTTCAGGTACATTCAGAATCCATTTGCCTACCTTGCAAGATCAAGTGAATCAAATGACCCAAGACCTCAGAATGATACACTGCCACAATACCAGTCTTACAGACAGGGAAGTCAAATTAAGGATGTTTCAAGTTCTGCATACATGAGGCCTACATCCCAGGAAGGAGGGCAACAACCCAGAAAGCATTTGCACCCTGGATCATATTTCTACAGACTTCCAGCTACTGATACTCGCAAATAAAATTTGGTTGATTAATGTCTTTGGTCTTGGTTTGAATTAAGTGTTTGAATAAATGGTCAGAAATATTCTATGAAACAAAGCATTTTTTTTGAATCCTTTAAGAAGCTGTGCTAGTATGCTGCTCTGGATGCAAAGCATGTGTGGTGCAATAAATGTTTTGTGAATTACTTGTTGATCTTTCATGTTCATGCATTACAGTTTGTCTTCAAAAAGAGATTAAGGGTCTTGAGGAAAAGATACCCAGATTTTTTCCAGTCTAATGCAATTTAATAGGGTTTGTTGTTTTGACATTCCAAAATAAAAGTAATTAAAGCAAAAGTTTTAATGCAGCTTTAAAAGGCTCTGTGAATAAAGGTCTTGTCTAGTGAAACCACCAGTTGTATTGTATTTGACCGAAGAGAAACAGTCATCTTTGCTGACATGGGATTGAGTGAATTTTCATTTTGGGATGGGCATGTATTTTAAGTTAGATTTGTTTCTTACTCATTTACTATTGTGGTACACTGGCATCTGCACCACAATAACTTTTTTTCTTAAACAGATTTATCAAACACACTGTTTGACTTATCTCCGCATCACTGTATTCATACACTATATTTCTCCCATCATTTTATCAGTTCTTGTTTTTAATACTGGTGTACACAGAATGACACGTGATAATTCTAATACTTTGTAAAGTTAGTATAAATACATTCACAATCTCTAAGCGTTCAGCTCCAGAGGAAGGCAGACAGGAAGGAGGGTGTGTGATCAGCTGAGCGGTCTGTAGTGTTTTCGGCTGTGTGTAATCAGGTTGGAGCTCTGACTGAAGGCCTTACCACACACTTTACACACATGCGGCTTCTCTCCTGAGCAAAACAAAACAGACCTTAATATACAGAGAAATATAAGGCAAATGTATAGCATCAAAATTCACAGAATGCACAAAAACTTGAAATACAGGTTGAAACCCTAAACAGTTGTTCAAGTTAAAACTAGCTATTTGGAATAACAAAGTTCTTGTTTTATCACCCAATGCGCAAATGTTTTGTTTAAATGAACACAAGTGATTTCTTCACACGTGTCAATCTGTAATGGCAAACCTCACCCGTGTGTATAAACGTGTGCTTTTTCATGTCGGATTTCTGGTGGAATCTCTTGCCGCAGTACTGGCAGGGATACGGCCGGGTGTCCGAGTGGATCAGGAGGTGCGTGGACAGCGTGGACGAGCGTTTGAAGATCTTCCCGCATTCCTTGCATTCAAACGCCCGTTCCTTCATGTGCAAGACCACATCACGCATGGTGACATGATGATATGTAAAATTAAACTTTGCTTGTGGTTTAGAAAACTTGCATACATAACACCCTGCTTCATTCACAGTGACTGAAGCAAAACTGAAACTTGAAATATAACATTAAAATGTGCCTTTTGTTTTTTCAATGTTAAACTTTTATGATAAAAGGTAAAGACAATACTTTTTAGCATTGTTTCTTTGTCATGATAGACCAATATAAATACTTTATGGTGTATTACTGGCCTGAGCCACAGTGTAACTCGCGATTCAGCTACACAAGTGTCACAAGAGGGAGATATTTAGCAATCTTTTGGAGTGAAAAGGTTTTTTGTTTTTAAAATCATTGCTATGTACCTTTACTCTGCAGGATAACACTGGGTCTTTATTGTCACGGAATGCCAGAGAGCGTCCATGATGACCCCCATGTAATCTGTACACGTGAGACTCCAGGCGAGCGAGAGAGGAGAACACCTACAGAAAATGTAATAATATCATAATATTAATCATAATATTAGACAGAATTTTAGATAGAAATTTAGAATAACAATCTGCCTGATATGTCTTGGGGAATTATGTTTTATGAACTGGGGGGACTGAATCATGTATTGTGTAATTATTATAGTTTTATTAGATTTTATAATCTAGACTTTATAAAACATCCCAGTTAACAAAAACATCCTCAGAATGAACAAAAACACTGTTCGTAATTTGTTAGTGGAAAGTTTTAAAAAGTCACAGAATTAAAAAAGTTTGAATAACCAAGCAGTAATGTTAATACAGTGTCTAAAAAACTTGACGTTTTGAAAGTTCACAAGAACATTTTTGTTAAAAGTTAGGGAAACGTTCTTACAAGCTAAAATTGTTAGCTGGGATGATACATTAGTAACATAACCTAATGTGTTCTGTCTGAGTGTTAAAGAAAGTTTTCACATGGAAATCTGTCAGACCAGGGATCAGTTTCACCTTGTCGCATAAGCTGCAGTGGTTTTCAGGAGCCAAGTCTCTCAGAGGATTTATCAGAGAACAATCTGTGTCTCTGCTGCTGAGCTTCTGCATGTCTGCTATGTCTCTGGAGTTGACAGGTAACCAGGGGACAGGAGACAGAGAAGAACCATACTGGAAATCTGATGGATCTGCCGAGAAAATTAGAGGAAGAATTCATATTAAAAGGCCTGCTTCCTCAAAATGAACTTATATTCCATAAAGAGACATGGACAAAGACATTGTGCTTTTTCTTACTGCACATAATTAAGTATGGAAAACATCTTGAAGTGCTAGCTGATTTTAAAACAGGAAACATTTTTTGAATTACCTGTCATCCAGCCATTATCGGGATTTTTGTGTGTGCTGTCTTGCGTGAGTGGAGGGTGGGGTTGAACCCCTTGACCTGATTCTTCTGGCAGTGTAGAAACTTTTAGAGGGACAGACCAACCAACCAGGCCCAGGTAGGGTACATCCGCTATGGGAAGAAAGGAGCGAAAGCCCCCCTTTCTGCTCTTTTTCACTAGAAATGAACGAGGCATAGTGGACAGAGTCTAGAACCAGGGAACTAGAACCAGGGAAGATTGTCGTGCACAGCTAAAGTGGAGAAAGGAAAATATAGGACAGATATTTTCAAACTTACTGAGTAATAGGAGGGTCTTGATAAATCTCAGCAAATTATATATATATATATATATATATATATATATATATATATATATATATATATATATATATATGATAAATGTATATTTAACAAAATAGATTTAATATACCCTATGTATTGTCCTAGTATTTTCAACTCTTCAAATATAATTATGTAACTAATTATGTAAATTTGAAGTTCACAAGAAATACGAAAAACAACAATTACAATTATAAACTATAAGCAGCAGTTATAGGGTCAAAACCATCAATGGCACTAAAAGAAGCATTTGTGGAAAAAAACAGGAAAAACCATTAAACACAATAAAATTATTTACACTTTTGACCAATAGGTGGTGCTGTTACAAAATTGTATGAAGTGATTGGGATGTTCTGACAATGATGCCTACAAAGTTTCATAGCAATACACGTTGTTATAACACTAGGTGGTGCAGGCCACAGATTTTGCAGGTTATCTCAGAGTATGGTGATGAACCATACCAAGTTTCATCAAAAATATGCAATTGCGTTTGTAGCATACTGCGTTTCACAACACAATTCAAAATGGTCGACATCCAAAATGGCTGACCATGGAACACTGGATATCATTTGACTCAAGGAACTTTAAGAGACCATCCCGGTTTTTTCAAAGTTATTAGCAAAAAATAAATATTTGTATGTCTAGTGATGGTGGCGCTGACAAACCTGTGCATGCTACCTCAGGTCTGTGATGAAACACCAAGTTTCTTGTTAATGCACCAAAGCGTTGCACGTAGCGTTACCAAGATAAAGCCTCATATGTGTTTTTGCATGCTATGTGGTATATGAGAATGACACAACTTTTTGTCCTGGTTGCCTCTAGATGCTGCTTTCCAAATTTTGTGCAAATCTGACAAACGCTGTAGGAAAAGTTAAAACCTTTTTTTTTTTTTAATTCAAAATGGCAGAAACATTTTTGGACGGAAAATGATGTCAGGGTTTGAATTGGCATAAACGAAGGAATCGGGGGGAAAAATCATTTTGTTTCTAGGACTTAGGAGTCAAAAGTTATGATCATAAACATGAGTGAAATGTTGAACTGGTCGTGGCGCTAGAGGGCTTGAGGTAGACACTCAAGTCTAACAAAAGTCTTTTCTGGTCTGCTTAGACCATGCAAAGTCATTACATGAAAAAGTACTACATGAACAGCAAATTATTTGCTTACAAAACCTCTGCTTCAGCCTTGCTATTTGTGTAGTCAGTAAACAGTTAAAAGTGCTAACACATCTCAAATGCTTTGGTGTGCAAATTGTTGTTTTCAGTAAAGAGGTTAGGGAGTTCATTTATATCCATTTTTAATATCCAGCTTCAAGTACAAGCCCTGTTGGTTTTGTGCAACTCATCTGGCTCTTGATGTGAATTAAATGAGCAGGACTTACCAGTCGATGCGTCCCAGCCTGTAAACAGTTTTACGAGGTGTTACTAAAGCTGATAACCCAATGCACTTTTCACTTGAGTTCATCTATCTGAATGAGAAAACCAGTTGCTGTCAGCAGCGGTAATAAATCACTGAAGGCAGGTGCGCGTCCTTAAAGCGCAGCCAGACTGAAACTTGGCGAGGTAACGCGCACTTATAACACCGGCCGACCGCAGGCGCGTCAGTTTCCGCCGCGTTTCTGCATCTTCTCGTTAGAAACCCTGACAGATACTAACCATAACTGCTGCTCAGTGCATAGGAAAAGTACCAGCGATATAAATCAGTGTGGACGTATTAAACTAATGCAATTAAACCTCACCGGTGCTCTTATTGCATTTAACTGTGCATCAAAATAATCTAACACAAAGACTCAAGTCATTGTGTTCCTGTTGCCAAACAAATGCTGTAACTGGGGAGTCAAAGCAAATCTGCAGCATTGGAAAGCTTAACAATAGGATAATGCTGTGCAAGATTGTAGACTAACATATCAGTCACATTTGTCTTTGAGCCTTCTGGGCAAAAGGCCGCAGACCCTCAACACAGGTAAAGAGAAAGACGGAAAAGAGATGATGCTGTTGAAAGGCCGTGAACCCTGAAGCGTGGTTGTGTGAGGTGAAGAAAGCTCATTCATTCTTGCCTTGAAACCATAGATAGCTGACGATGTTCACACAGGCCAGCGAAAATATCTTTTACGCTTAAGTTTGCGAGGCGATGGATGACAAATAGGAAGATGCTCTAGATGTAGTTTGACTCATATGAGAGCTGTTGTTTACAGCTGCTGTTTACAGGTTTAACCAGATGTGAGAAAATGTGCAGAAAAGTACAAAGAAGGGTGTGAGATACAGCTTCCAAGTGAAGCAAAGCTACCATGTGTATTTCTAGCTGTCGTTAATGTCTTTCATTATTAACATCGTTCTTTCAATGCCGAGTAATGAAGTAAACAAAACTGCTTGTTGCAAAATGATACCTACACAAAGTTTGAACTTCGAGAATGTATAGCATAAATGTTTATTTTTTAAATACATTTTATCATCAAATACAGGACACAAGGTCATCATTTGTGACATTGCCATTTTACACTGTAATCTTTAGTACTGTCATTCTCAACACGTGGGAGAAACTGTAGGACAGAGTATATGTGGTCTGATGGGTGTAAGGGGGAGACTATGAAACATTTGTTTAATACCGATGAAGGAGGTAAGGTTGGGCATTATAGTGAGCCCACCTTAAACTAGCCATTCTTTTTATACGGCTACACTTTTATAAGCACAATTTGATGTTTAGGTCGAACTCTCTTGGGTCTCTCTTGGGTCAAAAGTGTTTGGTGTTTAAAATAGCACACTGTCATACTACATTGTAAAGAAATTTTGTGTACACACTGCATACTGTAGTGTGCACATGCATGTAAAAAAATGGCATTTGCTATATGCAACCATATAGTTTAAAAAAAACTAAATTATATGAGAAGCAAAAAACTGAGAGACTACCCAAAAACACTGACAGCACATTCAGTCGAAACCCCAACACTGATAGCAGTTCTGAGATGTGCAAAAAATGAATGGGCTAAAAAATTGTAAATTTTCAAGACTGGCTTTACTAAAAACAATTACCAAACTCCCATTTTAAGTCCCATTTTTCAAAATAGGCATTTCTGAGTTCCTATTAGTAAATATTCTTGAGTTAAAACGCACACCACAAAACCGTTGCATGTGATGTAATCAAGTTATGAGCACAATTTCCTTCAACCATTTGAAATCTAACAGTCCTGAATGAGAACAATGTTGCTTAAACAACAGCCTGGTCTCAAAGATTAGCGTTTTAAAGTGTAAAGTTTACTACAGTTTACAAATACTAAACACAAGTGAACTTTGAGGTTCATCGTAGTGGAATGGAGGTGAAACTGCATTCTTAACCACCACAGGCAAAAAGCTTTGACAACTGAGACCCTCAGAAGTTTCTCGTCCTTGAGAGAGGTTGCAAAAAAAAGATGGTGCAAAGCAACTTCCTTTACAATTCACGCCGTGAAGAACATACATTTTACATACATACGTTCTAGAAAAAATATTTTGTAGATTTTTTTTTGTCTGATTGGCTAACAGGAAGCATGTCCTAAATCAGTGTACCACACCACAGAAGTGGTTTAGTTTAAACTAAAAAATGAAATGATTTACATTTGTAACAACTTTTGTTCACAGATGTGATATGACCAGAATCAGTGAAACGGGTACTGCAGGTTGAGTCAGTACAACACTGTGGTAAACAAAAACAGTAACCACCGCCCACTCACAACCACTGGTAGATATGCCCAATAAACAGCTGAAAGGCTTTTCGTCTCATAATCGGTACAAACTGTATGATAAATGCTTATCTTTAAAACTCTGATGTTCTCTTGAGCTTCTCACAGGTTCTTGTCTCACAGGTTCTTGTTAATAACCAAGATGAGTGCCAGCATCTGATTAAAGAGATGGCAATGGTCTGCAGTCATGTAAACTGTCAATGTCAGATAACGGCAACGATCAAGGAGCTTTAGCAAAATGAGGCAGTGATGAGGAAAGGCAATGACAGTGATGTGGTCAGGCAAACACGACATCCAACACAGTACTGAAACAGTTGGTAACCTTACAGAGGCTAGAAAATGGCCAAAATTGTTTCAAAAAAATAAACAAGCAATAAAGTATTTGTATACAAACTGTCATGGTACATTACGTACGTGTAACAACTATTATTTAGCTTTGTTTAATGGTTACATTTATTTGTAAACCTGTTGTTCAGTCAAACCCACATAGCTGCTCTCCAACTGGAAATAAAGAATGATAATACCGATAACCAAGAGCAACAACCATCAGAAATCATACAAAAATACAGTACCATTTTGTCTTAATGTTTCAATTCTGCTGTAGGATTAGCTTAAATCACATGTGAACACTTATCTACCAGGATCAGAATCTGTCTTAGTATGTTTAAACATAATTGAATTGTGCAAATCCATATCGCATAGCTACTGGCAGAGTCCAGCAGCTTGTTACTAGACAGGGTGAAGTCAAAAATAACTTTACAGTATATACTGGACGTACAGAGCATATAGAATCTCCACATGGGAAATCCCATATTTTGTGAATATATTTAAAAATAACTAACTAACTAAATATGTCATAGCAGCAATTGTTTTCTTTTCTTTACCCTTTTTTAGAAACTAATCTCTTTTCTGGAGACCCTGCAGTTTCAGCTTTGTGTTGTTTTGATAGGATTGGCACAAGAATGAGAAAATAAAATACATATTTTGGCCTCTGTCTGCATGAAGTTCATGTACATTTTCATTTTTTTTTTCAAACATAAAAAAAAACATAAATAGAAAAAAATAACATTTGGCAATGTTGACATGTAAGGTTTCTTCTGCCATGTTTGATCACCTTTGCTTTGTATAAAACACACACATATACATGAATGAGCTTCTGTAATATTCTGTAATATCTATGTATATACTTATTAACATCGCTATTACATTATATAATAAGAGTGTCTTCATATGTTTCCTTTATTCTTTTCTCACTTTAATTCCTTCGGCTGTCACCTCTCTTTAAAGTGACTGTAGTGTCTGTTGCGTTTGAAAACTGAACATAACATTTCTCATGCACATGAGAAACAAGACAAAAAAAGGCTGGAAGGGGCACTCTGATAAGGGACCTCTGAAGACACAATAGACACAGACAGAGAGAATCACAGTTCCATGATATCCAGATCTAAAAACAGGGCGACGCCAATACAAACCAGGGGTACCAGCAAATGTGCATCCTGCTGTCTCCTATGGCACCTTGTTTCTAGTCAAGATGTTTTGATAAAATAAAACTGAAATAACCAAATAAATAAAAACAATAACCAAACTTTCTGGCATAGTGAGAAGAGGTCAGAGTGTGACCTCCATGTCTGCATGTACATGCTCGCGCAGGGTCCAAAATTAACACTCACCAAATGTGAGTAAAAATTGATTTTGGTAAGTTACTAAAACCAGCTGGCTGGTAACGTGATAAAAAGTGCAATATAATAGACATTTAAAATGAAAAAATGTAAATTAAAAAAAATTTAATTAAAAAAAAGGTTTCAATCGAATTGCGAGAATACCAACCCACAAATGTATGTGACATGCAATTCAAATCAAAAACCAAACATAAACTACAGAAAACATCAGTCAAGTCTTCTAATAACTTTTCCTCAGCAGAAAATTTACAATCAGAAGTTTATCTACCGTTTAGGTCTCTAAACTCCATGTGGTGACACATTTATACAATATCCCTCTCATCACAAACCTTTAAAATAAAAAATATGAGGAACAAAATCATTATTTTATGATGGGATGGATTTTCACAGAGGGATTACTAACATGACTAATAGGCCTAGTCTCCGATATACAAAGAAACTAAAAATCCCATTTGGGACCAAAGCAGGCCTATATAATGCAAAGAATGAAACAAAAAAGGTTTATTGGTGATTAAGAAATATTTACGGCCAGTAAATATTTACGGCATAAAGTTAAGTTTGGACTCTGTATACCCATGTGCATTGAGTTAAATTGTTTCACAGAACTCAGTCGTGGGCAGATACTTTAGGAAATCCATGTAATGCAACAGACTCATTGATGAAAGAAAAAGAAAAAAGAAGGTAAGAGAGGTAAAGAGATGAGTAGTGTACTATGAGAGTGTGTCACTATGCATCAGTTTCCTGCCGTACCCCTGGCAGCATTTGGGTACATTGCTCTCTTGCTCTTGCATGCTATGCATGCATCTTCTGCACAGTCTATTCTCATCTGTTTCAGTAAGTTTACGTCCTTGCACCCACCCACCCCTTCAAGCAATCTCAATTCTCCAGTCCTTCAGCACACACCATGCCCGCGTAAAGCTGCTGCTGGTTGGGCAGAGGGTCTTGGCATGGATTTTGGTGGTGGTTCTGTTCCTCACCATCACTGTCCGTGCTCCCTTGGCTGTCCAGACAAGGTGATGAGTGGTGTGGATACAGGGCCGTCACAGGCAGGTGGCTGTGAAGAGGGTCCTCGTCTGAACTGGGATAATCACCTTCTGCAGACGCTGGACTGGCCAAACACAGGTCCTGATAAACACCACCGCCAGAATTATGTAACTTGGGGGGCTGTCCACGCAGCTGCCTGATCTAAAAATGTTTAAAAGAAGGGTGTTGACAAAACTGAAGTACATGCAAACATTCCTCTAAATACTCTATAAACCCATTCATGAGTCTCCACAGTGATCCAAACTGGTTTATGCTGGTTAATACCAGTAATCTTGCTAAGCAAAACTTGACCAAGGTTGGCCAAAAATGTCTTGCTGATTTAGTTAGCTGAGAAGCATGCACACCAGCATGCAAAACACAACATATGCTGTTAATCAACGATTCTGTTGTTTTTTTTTAACAGGGGTCCACAACAAGATATCAAAATGAGCAAAAGCAGTCCATACAACACTGACCCACTTTTGCCCTGATAAAAGCAACAGTCACTAACAACATGTGCTATTTGCATAAGATTGATGAGTTTGTTTTTTTGTTTTCTGAGAATCAGATGTAATTTAATTTAACCAGAACAAACAGTACCTTTGATTTACCAATTAACAGACCTTTTTATACTAGAATAGGTTGTTCCAGTAATCATACTGAACTACCTGAAATGTATTGGTTGGTCGCTAGAGCAACTAGTGATGGTCTTTATTGCATGTAAGCATGTAGAATTTAAGTGCTGCTTATGGTTAGAACAAAGTATACACACACAAACTGTAGACAGACATGCTGTGGCTGAGATCACCCTGACACTGCTTTATCAATTTAAGAGACACTGGTTTGCATAATAAGACTTAATAAGAATTATTAAGACTTTCATATTAGACAGTTAGACAAAAATCTCTGTTCATCTTTAAATTAAGGTCTGTATTCATCTTCAAAAAAGGTTTGTTGCTATCTATTTGTGCGTTTTGGTCTATATGTATGCACGCATATGTGTGCACTGGTTCTGTAGGTACAGATGCAAGTGAATTGTGTAGACAGTGGATTTTCTTGCGTGACAGAAATGGACCACAATTTTCTGCTCTCATTTCTCATCTTCTCTTCTGAGTCAGTGAGCGTAAGTGAGTGTGTTCTAACATTCGTGAGAGTGTTTAAAACAGATATTACGCTAAAATCTCAGATCTGAAACGTCATGGGTTTCCCACTCAGTGCTTTGGCAATTTGCGAATGTAAGAGTGGGAGGTGCTGTGGTTAACCAATGGAAAAGCTTCATGAGACAACAATCTATACAAGCCCCACCTCTCACTTCCTCTGTCTGGTTGATCTTGTTTCAGCCAAAACCACAGAGCAAAAGTCAGTGCACAACACTTCCGAATTAGGACATCACCGAGATTTTTTTAAAGTACGTTAAAGGCAGGTACACAGAAAAACTTCATGTCAACAGGCTGTCGAAATGGGAGCTTCTTTACGAAATCAATGAAGTGTGTAACATTTCTGACAACTAAAAACATGCAGAGACAACCAAAGCCAGTTGTAGGCATTTTCTCCAGAAAGTGCGAACAGTGTGGCGCTATAAAAATATTTGTTGTTTTGAGAATCCCAACAAGCCCAAAAAAGCAAGACTGGCTCAACCAATGGCATGAGTTTGGGATGGGTCTATCCGCTTGTCCAACCAATCACAGACAGACATCGTGTCTGAATGGAATTTTCTTTGAAAACAGTCATTTGTTGATGCTAGTGATCAACAGTAATAACATACTTCCCCTTTCAGCGATGAAAAAATAGGTAAAAAAAGATGCATTAACACCATATCTGACACCATTAAAACTCAGACATTTACTTTACATTGCTAAATATTTAAATAAAACATTTACCTGTGATTATGTACTGTAATGTAAACATTTACAATACAGTGTGTATTGTAATTACTGTAACTATCTAAAATAATCGGGTCATGCTTCTTAATAACACACCTTTCTTCATACATAGTTTTTATACAATCCATCCAACAGTGATGTCCAAAAGTCACGCATTTACAGACTTTGAGGTAGTGCTACACGACATGCGCCGACCCCGATTTCGTGGCTGAATATCAGCGCGTGTAAAACGCTGGTGTAAAATCAGCCCTTTGAAAGCGCCTGCAATACAGTCCAACTCAGTGATTACAGTAACACATTTGTATGTAAACATTGATTCAAGTGAAGAAATTGAGCAAGAGGAAATGTGAGGACAAAATCAAAGCCAAAAGAGGAATGAAAACGAGAGAGTGACACGCAAACAGAGAGGTGAAAGGGAGAGAAATAAATACAAGAGAGAGAAAATGTCAACACACTCTCACACCCCCCTGTCACGAAAAGCTTCTCTACAAATGAGCAAGAGCATCAGATGAAGTGCGTGAGATCGAGTCGTGACACGGTGCGTGGGTAACTGCCACAGCATCCAACCATCAAAGCCACCTGTGTGAGTGAGTGCATATAGGGGGTAAATGGGGAAAGGTTTTTGTGTGTTTTTTTTCCTGTGGTTAGGGAGGGTCCCAAATGCTAATGAAGGCAACTTTAAAACAAAGTAGCTGGATAACCACTCTCAGGTCACTGTGTGTACTACATGCTGGAAACAAAGTGCAAAATCCACTAATGATGAATAGCTTATTAGTAAAAGGTTGTATGAACAAGAATATGAATGAAGGTGCTATACATCTGGTATTCTACAGAGATACTGCGGTTATGTACTAGTTTGGAAACACAGGACACACTTTTACCAAAAGTAATGCAGGTTTCAAATGGTACACCTTTTTCTGATCACAGATTAACATGCAACGTATGCGCTTGAGTACTAGGGTGTGCAAATTGTTCTGTACTGTTGCTTTATGTTTTTAGCATTTTAAATGTGAAATATTACAATGTTTCAACAACACAGTCAAAATTTGAGGCGTTCCACTGCTGTGGGAACTGTATTTTTCTTCTTATTATTAGTATTATTTATTTTTGAACACTATAAATGTCATTAACTTTTTGGAAATATAAAAATGACATTGTGACAGCCTCACCTCGCTCTTGAGTTCAGAGATCTGCTGCCTCAGTTGGGTTATATACTGTCTGGAGTCAGAGTGATTCAGCTGGCCTTGGATCAGCCCTTCCTCCTTCTGCAGGCGATAAATGAACCCACAAACACATCACAAATATATATGCGACCTTGTAAATCACACAAATCTTAATCTTACCTGTATTTCTAGCTCTGCTATCTTCTGCCGGAGTTCAGCCATCGCTGCCATACTGTCGGCTTCTCTTAGACGCACGGCCATCACCTCTTCTTTGTTCTAACAGAGAGACAGCACAGAGTAACAAGACCATTTCTAGCAATAAAATAAAAATTTAAATTGTATCTAATATTATTTATTAATAACAATAAGTGTAATTGCTAAATCCTAAACATTGCAATAACAAACAATATTAAACATATTATTCATTATTAAAATTATGCATTTTTGTATGCAACATAATATGATGGATACCTAAAATTGATACAATCAATATTATTATTATTAATAAATAATATTAATACTACCACTGATAATAATGGATAACAGGGGAACAGCTTTTAAGGTTTTTACAAAATGCTAATTAAAGATGAATTCATTAATTAATGCATAGATAGACAGATAGATAGATAGACTCTTAACTTTAGAAGTATAACTTGTATTTATTGATACATCCTGTATTGTTGACTGTGAATGTATTCTACCTTGCAGTCAAACTCGGCCTGCTTTCTCTTCATTTCATTGAGTTGGCTCTGTAGTGTTTTGGTATGGGAAAGAGCATTCTGCAGTCTCTCCTGCAGGGCGGCGCTCTCTTGCTCATGTCTACTTACTAGCTTACAGTTGATCTGGTTCTATGAAAACAGGAGAAAAAAAGTGTTTTACCTTACAGTTACCTTACTGCAACTATCTGTTAAAGATTACAATCAAGTCATGCTTTCCAGTAACACATTTCTTCATATGATACATTCGATTGAAGGTAACATTAGATTTCAGACAATTCAACAATGTCATGGAAATCCGTTACGTTTCAGATTATGAGATATATATATTATGAAAAGATTTACGCAGCACCGAGGTACTTACACTGGTAAGTCACATGTGCAAAAGTTGATAGCTTATTTTCTGCAGACCAGAAAAGGTATTTGCTGATTGCCAATGACAATGTTTAAAGCTGCTTACATAGATCAAGCAAAACTGCAGCATAATAAGAAAGGCAGCTTGTGTTGATACAACACAGTGAAACGAATAGATAACATTAACATTCAGTGTTCAAATATTGGTCATACTGGTCATGATAATACACGTCACAATTGCTGATGTTGCTTGGAAACACTGCTTGAATGAAGATATGAGGCTGGTCATCAGTCCATTTAATAGTTCTATACTGTGGCTTTAAGGTTCCTTCTTACATTAATGTTATGGGCAGTTCTAACCTGGCTCTCCAACTGCAGGTTTTTAAGCTTGACCTCTTTGAGTTCAGCCTGAGTCTGAGCCTCCCGCAGCCTCAAGCTCATGAGTTTATCCTGCAGCTCGTTCAACGCATTCTTCTTAGGAGACTCCTTCCAATGACCTCCTCCTCCACGAGACGTATGATGCTAAGATAAAGACAGAATTACAATTCAACTGAGTTAAGTATTGTGCAGAGATTATACAGAGTTACACAGTGATTCTGTGTACAATGCAACAGGGTTGTGTAGTGTTTAGTGGTTATGCATTGAGTTCATGGGGTTGTGTGGTGTTCAGCGAGGTTGTGTGGCGTGTAGTAAATTTTGTGTAGAGTGCAGTGGGGATTGTGTAGAGTTCAGCTCGGGTTGTGTAGAATTGCTGCACCTGCCAACAGTGGTTGAGGTCCGTAACGGCCTCTTGCATCTCTCTGAAGGAGCGAAGAGTCTCCTGCTCTCTCAGCTTCACAAGCTTCAGTTCCTCCTGCAGCTGAGCTACATTAATTTCATCAGGCAGACTGCTGCTCCTCTGTAATACACAGACACAGAGAAACACTCACCTCACCTGTTTCAAAACCAAAACACCTTAAAAACACAAACACACACCTTCTCCAAATCAAGCACTTTGTCTTGCATTTCTTTCAGTGCACCGAGTAGCTCTGCCTCTTGTAGCCGAGACTGTTCCAACCGAGTCTGTAGCCCACTTACAAATTCCTCTGTATACTAAGACAAAGAGAAGAGAAAATGGATTAAATTTTGTCTCATAAAACAATTAATTAATATGCGAAAGACAGATCCTCTGGACAAAGTCAAGTCAAAGTTTATTTCTATTTCTAGCAACAGAGTTGCACCAAAGTGCTATACAAAAATAAATAAGATTAAATAAATAAAAAAAGGAAACATTAAGCATATTAAAAAGCATAAAAGAAGCAGTATATAAAATCTAGGCACATTAAATAGAATACAATCTGATAAACTACATTATTAAAACCCATTACACTCATGTTAATAGAAAGCCTGAGAGAACAAATAAGTTTAAAAAAACTGATTTAAAACTTGCTAGTGATGGAGCAGATCTCACATATAAGGCCAGACTGTTCTGAAGTTGCGGTACTGAAACAGAGAAAGCCCGACCACCCTCTGATTTACAGCGACAACATGGGACAGTAAAGAGAAGCTGGTTACATGACCTGAGTGATTGTTGAGCAGAGTAAGGTATCAGAAGATCACTTATGTATTTTGGTGTGACACCAGATAAAGTCTTATAGACAAAGTTCTTATGTTACACCGCTGCAGCATTTTGTAACTCCAACCTTACAGTTACCAGTCCTTTAACTTCTAGTCCTTATCATGTCACTAAATAATATTTTCACAGCAAAAACAACACCACCACAAACTGTAGGAGTCTTCTCAGCATGTGTTTGTGTTTCTATTAATTTTAGCATTATCTATCAGTGAAGTGATAGTGTTGATTTGAGTGTGCTACTGATGTGTACTGTGTGTGTATTTGCTGTGGCCTATCAGAGGGGGCTGTGGCCTGGCCTGAAGACTTGTGTGAACGCTGGTTCCCACGAACACTTACTTCTCTTTTTTACCTTCCCTACCGTCTTTCCAGTCACTTCATTGTACTTGGTTTACTCAGATGTTTCAATTACAGACTCTCTGTCGCCGTACAGTGACGTGTGCACTGGAAAGAGTGTGAGTGGAAGGACTGAACTCTTAGCTAGAAACTAAACCGCTTTCTCTAAAATGATGGACTGCAGCGGAAACAAACTTTACACAGAGGAAAACAAAGTACTGTCAGAAATCCAGGCCGGCTTTGAGTACGACACCTTAGTGAATGCCAACACAATATTAAAAGTTGTATATGTGTGCGTGTGGCTATGTAGGTTTGTGTGTCACTGTGAATCCACAAATGTACACCCCTAAACACAACGTCAACCACCGTGAGCTCCTTTACTGAGGGTAATAAAACCAGATTTCTTATATTTAGGTCAAATAAGCGACCTACATATTTACTGATTCACAGACAAGATTATAGATTTAACTGATAATATAATGCTAAAATGTAAAGCTACTGTATGTAGAACAAGCTTTAATGTAGATAGAGTGATAATACAGAAATGAATAGCTCTGTACAACAATACTCTGTACTTTCATAGTAAAATCAGTTTAGATTGTATTTACTCTGAATATGTTTGGGAAGTTTAGTGGTGGGTTTGAGGTACAGGTTGAAAGTTTAATTTCATGCAGACACTAAGTACAATTTAACGACTTAAATTAGTTACATTCTTCTTACGCAATACATTAGTTAAAGACCCATTAGTATGCATTAACTGTATATGTAAAGCAATGCTTTGGTATTACATGAGTGATATTAGATTAGATTAAACTTTGTCATTATGCCGAGTACAAGTACAGAGCTAATGAAATGCAGTTAGCATCTAACCAGAAGTGCAGGAATATAGTGATTTATATATACAGATAAGTGCAGGGGAGTTGAAAATAAACAGAAAATGTACAGAAAATGTGCATAATATGAGCAGCGGGTGCAAATATAAGCATATGAATGAGGTAGGAAAAACAGCAGCAATACAAATACAGATGGTTATATGTACAAAAATGTTGTTTATAACTAGTGCAAATAGTATGAATGTTGAACAATGTACAGAATGTGCAAAATATGGGTAGTGCAAGTAAGAAGAGCCTGACCATTAAACAATGTACAGATGTGCAGAAAAATAAGTAGTAGTAGTAATAGTAACAAACTGTGCAAATATAAATAGTACAAATGAGTTCTTAAGTAGTTAGATAGGCGGTGTGGAGTTCAGCAGGGTCACAGCCTCTGGGAAGAAGCTCTTCCTGAGCCTACTGGTCCAAAGCGCAAGACTCCTGTAGCGCCTGCCAGATGGGAGGAGGGTGAAAAGTCCATGGTTAGGGTGGGAGGCATACTTGATGATCTTCCTAGCCCTAGCCCTTCCTAGCCCAGCCAGCACTTGAGATAAATACACCCACCTATATGTGTGGGCGCACAAGTGCAGAGGTGTGCAAATGTTATCTATGATCGTGTAGAAGGTTGTTTAGTTGACATCAGCACTCGTATAGGATGGGAGTCAGTTCACACTGTACAGCAACACTGAAAAATATACATGACCAGAGAGTGCTGCTCTAAGTGTGAAACATTTCATGTTCACAGCTCACTTTCAGCATGACACACCACACCCTGATCTTCTCACATGCCCTTCACTCACACACATTTTGGAAATGAAATTAAAATCTAGCAATGTGTCTGAACAGTCAGTTGGGTACTGTACCGAATGAAAAATTAGTCATTTTCATACGTTACCAGAAAACACACTCTGACCTGTCAATGACCCAGTTTGCTTGTACATGGTGTAGTTCAGGGTAATTCTGTCATGGGAAAGTAACTGTTTTGACTAAGAACAGCTTGTGTACCAACTGGTAGAAGTGTGTAGAGTTAACATAAAAAAGGATTTCAAAACATCAGCTATGTTAGCATATGGCTAAGGTTAATTTCCTGTTTTATACATTACCACTGCATGTAACAGGGCAATTGCCCACTATTGTATGACTTTCTAATTAAGAGTAATTTAATACCAAGTACCATACTGAGGCAATAGCTTTAAAGCTGCAATCTGTAACTTTTTCCTCTCTATCACCATCTCTGTTTGAAACATAAAATTGTTACTTTACGTATTTTTATTGACATGTTGAAGTCAAACCAACATTTCCCACAAAATCTGACCCATCATCTTAAATTATAAATTATTACTATAAACCTACAGATGCAAATCGGTGTAACATAAGAAATTTTTGAACACTTCATGAATCTGTTATGTACTTGCTAAATTACTGGTTTTTATGTTAAACCATAAAAATTTACAGATTGCAGCTAAGACATTTCATTACATTCATCTATGTACAAATAAGCACTCTCACACTAACCTGACACCAGCTAGTCTGATTAGTCGATATGAAAAAGTGACAAGATGTTAGAACAGCTGGCCGAATAACACAAATGCTATTTTGCTAATGTAACAGTTCTCATACCCTGACAAGATGTTAAAACTTATGTTTGTGAAATACCACTTCTGTTATTCGGCCACGTGGGCATCGTGATTGGCTAATGCTAATAATACCAAAATGTTTAAATATTGTCTGCTTAATCAGCCTGGCTGATATATTGGTCCATCACCAGCGCTGACTGCAGAAAACAGTAGCTTGCCAGATTTTTTAACAGGGTTTTAGGAAACACTCTGTATTTTAAAGCTCATCTTCGATAGCTGCTACCTTGTGTTGCTGAAGTTCTCGTATGGTGTCCTGTGCCTTCTCCAGATTCTCGCTGGTGGTGGAACACTGCTGTCGAACCACAGCAAGCTCACGCTTTATAACGTAGTTCTCCTCTGCCTCCTGGGCTCGTGTCACCTGACCCTGAAAGAAGAGTGATGGAGTGAGAAGAAATCTTGGAGAATGTGTTTTTTAACTTGTAAGTAATAAGTAATGAGAGGGGCTACATGCAATGATAGCTCTGGGACATAAAACCAAACAGGAAATCTGATCATTTCAAGAATACCATTGATTTTGATGAATAACATAACAATAACATTTGCCCTAACATGGAACCCTGATGCACACTTATGCTTCCACATCCCACATGCAGGGCTACAACTGCCAGTGTACAGTGTCAGGTGAACCTGGGAACATTATTCCAGCCATACAGACAAATATGCTTTCAAGGCAGTGAAGGGAAACGAGAAAACACGTTGTCATGCAACAAGCCCTTTTTAGAAGCATGGAGGCAGTAATGCAGGGCCAGGACAGGAAGTGGACAACAGGAGGAATCATTAAAAGAGAGGAGAGCGGGCGAGCAATAAGAGGAGGTATGGAAGGAGGGGCAAGTGTGCAGCTGGTTTGACAGTTACTGTACCTGTATCAACCTGTCTGCTAATGCAGCGCTCTCCTACAACACCACAGAAGAAAAGAAAAAGAAGAGACACAGAGAGATAAGAGAAAAGGGTTGAAAAAAGAATAGAGAAAAAGGAAGGAAAGGATGGATAAGTGACAATAAGAGACATCGAAACCCACAGGCACAAATGAAGAAAAGAAGGGGACATGTTTAAAAGTTGAGTGGAGGAGGATTGTAATGGTATAAAATAAGACGGTGTTAGAGTATAACAGAATGAAAGATTGCGGCAGAATGAAAGATTGACAGAGTGGGAGAATTCAGAGAAATTTGTGGGTAGTTTCAAGAGATACAGAAAAAAGAAGATTTCAAAACTTTACTATCAAGATGAAGGCAGTACAGTTGAGCCTCTGTTGAAAGCTACAGTACATATTGTACAAATCTGCATGATTCACATAAACTACAGACTTTACACTATTTACTCAAAACACAGGAGGTTCAAGCCTATTGAGATTCATGCATACAGGTTACATAAAACAGGGGGCCTCTTACTTTCTCCAGCGTTTCAATCCTCTGTTTAAGTAGTCTGTTCTCTGTACGCAGTCTCTGTTAAAATAAAGAACACAAGACCATTTACTGTTATAAAGAAATACAAATTATTTACACAACTAAATTATATACCCTGCTGAAAAGCAAGACCATCACAGAAATTCTAACGAATTTAATGGAATAAGGCCCAAAACACACATCATAAAGGAATTTTGTAACGGATTTAACTGTAAACAGTTGATGGTTCACAACTGTATTTGTAATGGAAACCATTACAATTTGTATTGTTTATTTCCCAGCAGGGTTATATACTGTTTCTGTAAATTTAAAAATTAGTTATGCCATGAGATAATACTTTGGTAATACTTTTGGTATTACCGAAAGCATAAATAACAAAAATAGAAATCACAGAAATAAAACATGGAACAGTGTAGGTGTTCTTGTTTCTCCCCCAACACCTCTTTACAAACCTTAATTTCAATCTGTTCTTCCATCTCTTTGTTTTTGATGGTGGTGTATTCCTTTTCTAATCTGTAAATGCAATAATTGGATCAAGATCAGAACCAATTCTTATTTCTCAAGCAAAATCTCATTCAAGTTTTCTGTCTGCACATCACTCACTTTTTCATTCTTTTGGGATTATATTTGACCTGATAGGCCCGTAGGATGAGTTTATCTGGGCAGCTGTCAAACTGGTGTGGAATCACTTTCTGAAAGTGCTGTGAGATCAGATCCAGTCATACACGATCCAGAATCATCAAACCCATCATACAGTGGAGTCCAAAGTCTGACACCATTATTCAAAATGTACTTCAAATTAATACAACAGAAAAATCATTCTAAATTATACGAGCATGCCAATTTGGGTGCAACTGGTAAGTTTTCTTCAACTGAACTTTCTGCCCCCATTGCTGGTATTGCTTCAATGACAGCATGCTTTTGAGGTGACCTGGATTTGTGCAGAATCTGTATATCCCAGCATGATCTGAGAATGTTCCAAAGAGTCTAACCTGTGACATTCCCTCCATGTCTAACTGTATGAGGTCTGTCTGGTTGTACTGGAGTATTGCTATTCCAACTCGAAATATAATCTCCAAACCCTGAGAAAACAACACAGTGTTTATCACATATTGCATAAAAAACACAATACAAGCACACAAAACAAATACATACTTTATAATATATTCATATTCTCATACACTCCTTGATGTATGCATACTTTTAAAGAGCCTAAAAACCAAAGATACACACAGGTTTACCTACACAGGGACGTCCCATTAACTTCTATTGTTCAGTAATCAGGCAAATTTATTACTATAGACCAAAGGTCACCAAACTGTGGACAGCGGTCAAGATCCTAACCGAAACCTACACACAGACACAAAGTCTCTTGTGTCCATACCTCATACATGAAGATGTCAAATATACGTGTAGCTGTCGGCAGGGGCAGGAAAGTGAGGAACAAGGTGAGGAACCAGGATGAAGCATACATGGATGTGTGGAAACTCTGAGATCGGAAATGAACGTTCAGTTCAGGTAGCTGCTCCTGATCACAGAGATAAAGAAACATGAGTTACTACTGAAAGATAATTAATACAAGAACTTCTGAGGAGGAAGACATGCACTGCTTTGTTGCCTCTGTGTCATTACAAGGCCTCAATATTGTTAATCTGCTGCCTCCTTGTGAACAAACACAGTATTACTGCAGACATCCTGGTATGTTTTAGTACATGATAGCAGATGTTTTACTAGTGCTTTGAAAAGCATGAACTATGAAAAGCAAAAGTCACTTAGATATGTACACACAAACTCATCATCATATTTCACTTCCCCAGAGTACAATAACTAAATACACTGTACCATTTTAAATACATATTTTATTACATTACATTATATATGATGTTTTGCCTTACCTGTAGCAAGTGTTCAAACTGGTAGATGCACAGACCCAGTTCAGCCATGCTGGGTTTAAACAGCTCTCTAAGCCTGTACTCCTGCATTAATCGAACAAACACGCAGAAAGCTTCCTCCTCCGGCATCTACACACACAGACACACAAACAAGATTAATAACAAACTGTGTTTATGCAAACTTGTCTCAGACTCTCTTTACGTTACTTTCTCGTACGTCTTTAGTTCATCCTGAGAAACACAAAGCAGATAAAGCAAACCTGCATTAGTAGTAATCCTACAATGAAGGCACTGCCCTGACAATAGCCGACCTCTCGATCCACAAGAGAATATGCCTGGGAGACAAACACATACATTAACATAATTTGTCTCACTTTCCACTCCTCTTCCTATCACCTCACTCACTCCCATTTTTCAATGTCTCACCTTCATGACATTAAACAGAACTTCCTGTCCCAGGCTGTCCTGGCCCTTAAAGAAGTCATGTTCAGGATATGTGCGGGCAATGTCCCTGCGTATGAGCTTCTCGCATGGTGAGGACATCTTTAAGAGTTCAGAATACTGGTTCTTCACTGGCATGTCGGTGGCATTGCATAACAACTGCCACACAATCGCTCGGAAATGATGAGGAATGCCTTTCCTTATTAACTCCTGCCCACAAGCACAGGGTAAAGTTCACAGGGTAAAGATATATGTGAAAACAGTCCTTGAAAATCTACACAAAAGCAAGATCAGAAGTGCAGTTTATAAGTAACATATTGATTTTGGGTTTTGTCATTCAGGTTGTGTCCTTTCCATCACCTTAAGAAGTTTGTCCTTTTTTCGTCTCCACTCGTCCCACTCATTTACGATGCGTCCCCACAAGATCCAGGTGTCCTCCTCCAGGTGGGACAGGTTGGAGGACGCAGATGAGCTTGACACCAGAGAGGAGCCGCTGTTCCTCCGAGATCCACTCATGGAACGCATGGACTTAGAATCTGCCTCTAACAACCTGCATGCAAATATATACACTGAGATTAGTGAATACAAATAGTGGGTGCTTAGATCTGGGCTGCTAACCGAAAGACTGTAGGTTCAAATCTTGTAAAATGATTTTGTTTTACATTTACTAGTAGCATTCCTTAAATGCTGTTATGTGTCATGGAGCTGACATAAAGGGACGGGGCTTATTCAAATTACATGCATCATGACATCAAAAAAACGTGAAGAAAAGAACTGCAGTTCCTTCCAACCATTTATTGTAAATTTATTGTATTGCTCTTAAAAAGCAATTTCGGTTAAAGAGAATATCTCCATTTGTAGTGACCTTTTAGCGTTGTAACTTTGCAGATACTGTTCACTCTCATACAGAAACGTTACACACTAACTGAAGTTGAAAAAGTGAAAACGCATAACAGGACCCCTTTAAAGTTCTACATGCAGTGTGGCAACAGTTGCCATTGGGCCACAAATGATTAATATCAAAAGCATGTAACAAATCAGCTGTTACAGGAAGAGCGGATCAAGTAGTAAACCACACGCAGCCCTCCTTTTCATGTAACAGCGTTCCCTTTGTCAAATTTAGGTACCTTCCTTCATGTACAAACAAATGCACAGTGTGTGGCACTTTAATACTGAGTTGACTACAGACAGACTGGTTTTAATGTCACTGTCAGTCTGTGTGTAACGCTCTTGTTTTACCTGTTCTGTTCCTCCAGTTTAGCCAGAAGCTCAAGCTCATCTGGACTGAGGTTCTCTGAATCAGCTGGGGAGGCCGCCGGGGCGGAGAGCGCAGCATCATGGGAACTGGAGTCAGGACTGAGCACTGGACTGCCAACAAAAGGAGGGTCGGTTTCCAAACCGGGAGGTGATGAGAGATCCTCAAGTAGGACAGAAGCTACCACCCCTCCCTCTCTTTCTGGACTGCTGCTATGGCTTGACATGACTGAGGAGCCCAAGCCCAGACGAATCAAGCAGGGATGAAGGAAGTGACAAGATGCTGGAGGAGTCTCACACCGTGGGCATAAACAGGCCTCCTTGAAGAGGGAGTGTGTATCAGGCCTGGGTCAGTCTGTTGAAATGACAGAAAATCCATCATTTATATAAAATAAACTATATAAAAAAAAGACATCCATTTATGAATCCTGAGAGTCAAAAACATGAAGAAAGAAAATGAAGCTCTCGCAATGACAACCTGTAAAGTAACTGCCTCATGACACACATCATTAGCTCCAGAAAGGTTAAACCTCAACCAGGACAACACAGCATGATGTCAAATGTCATAACATCTCTGTCCTCTGACTGCTGTTGTCATGCTTGACTTTTAACCTTTATTTTCCTTGAGATGTATGAGTAAATGTCACCACAATATTGCAATGCAGCACATTATCATGTGCTATATATCTGATAAAACAAAAGAACCAAAATACTGACTCCAAGAAAAAGCCAAACTAAAGAAATTTTACCACTTGCAGCCCCTAATGAATCTGGCCAAAGTGATCCCTCATTCACTTAAATTCATTTACAAATTCTAATGAATAATACTTTTTTTTACTTGATATGGCAAATACCTAGTAATTTCCTGAATTATAAATGGGAATGATTACAATAATGTGCAATATCACATTATGAAAGGTTCATAAATCAACCAAATGTTGTTCAGCTGTTTCAGTGAAGCTTAGGTTTATGGTATCATCTTTATAAATCTGTATAAAAACCAGATTTGTGTCCTTGAGAGATCCAATAATGAATACAGGCCTCTCTGTGTGTGCAAAACTGCGTGAATAGTACCAAGGTGAAAAATGACTGTGCATATATGACTGTATATGTGAAAAAAGTAAGTGCTCTGTGCTGTTACAACAAGAAAGTCCTATGTGTGCATTCTACAACAAACCACACACACAAATAGTGCAGCTAACCCACAGATAAAGCAGCACTGCTATTAGAGAGAGAGAGAGTTTGTCTTAAAGATAACTTCAACAGAGTTGCTTTGGCTAACGATCACTGAACATCAAATAAAATCAAGAACTCTCTAATGCCGAGGAACATACACAGGGGGTATTAAGAGGGCAAATAAAGAAATCCACTGACCGTTAAATAAAACAGACAAAAACAGAGGGATTTAAAACTTAGTGATAAGACATGATCAACTACACACACACACACACACATTCATACACACAAATCAAACAACAAGCAAAAAAAAGTTATTTCTTGGGAACTGCAGAATTGGTACAGAATCAGTAAACAAGCCAAAAATAAGCCACAGGCATCTTTCTCCAACACACACATACACAAACATCCCATAATGCTACCATAAGAGCAAGAATGAGAGAAGGCAGAAAAACAACCCACAGCTACAAATATAACCTTCTTAAAGTAAACACATACTGTGGACAATAGCAGTATTCAGATCAGAGAAGCAGACCAATCAAAAGAACTATTAACAGTGCATGAAGTCAGTCCCCCTGACCAGGAAAACCCACACACAAGCTCTCATCTATGTCCAGTCGACACACTGCAACACAACCGAATACAACAGCAGCATTATTGTTTGTTCTGTGTCCCTGATTGCAGTGTAGAGTACATTATGCATAACAATGTCTACATTGCAAGCGAATGGTACAACGTAGCAAAGCACCAACATTTTCTTTAAAGTTCTAAAGATGATCTGTGGATCACTCCAGCTAACAGGGAACGCTCTCAGAACGTTATCTAAAAGTTATCTCAAAGTTATAAAAAAAGTTTTTGTGGTAATGTTAGTAGAACTGTTGGTAACACCTTAGTATGGGGACCAATTTGCACGTTTAACAAGTTGCTTATTCGTTTGCATATTGGCTGTTTATTAATACTAAGAACTTTCAACTTTTATTAGTTCCTAGAACTTTCGAAACAACATTTTTACGTTTTTGTTACTTAATCGAAATGTTAGGAAAACATTACTGCAACCTTAAATTGTTAGGTGGGACAGTGTGCTTACAATTGTCTCTGATTACCATACTTGCCAGTGGAAAAAAAAAAAAAAAGTGCACCTTTAAGAAAACTTAGAATATAGTGAATGTTGAACAGACTACTTTTTAAATGATTTTTCGAGCTTCAACACTCATTGTGTGAAGAGAAATGTGAATGCTCTGCCTAATATCATTGGTAACTTCTGAAATACAGTTTTGCATTTTAGCAACTGGCCTCCGGCGAGACAAACGCAGCATCTCTGAGCTACAACCACACAGCAACATCCACTATATGAGTGGTTCTCAACGTTTTTAAGCTATTTACAGCTTTTGGACTATTTGAAGCCCCACAAGAACTTACAATTTATACGCAATAAAATTAAATATTTTAGAGCTTGATATAACTACAAAGATATGGTATATGCATTATAAAAACACAAAATACATTTGACATGGGAAACTTCATGAGTCACCCAAATCTCCAACACTAAGAAAGGTTAAGAAGAACGAGCTAGAATGGCAGGAAAGTGTACGAGTATCTTAGTCACTGATTACAAGAACAGCACTGTGTGTTTGCTGCACACTCTCCTCCTGATCAGCAGCACAATTGTGGTTATTGTAGCTCTAAGCACAGTGTCAATGGTACACACCCTCCCCCACCAGTGTTTCAACCCAAAATACAAACCTCGAACTACCTTATTGTTCCTCTGTTACAATCACAAACGTTCCCAATTATGTAAGTGTGTGTGAAATATTCATCATGTACAGTTAAGAGCTTTTAATATTTGAGATTCGTTTTTGATTTCATTGTGCTAATGGTTAAATTGGATTATAAAACACTTCCTCCTGCCAGTTGGTGGCACTATGACTGTGACCCACAATAGCCACATCTATGTCATCAGTCCCTAGAACCAAACATGCAGATCAAATCTGATCAAAATCGAAATCACTCAATGCACGCAGAAGATATGAGACACTTCCTGTTTTCCTTTTTTTGCAATACATTTATTGGCAACACTGTTTAAGATATGAAAAATTCCTTCACAATTTAGCATCATTAATGTCATGACATAATAAAAAGTGTGTAATAATCCTATAAATCCCCTAGGAAGAGTGTTTAAAAATTCAAAGCCTGGAATTGTCACAATCACATACAATCCAAAATGGCTGACTTCTGTTGGACGGAGCTAATAAATCTAAGTTGTCCGGCTTGATGAGAACAATACAAGTACCAAGTCTGGTGACTGTAGATTAAACTAACCCCATCAATTTAGTCAAAAGGGGGCGCTACATAGCCCCCCACCACACCCATGTCTACGCTTCAGCCCACACCCAATGCCTGACCACTATGATGTGTGGGCCAAATTTCATGTCATTTTAAACATGTTAGAGCCTCAAATACACCTGAATATAGTTTGAATCCTGTAATGTCAAAGGTACCAGATGACCCAGGGGGCAAAGATTTGTCCGGCTAATCAGCATCGTCAGGATTTCATTTCAACATTTTCCTGCTTTCTGAGAGAAAAGGGAATGCTAATGGACTGATCTCTCCTTGAATAATCCTAAACAACCTATTCAACAGTATACTTTATACTGACACCTATTGGTACAGATGCAGCATTACACAAAAGCTATCTGCGTGTGTATTTGTCACCAATGATTAATTTATTCCACAACTGAAAGAAGCTACTAACAGGGGGACTGCCAATACAAAGCGATCATTGTAACTGGTCATCTCAACATGTGGCGACCATGAAAGAAAACCAGCACTGTAGACAATATGTGAAAATCATTTTAAACATATTTGTCATAACTATTCATTTCATTGGGTGTAAAACATTTAAGTGGATCTCTGTGACAAGTTTGTGAAGTGACATTCTCTGCACCCAGGATGTGTGATTGCTAAGTGGAGCACAAACGCAACATGCACATACATGCAAAAATGCACCGAAATACACAAACACACACAGCATAAACAAACTGTCATGTGTCAGAGGCATGTACTAATTTCGGGTAAGACACAAGGCCACACATCAGACATCACACAGCAGCATAAGGTTCATTATGGAGTGTCTCTGCACTGTGTGACATTCCGCGGTCATTAAGCTTGTAGTCACTCACAGGGACACCAATCCAACATCACTGCCTTACATGACAAGCCTTGACACAATACATCTAATTGTTTAGCGTGGGAGACCCGGTATTCAAATGTTTCTTACTTTTTTATAATGGACTTTAGAGCTTTCGATGATTGTAATCATTAATATAGCTGTGAACAACAATGACGGGCCCAAGCACTACATGGAGTGTTCCTGTAGCTCACCTAGTAGATCATTGTGTTAGCAACGCAAAGACTGTAGGTTTTATTCCCAGGGAACACATGTACTGATAAATTGTATACCTTGAATGCACTGCATCTGCCAAATACAAAAATGTAATATAAACATAAAAAATGATGCTTTTCAGAAAACGATGCATGGTTGTCACATGCATTTAACTCAGAATACCGTTTGAGATAGCGAAAATTCCTTCAAAATTTTGCATCTTCAGTATCTTGGCGTGATGTTCACTGAGTTTGGTGAATCTCACGGAGTTTGGTGACAAATTTGCACTTTCAGTGTTTGGGCCCTAAACATGATCAGTTACTTCAGGAATAAAATTATGAAACAGAATGATAAAATGAGGAATAGAGAATTCTGTGGAATAGTTTAAGTTGTGTTAAAAAGAGTTGAGAGTATTCGATTTAATAAGAATTTATCTGAAATAGAGTTTTAATTGGTTCAGTAGGCACATTAAAAATTTAAAGAAACTTTAACTGGCCTTATAGTCTCCATTATTATTTAATCCATTTTATTACACTCTTCCCCCAACAGGTCCATGTAAGGTCCCTGAAAGGCTAATTAATACTCGTCTCTGTAAATACACATTTAACTGCAGATGACACCAGATTTCATTCATTTTAAAGGAGGAGCCTACAGAGAAGCTTTGTGATTGATGCTATAGAGAGACTTGTTATTAGATTCTTGAATATACCAACTTAGTACTGAGTTAAACTGAACCAACAGACAATAATCTGAAAGTATTTATATGTTCTCATGTTGAATTTAGCATGTATTATGATAAGACTTTTATAAGACTTTATCAAACAAATTAAATTGTTACACATATAGATTATTTACTATAATACCACAAATATGTAACCTTTAAGGTATATAGCCAAGTATTTCAATGTTTCAGCCTTCAAACAATACTTGATATACATCTCAGTATTTATGTATTTGCTCTGGAATAGTGCGTTTGGCAATCAGAGTGATAATGCTCTTAACCAAAGACAATAAGCCACTATTGTCTTATACTGATGAATTATTGAATGATTGTCTTTTACCGATAAATTAGTGCAACATATTTGCTGCACTGGATATGTATTCTACTATTGTTTTCTACACAATAGTCTTAAAGTGTTTCACTTAACTATTTTTCTATCTTAAGCATCTTCTCATTTGTAAGCAACATACACAACCGCACACAAACGACACAAAGCAAATAAAATGAGGTTAATAAAAAATTGAAAAGGCAAAGAAAGACATCTGCTGTGTCAGTAAGAGTAGCTGCAGTGAATCAGTGTGAATTTGTAAAATCCAACAAACAGCAGCAGAAGAGACACACAGAGAGAGACAGGACAACACTAATAGGTCTGTTATGATTGTCACGGCAGAGAAGCCACAGCTGCTCTGAAATAAAGTCACTATCTGGATGTCTAACACACACAGATTGCAACACACAAAGGGTTAGCCATGCCTTCGCGTGTGCTGTTTGAAACGATGACATGGAGCAGTTAACTGCAGTGACAGTGCCAGAAATGATACAGAAGGAGAAAGAGAAAGCAAAAAACAAGAACAGAAAACAAGACAGGTTACAGTGGTCTTTCTCTTCAACACTTTGTCATCTGTGTACTACATGATGGCCTGTTTACCGACACAGCCATCTATGTGATCACTCCTGATCTATAATGCCATTCTTTCACATAATATTAATCACACTTACCGTGATGTTATTTCAGAACAATTAGTCCATTGTTGATTTGTTTCAGCACCATGATCAATTCATTTCCATTCAACCCCAACTTGTTTACTCTTACTCCTAAACCGCTCAGTCAGATTCTCACCCAACCAGTAGTGACAGGACAAATGGTACAACTACTTAGATACCATTTAAGGTTAGAGGGATGGTTCACCCAAAAGTGAACAGTTTTCCATCATTTTCTTACCCCATATCACTCCAAACCTACAGAACTTTTTCTTTAGTGAAACACAAAAGATATTTTGCGACATTTTTTGATGGTTTTGTGTCCACAATTGAGGTCAATGGGTGTCAGTGTTGTTTGATTACAAGCATACTTCAAAACATCTTCATGCATTGTTCCTCAGAAGAAAAAACGTCATACAGGCTTGGAATGACATTACGGTGAGTGAATGATGGACATAGCATCATTCTGGGTGAACTGTACCTCAAGCTTAGAAAAACCAGAGAGCAAAGAGGATGAGGTCACTATTACCTCATCAGGCCTAGATCATCAAAAACACACAAATGATAATAAACACAACACACATCACAATACAGGCACAATCCTATCAAACACTGAAATCAATTGAAACACTAAGCAAGCACAAACATGGAGAAATCACTCCATTTTACCACCAGATAAAATCCCTAATTTTGCAATGGCATCATTCTGGTTTTCACAGAATCATCACAATCTCCACTGATGTGTTTATCACACGTTGCTGGTAGCACAGAGAAACGCAATCTATCCATTAAATAGCAACTCACACAAACAAACAAACAAACTCTCCTCCTCACCAAAACATGTAATCAGACTGTCCAGATCATTTGTTAGAGCCGCACAATTATTTTGTAAAGACTGTCGTCTTGAAGCACGTATCTGTTTATCAAGGAATAAACTCTTTTCTTGGCTGGTAGGAAAACAGATGTTTAAATTAAGAGAAATCCAGACGTCTGACAAATGAACAAATGAAACAAGTAGGAAATGTGCACAGCAGCCATTACAGTCATTATATATATATATACCGAATTATATATATATATATATATATATATATGTATATATATATATAGAAGCTGTAGCTAAATCAACAGCCACTGTCGTGTTGCATAGTGCTAAATAATAAAGCTCGTAGTGTGGACTATAAACCCTCATGCAAATGCACCTGATGCCACTGCAGGGGATGCCAATTCACAATAAAGGTGTGCAATGGGTTTGTAACGCATTACACCTTTTGGAGGGTGTTCAGTGATACGATGGTTTTGGTTATGGTAACTATATGACGACTATATAGCGCGTAATGGTTTCTCATTTAGATCAAGATCGCGGATGGTGATTTTTTGGGAGTGCAATGCGCTGGAATTTCCCCGCTTTGTCCCCAGACTGCCTCGCTGTCTCGACATCCTTAATCTGGACTTAAATCGGTGCATTGACATCAAAACGTTCAGATAACACGCCAAGATGCCTGTGATGGACAATGCAGATGAAGGAGCGATGCCCACCTGAATGTCGGTCCCATTACTGAAGCTGCAGATGTTGCCGTATTACAAACAAGCGATCGCGAAAAGGCCAACAATCCTTTCTTGACGCAGATGTGCAGACCACTACAATGAGAAGCGGAGTGAATACGGAGTCATGTTGATGTTTGTGATGTGGATGCTCATTCAGAGGAAAATATGACTCAGGGCGAGCTTTCTCAAGGAGAACCGGAGTCGACGCCCAGCACCGCCCAGGTCCCGCCCACCTCGCAGACCGTGGTTACCAAAAGTAGAAATAATAAACACAAACCGTGTTGTCGGGTTATATCGCCGATTAAAATGGACGCACATCTGCCAGCTGCGCTTCTTCTGTTTGACGCTTTCGTTCACGATGAAGCTTATTGCTTGTTATAACGTCAGCCGATCGCATGTGATTGACACACCGCACAGCCAATAGGAGAAGAAAGAAGACGAATAACCATGAATGACAGCTGTTTCCACCAATCGTTTATTTTTCTTAATCACGTTCACGGTGGGTAGCGGGCAGGTGTTGTTGCAGTCTGGGTTGGAATAACGGTTCAGACTAATATATATATAATATATATACACTAATATATATATATATATATATATATATATATATATATGTGTGTGTGTGTGTGTGTGTGTATTCATAATCAATCAATAAATCATATTAATAATCATTTATATAAATAAATAATCATTTTCCCCCAGAAAACTGGTATAACTTAGCCAGTTTAAAAATCTTGATAATAACCTATAATAATAACCTATACCATAATAACCTATAGTTATGCACAATGAGGAGGCTACAGATTACAAAACCAAGCTCGTGTGGTTGATAGATGTTGATACAGATGTTAAAAACTCAACACAACAACACGTAGGTTAACACACTTGTCTGAAATGTTGCCATCAACACGTGAAGGGAAGCCTCGACACAGAGAATAGAAACATTAAATACACACAATACACATACTTTACACACAAGTATATAAAAAACAGAAGAATACAGTAAACTATAAACTATATACATATATATATATATATATATATATATATATATATATCTATATATTTTATATATATATATATATATATATATATATATATATATATATATATAAGTATATATATTATATATATATATATATTATATATATATTATATATATATAAAATGCCAGTATATATATTATATATATATATATTATATATATATAAAATGCCAGTAAACTATTAATTAGTAATACCAATAAAATGTAAACAACAGGAGAGAGACAGGATCCTGTCATCAGTTTGTGTGTGTTGTATTGTGTCCTTCTGTTGTATCTGCTTAAAGTTTGTGTGGTCCGTCTTCTTCTGCTAACCGTGTGTGTGTGTGTCTACCATCTCTACAGTGATGTTATGATGTCTGCCCACCACCAGACACATCGTGGGATCAAACTGGGGTGTGAAGTGGGATTAAAACAAGCGCTCCTAAACCCGCCCCGAACCCCGAACCGCCGCGTTTTCATATCCGGGTGGCGCTCTAAACTTTAAGGCCTAACCACACGACGAGTGGCGACGTTCAGCACCGACATCCAAAGGTAAGTCGAAAGGTTTCATTTGTAAAACCGATCATCGGTTTGCTGTGAGGTACCGTCAATGGTTTCCAATCGAAACGACTGCACAGGCCCGTTTATAAATTAAACTGCAGGAAGAAATGAGCGGCGTGGGGGGAACCTCGCGTTTTTCTAGCCTTGCGGTCTGATTCAAACGCGAAGACGATTTATTTACAGACGGACTTGTGCTTTATAACTCAGCGCATCGCTCGTTTTCTTGCTCGTATGTAATTCATCTGACAGCCATTAAAATGTAAGCAGTGAAGAGCTGATTTATTACACAAGATTGCTTTGGCTGGTGCAGTGAATGGCGGCTCTATTGTTTGTACAGGCCGAGCGGCGAGCGATCGGCTAAACCGGGACAAGAGCTACCTAGCCTCTATATGTATAGTTTTTATTAGCTTTTCATAGTTATTAAACTACTTTTATTATGCATGATGCGTATGCGCGTGCTGGTGAATAGTATATGTTATAAATAATGTTAACTAGTGTAAAATGTATGATCGTTTTGACTAAATGTGCATTAGAAACGAGGTTTCCATGCAAGTTCTTTCACCTAGTAAGCCTAACCCGGGTGGCATTTTTGTCGTGTTTCAGGCGTGTTGCTTTTGTTTGTTTTTGGACTTTGGACGTGTCAATTCCTCCTCCACCCGTTCATATTGTAGTAGCAAATACTCATTTTTTACTTTTTCTCACCCTGGTTGCTGCGACAAAAGTAATCATGGCCGAAAACGATGTTGACAATGAGCTGCTGGACTACGAGGAGGACGAGGAGCCGCAGACCGCGGGAGACGGTGGGGTGCCCGCCGGGAAGAAGGAGGTTAAAGGCTCGTACGTCTCCATCCACAGCTCCGGGTTCCGCGATTTCCTCCTGAAACCGGAGCTGCTCCGGGCCATCGTCGACTGTGGCTTTGAGCATCCTTCTGAGGGTGAGGGTTTATTTTAATAGATAACAGTTTTGGTAGTACACTGCCGTTTATGTGCATTCATGTGTTCTGTTACTAATGTGTGCACATTTATTTGCAATAGTTTTGAGTGTGAATTACCTGAACTGTTTGGTTTGTACATTAATAATCTTCTTTCTCAGTCCAACACGAGTGCATTCCACAAGCCATCCTGGGTATGGACATCCTGTGCCAGGCTAAGTCTGGTATGGGAAAAACGGCTGTATTTGTGCTTGCCACACTCCAACAGATCGAGCCAGTGGATGGGCAGGTATGTGTTTCAATCTTTACCTTAGAGGTTTAAGCTTAAACATTGTTTTAGGTCAGTTTTTAACATTGCAAAGCCAACAGATTTGGCTTGTGTGAAAATCTGTTTCTCTGCCCTTTGGTTAAGAATGGTTGCGCTACATTATCTTTATATACTGCCTGTGATCCAGAAGTTGCACAAATGTTAAGGGTTAAATGTTTTCACTTGCAAACTTCTGCAGGCTCTCTGCCATTTTTTTGGGTATGTATGGCTGTGGTGGATTCTGGATAAGGATGTGATTGAACACAATCATGTTTGGGATGTGAAAATCAAGAGTTGTAACTTTTTTTTTTTTCTCCTCAGGTTTCTGTGTTGGTTATGTGCCACACACGTGAACTGGCCTTCCAGATCAGTAAAGAGTATGAGCGCTTCTCCAAATACATGTCCAACGTTAAGTGCGCTGTCTTTTTTGGCGGCTTGTCCATAAAGAAGGACGAAGAGGTGCTGAAAAAGAACTGCCCTCACATTGTGGTGGGAACACCCGGCAGGATCCTTGCCCTCATTCGCAACAAGACCCTTAACCTCAAAAATGTGAAGCACTTTGTTTTGGATGAGTGTGACAAGATGCTGGAGCAGTTGGGTATGAATCATTTTGTTTGTTTTGGATGGCTCATTGTGATCTGTTGTTAAATGACTTAAGATTATCTTTAGCCACTAGGGTTGTCTTCTGCCAAGTTTAACTAGCTGCATGGTTATGCTTATTAATTATAGAATAAGTATTGATGCATTTTTTTCTTTGGAGCTTGACTGAGAAGGTGGCCTGTAATTGCGATTATCTTCAAAAAATTAGCATATGTTGATACAATATATATGATGATACAAGTTATCTCACAAAGAATAGTATAATGTCACAATAGACAGCAATGGGACTGTCGGGCTACACACATTTTGGCACAACATGGTTAGTACTCTGTGCGCATTTGCGTTATGGTGAGTGCTCTTCATAACGTGGGAATGTGAATTCAGACGGACCAATTTACTACAGTTAACTGAACTTGAGGAAGGATATTCTAGTGTGCATCATGAATCCATTTATGTATCTCTGTACACTCACATAGCACCTTATACGCAAAACTGAATATTGGTGATAATTCTGTAATTTACAATCCATCAGTCTTTCTATTGTTGGTGTTTTGAGTAAGGTTTATGCAAGAAGCATTGCATGTATGCTACACAGTTACAGTATAACTTTGTCTAACTGTGTATGTGTTCATGTGTGTTAGATATGAGGCGGGATGTCCAGGATATCTTCAGACTGACCCCTCATGAAAAGCAGTGCATGATGTTCAGTGCCACACTGAGCAAAGAGATCAGACCGGTGTGTCGCAAGTTCATGCAAGATGTGAGTACTAAATGTATTTATGTCCTATATATGTACAGTCTGTCCTCAAGTGAACTTGGGGTTAACCAGTTTTTGTAGATGTAGACCAACAGCCTTTAAAATTGTGTAAGAATATCAAATTCATGTAAAGTTAAACTGGGCCGCAGTTGAAGGTTCTCCTTTTACAAAGCTTCATGTTTTTCTTTTAGCCAATGGAGGTGTTTGTTGATGATGAGACTAAGCTCACCTTGCATGGTCTTCAGCAGTACTATGTCAAACTGAAGGACAGTGAGAAGAACCGCAAACTGTTTGACTTGCTTGATGTTCTTGAGTTCAACCAGGTGAGTTTCACTAGCTTTTCATGATCATTCAGCAGTTTTTCTGATTTGTACGCTAACCCACACAAACTCAAACTGTGTTTCTGTCTTTGGTATTATAGGTAGTGATATTTGTAAAGTCAGTTCCACGCTGTGTGGCTCTGTCTCAGCTGCTGGTTGAACAGAATTTCCCTGCCATTGCAATCCATAGAGGAATGGCTCAGGAAGAGAGGTGAGATATGTGCTTCAATGGATCATTAGCATGACTCCTCTGTTTGCCCAAAAAAATGTCAGATGGAGTATTTGTGAAAACCTGCTAGAAGTCTTTCAGAATTCATTTTAATTCATTTAATCAACTCTCTAGAGCCACAGATATCACACACATAATACATTTATGCATTTGACATTGGCTTCTATCCAAAGCGACTTGCAGTGCATTCAAAGCATACAATTTATCATTTCCTAAGGGAATCAAACCCACAACCTTTGCACTACTAAAAATGATTGGCTTGTTGATTTAGGTCTGCAACAAAGAAATTGTCTTTTTATTGCTTGCTCATATATTCAGTTTCTCATTCTGTTGCCCACAGATTGTCCCGGTATCAACAGTTTAAAGATTTCCAACGAAGAATCCTGGTGGCAACTAATCTGTTTGGTCGTGGGATGGATATTGAGCGTGTTAACATCGTTTTTAACTATGACATGCCTGAGGACTCGGACACATATCTCCATAGGGTAAATAAACACTACAGCTTTCTACTTTGTTTTAAACTGTCAAACAAGTCAAATGACTGCCCAACCCAGACCCTGAGAAAACTGGGAAATAAGAGCTGCACCATTGATTGATTTTATCATGGCCTGTGAATGATGTAAATCGTCTGCACAAGTTTAACTTCACTTTAAAAATGCAGATTAGTTCTGTGTCACTATTACATTTTAGGGAACTAAATTTTATTTGAGTAACGCAAAACAGTTTTTGGAATGAGAAGCTTAGTAACAGTTGTAAGTGTACACAAAGAACAGTTCCTGCTAAAATGAAGACTGAAGGGTTGGACCAGTATGCTGCATGAAAACGCAAATGCATTACTATTACATACAATTCATGCGTTTCTTTTTTTAAAAAGCTGCAGTCTGCAACTTTTGCCTGTCGCCATCTCTGTTTGAAACAAAACTGTAGGTTACTTGGTGCTTTTGTTTTCGTATGTTAGTCAAACAGACATTTCCTGTAAAATCTGACCAGACAGCTCAAATTATAAATCATTATTATAAACTAACTCGGTGTAAATCAGGATATGGTACAGTTTTGAACACTAATCTGTCATGTACTTGCACAATAACTGGTTTTGTTTATTTTTAACCAAAAATAAGTTACAGCTTTAATTCTATATCACAATAGTATTCTACTAAGGTAGAAATATTCAGTAGTTTTCTACTAAGGTAAAATCCTGCTGTAATTTAAACCAGGTTCCAAAAAATGAGTGCTAAGAAATTGCCACAAACTGGACTTTCAAATTCAGATGTAGTTTGAATGCCAAAGGTTAACTACAAACTCTTTGTACTCTATAGGTTGCTCGTGCTGGTAGGTTTGGCACAAAAGGATTGGCCGTCACCTTCGTTTCAGATGAAATGGATGCAAAGACACTGAATGACGTGCAGGACCGTTTTGAAGTCAACGTAGCAGAGTTGCCTGAGGAGATTGACATCTCCACCTACAGTAAGAGCATAATTAATTTTGCACTGCATTCTGTATTTTCCTGTTTTAACAGTCTCGCATGTTGTAGTGGCATTTGTTTGTAACTGTCTTTCTCTGTCTTTAGTTGAGCAGTCCAGATGAGCTGAATATGCGCTGAAGTGATGGTGGCTTTGTCCAGCTTTCCCTGTTTGTGTGTCGGTGTCATTTCTGTGACAGTGGAGGAGAAAACTGCCAGTTTTATTTTAATAGGATTTTGCCTATTCACCCCGTTTTTCCATTTGTGTAACTATTTTATTGTTTTAGGGGATTGGTGGGGGAATCCCCTTTTTTTTTTACTTCTGTTAATTGTGGATGTTTGTTGGTTTGAGAATTAAACATTTTATACTACGCAAGGTTCTCTTGGTTGTATTTGAGATCGTTTGACGGTGACCTCCTTGCATTTTTAATGGTCTGTAAGTTATTACTGTAAACACTGGCTCTGTGATACTTTGAAAACATTGTTCTTATAGTCATGCTGGTGGTCTAGTGTTTGTGGCCCAACAAACTGAGGAAGTTTGGGGTGGGAATCTGTGTAACTCATTAAAGAATAGACTGGTTTCTACTAACCAAACAATGCTCATGAATGTGTCAAGACAAGTGTTTGAAGGTGCACTATTGCAGGACTTTTACTTGCTGTTTGTAAACAACATTCAGACTTGGCCCGTCCTCTCAGGTGGACACCATCAGATATGCACGGCCGTCTTCCCCCTGCGTGTCATACACAGCTGCTAGCCAAAGGTTTCTCCCCAGGAACTTCCTGAGCACCCCTAAACAATTGTTAAAATAAAATAAAAATAGACTGATGACAGTGTTTCAGTAGAAACAAAAGTTGGAAAGGAGAAGTAGAAAATGCTGTACAGAAACGTAAGGATACAACAGACTGGGTTTAATATGCAATACATATAACCTATAGCATAAAGGGACTATACTGCAAGCACTGCAAAGCACTGCAAGTTGAAGTTCAATTGGACGTTATTGTCATTTCAACCATATACAAGTACAGAGTAAAACGAAACAACGTTTCTCCAAGATCAAGGAGCTACATAAACACAGAACAACACAGCAGTTTAACAACACACAAAGTAACAACTTAGTCTGCTTAGATTTTTGTCAGCATATTTCCAGACCTACTCCAACCAGTTTATTTGACTCTTCCAAACAAGTTTCAGTTTGTACATAAAAATATCAAACATTAGTCTAAAAAGCATTAACAATTAACATTTTGTTAAAAGTAACAATTAATTTAGTCCGCTTTGATTTTTGTCGGCATATTTCCAGACCTACTCCAACCAGTTTATTTGACTCGTCCAAACAAGTTTCAGTTTGTACATAAAAATATCAAACATCAGTCTAAAAAGCATTAAAAATGAACACAATTAACATTTTGTTAAAAGTAACACAATTAATTTAGTCCGCTTTGATTTTTGTCAGCGTATTTTCGGGTTCGGGAATGCATGTGACGTCACAACCAAGGCGCAGGCGTGACGTCACAACCAAGGCGCAGGCGTGATCCTGTGCGTGCAGGTCTGCAGCAGATATCGACCTTCTTCGTTCTCAGTGAAAATGAGTGGTTACCATGGTAACCGGGTTTCTTTCACCTGGGTTTAGTTGTAATCCCAGTTGGATTAAAAACTCAAGCGTGGTGGGATGTCCGCTTATTACAAGATTACGTGTGCGCCTATTACAAGCATGTGATTTGTAAACCAGGTTGCTTGTTTCTTTTGGTTCCTCTGCTCTCGTTTAATTAGTGGGTGACGTAAGCATAAACACACAGGCATTGTTAATGTAAAGTTACAGGAAAAAAACATATTTGAGACTTCCGGTGCAAATGGCTGTTTTATAAGCGTGTTGCGCCGGGTTTTAAAAAGCTAGAGGTCATGAAATATCGACTTTTAAAACCTTTATTGTGACTTTACTTTGAACTACAAGTTCATTTTAAGGAGGTTTCTGTATGTGCATACGCATGGTTTGTTTGCGAGGCAGTAACACTGTGATATAAGCTTGTAATAAAAGATGGGCTTAAAAATGTTGTACTCGTATGTCAGTTTGTTATGTAAACTGTTGAATGAGGATGCTTATGCTATCTGTGCTAGAGAAAACAGGGGTACAGACTAAAAACGTGTCCCGTTTAGAGATCATTTAACTGGTGTACTGAAATACATTATATTGCTTTTATTATAGACATTATAATACACAGTATATTGTTAGTCCAAACACGCAGGGGTTCTTCACATACTATTAGGCCGTGTGTCCAACCAAACGTTTTAATGCGGCAAAAGTGTTGCTATTATCTTATTTCACTTTATTTAAAATCTTGTTATACAAATAGAACGAGACTATTGGTCGGTGTCGTGTTTGTCCCGCCCCTCCTGCACTGTGATTGGATGACTAACTATTGGAAGTAAAGAGCGCCTCGCCAACACCCGGCGCTTTAATAACGCGACGCTCCCATTGAAAACCATTGAAAAAATATACGAGCCGCAGGGAAAACGCTTTGGGGATTGCTTATTGAGTTAGAAACCTGAAACAAAAGGTGAAGGTGACCATTTTGGTATGCCGAACCAGAAGAAGATGACAATGACTGAAATAGTCGAAGGGACGAAGACCCCTATTGTATCCATTACTTTTCTCAACATGGAAGTCTACGGCAGCCCACAGAACGGAATGGTGAAAAGTTATGAAATTTGGCACACAGATAGATGACAGTCTGAAATCCTCCCATGACAAATTTGGTGTATCCACCTCAAACCTTCCAGTGCCACCAGCAGTTTCACTCCTTGGCTCATGCCGCCCTTTTGAATTGACCCAAAACCCTGCTTTTCTGAACTCCTCCTACAGTGTTGGTCAGATTTGCAAGAAAATTGTTAGGTAGCATTTAAAGACAAATGACAAATAGTAATGGAATTCATGTTGATTGCTCAAATCGTTCTCTTATACTGTGTCATCAAATTGGACTTTAAACATATAAAATGGACTTGAGGTTGTATCTGTACAAAAATTTTGTGTATTGACAAGAGACTTAGGTGTTGTCACAACATCCTACCTGCTTGATAAAAATAGGTGACAGCGATATTCTATTGGTCACAAATGACAAATAATTTAGTTGCAATGGGTTTTCCCCGTTTTCTTTAACTACTTTTCCTAATCTCATTATCAGAGATGTCCACAAATATTTCCCTTGGTGCTGTTGATGGCTTGACCATAATTGTTGTTTGCAGCTATATTGTTAATTGATATTTGGACAGGATAGGATAGGCGGGATACATTTTTTGTAAGAGCAACTCATACCTCCAAATAAATGGATTGTTAAATATATTTCTCTTTCTATATTTTTATATTTCTTTATGTATACATTTCTATATATACTTTATAAAGTATATGCTAGCGTTGTAATGTTTTGTAGCTATTTAAATGAAATAAAACCTGTATAAATGGTTATTTCTAAAGATGTTACACATTTTTGAACTCAATTGTACAAATGTAGTTTTTGAAGTCAGTTTATTTTTTGGAATTTTTTGTAATGCTTTTTACAATGTGCTCTGTTTAAAATCAGCTTTACAGAAGAAAACTGCAGTACAAGTAGTATATTAACTCCATAAGATTCCCGTAGAGCAGTTACATGTAAAGTAACATTAGGAAAACAAAATACCTTAATATATATATATATATATATATATATATATATGTATATATGTATGTATATAGACCCCCGTGAGAAAGCTAAAGTGACTGTAGCAGGGAAACAAAAAATATGATGTTGAGGAGACCAAGCATAAACCTAATGTCTATGCTAATATTGTTTAAATATGTATATGGATTTTAAAAAATGTGGTTGTTTCATTACTACAGTACGATTTAATGATAAAACCCTTCATAAGAACATTAGTTGTACAAACATACCAAAACAAGATTATTATTAATTGATATACAAAACATATTAAGTTAAACTAGGTAATGGAAAATCACAACACAAAAGAAAGTGTAATAGGATAATAGGAGGAAGGAAAGCTATAATTTCTGTGACTCTGCTTCTTGCCATTACACTTCCAGATGTAACATTTGTAGGAAATTGATTGTTTGTAGCTGTTTTAATTGTTGTAGCTGCTGTTGTTATGATTGTAGGTGTAATGGTTGTGGTGGTTACATTTCGTGGCTCTGTAATAAGAACATTTTTATCAAATTATTAAACAGTTAATTACTAAACATTTGTATAATTATTTATACTTATTAAACTTTCATATTTAAATATAAAGGACCTAATGGTTGGACTGTCAATTTAGTGTGTTGAACTGGTACTATAAATTAGGATATTTAAAAAAGTAAAATTAATTATGCCCCCACACTGGACGTAAAAGAAAACAAATTATTGTCCTACCATTAGAGCTAAAGCTTGAAGTAACAATTTTGTTTTTGGATTCGAAATGGATTGGAAACTTTGGACTGTAGTGGCTTTAGAAGTCAACATAGTGTTCCCAAAACTAAAGAAAAGTCAGTGACACTTTACAATAAGGTTGTATTTGTTAATACTTGACAATATATTAGCTAACATGAACTAACAATGAACATAAGTTCTACACCATTTAATAATCTTAGTTGAAGAGATACTCAGCCGAACACAATTGAAATTATATTAAATAACATCCTGGCTCTTTCCAGTTTTATAACGGCATTGAAAAGTGCCTGGGATTTTGACTCTCCAAAAGGTGCATCCATCTATTACAAAAATTAATCCATACAGCTCCAGGGGGTTAATTAATGTCTTCTTAAATGAAACAATACATTTTGAGTAATTGCGCATTTGAATGTAAACATATCTGTATGAAAAACTACACTGAACATTGCAGCACAGCTATTCCACATTAATATGCCAATATAAAACTGGGAATATTAGGACAGAATTTGAATTGTGTTTGGCTGAAAAAGAAAGTCGGATACACCTAGGATGTCTGAAGGGTGAGTGATTAATAGACAATTTTTCATTTTTGTATGGAGAATCCCTTTAATGTTAACTTTAGCATTTACTAATACATTTTTAAAATCAAAAGTTTTAACCGTTGTTTAACATTGTTCATTGTTCAATTAACATTGTTCATGTTCGTTGTGCATTAACCAATTATATTGGCATTAACTAACATTAACAAAGATTAATAAATGTTGAAAAATTAAATGGCTTATTGTTAGTTCATGTTAGCAAATACATTTACTAATATTAACAAATACAACCTTATTGTAAAGTGTTACCAAAAAGTCTATCATTGGACTTATGTTAAGGCCTGCAACAGACTTTCCATCTATTCATCTGTTCTACCACACCTATGGCTGGGATGCTGGGATAGGCTCCAGCTCCCTGTGAACCCTCAAGAGGACAAATGGGTTTGGACAATGGATGGATGGATGGACTTATGTTAAGTAATATGGAAAAAAACAAACAGTATGTTGACTTTTAAAACACTTTGTAATGCCTATTTAATGCTTTCTGCCACGATAATGCAATGTCTTTGAATTATCTTCAATTGGAGGATTGAACAAAATTTTTTATGAAAAATGTAATTGAATGACATCCCTAAATATTATATCTTTATATATTGAAAAGAACGTGTTACTTACCAGCAACAATACTGGATGTGATAATATTTAAGAAAACAATGCTTTCATTCAGAGCTTGTTTTAGAGACTCCTTTACATCTGTTATGTTGGGAACCACACTTTGGTTTTTAAAAATTAGCTGAGTTGTTACCCCCACAGAGCCAGGCCTAAGGATAAAGGGGAAAGTAAATTTTAAAGAATAATAATGAATACTATAATAAAATGAACAATATAATAATAGTAAAATCAATATTTGTTATAAGTTATGACCAAAAAATTGTCTTAGTCATAAGACTAATACTAAGAAATAACTATATGGAATGTTGTATCATACGTAATGTGTACATACTGTCAATATACAGTAAATACATATGAGATATGCATTAGGACTTGTTTAACTTTTAGTAGTTTAAAGACATGTTTTAAATGTAGGGAAAAAGTAAAATATGGTTAAAGACATTGACATTTTGCCATGTAAACTAATTTATCCTACCAAAAACTGATGACAATGGACCTGTGAAATATAGATGGGTATTTGATTTTGTATCCTTTATTAAGCTGGAGAACAGAGGAAAAGGACAAAAATATTAAAGGACAAATATTAGATATTAATATAAATATTAAATATTATAAAGAAGTATAATCACGTGGTTTTAATTAATGTTTAGATTCAATTTAAAATTGTATATAAAAGACAGTGATTTACCTCAGTTGTTACATTTCTTTCCAGTATATTATAAGCAGAAGATGTTTTAACGTAGTAATCTTGAATGAATATCCGTACAATTCGAAATTTTAGAAAAAGGAATCCTTCTATCTCTGAGGGGGGTTCCAAAAGTGCTGTTGTTGTTACTGGTGTTTGTTTATGTGAAGTTTGTGCTTGCTTTTTGGTTGTATATGTAGAAGACCTTGTTGTAAATGATTGTGTTCTCATTTGAGCTTCAGTACTTCTTTTATGTTCAGTAAATGGGACTGGTTTAGTCACAGTTGTCTCATGGGTTGTAGATGTTGATGGATTATCTGTTTTTCTTTGAACAGTGGCTGAAGTTTTTGACAAAGTTTTAGTGTTAAGCGGAATCTTTGTTGTAGTGGTGTCTGTAGTGTGGCTTGTTCTTGCTGATTGTTTTGACATCTCAGCTGCAGTACTTCTTTTATAAATAGTAGTTATAACTGGTTTGGTTGTTGTCTCAAGGGTTGTAGATGGTTCACCTTTTTTTGTTTGAGCTGTGACTGATGTTATTGGTAAACTGTTTAGCTGAGTTGTTGTTTTCTTTGTTGTAGTGCTATCTGTAGTATGGATTGTTTTGGTTGCTTTTTCTGTCATTTCAGCTTCAGTACTTCTTTTAAATACAGTAGTTTTCCCAGGTTTGGTTGTTGTCTCAAGGGTCACAGAAGTTGATTTTTCACCTTTAATTGTTTGAACAGTGGCTGAAGTTATTGGTAAACTGATGGTTTTTAGTTGAGTTGTTGTTTTCTTGGATGTAGTGGTGTCTGCAGTGTGGCTTGTTCTGGTTGCTTGTTTTGTCATCACAGCAGCAGTGCTTCTTTCAAATACAGTAGTTGTAAGTGGTTTGGTTGTTGTCTCAAGGGTTGCAGATGGTTCACCTGTTTTTGTCTGAACAGTGGCTGCTGTTGGCAAAGTTATAGTGTTTAGCTCAGTTGTTGTTTTCTTTGATGTAGTGGTGTCTGCAGTGTGGCTTGTTCTGGTTGCTTGTTTTGTCATCACAGCAGCAGTGCTTCTTTCAAATACAGTAGTTGTAAGTGGTTTGGTTGTTGTCTCAAGGGTTGTAGATGGTTCACCTGTTTTTTTCTGAACAGTGGCTGTTGTTGGCAAAGATATAGTGTTTAGCTGAGTTGTTGTTTTTGTTGTAGTGGTGTCTGTAGTGTGGCTCGTTCTAGTTGCTTGTTTTGTCATCTCAGCTGCAGTGCTTCTTTCATATACAGTAGTTGTAACTGTTGTTGTCTCAAGGGTCGTAGAAGTTGATTTTTCACCTTTAATTGTTTGAACAGTGGCTGAAGTTATTGGTAAACTGATGGTTTTTAGTTGAGTTGATGTTTGTTTTGTTGTGCTGGTGTCTGAAGTGTGGCCTGTTCTGATTGCTTGATTTGTCATCTCAGCTGCAGTGCTTCTTTCAAGTACAGTAGTTGTAACTGGTGTGGTTGTTGTCTCAAGGGTCATAGAAATTGATTTTTCACCTTTAATTGTTTGAACAGTGGCTGAAGTTATTGGTAAACTGATGGTTTTTAGTTGAGTTGATGTTTGTTTTGTTGTGGTGGTGTCTGCAGTGTAGCCTGTTCTGGTTGCTTGTTTTGTCATTTCAGCTGCAGTACTTCTTTCAAGTACAGTAATTGTATGTGGATTGGTTGTTGTTTCAAGGGTTGTAGATGGTTCACCTGATTTTGTCTGAACAGTGGCTGTTGTTGGCAAAGTTATAGTGTTTAGCTCAGTTGTTGTTTTCTTTGTTGTAGTGGTGTCTGTAGTGTGGCTTGTTTTGGTTGCTTGTTTTGTCATCTCAGTTGCAGTGCTTCTTTCAAGTACAGTAGTTGTAACTGGTGTGGTTGTTGTCTGAAGGGTCGTAGAAGTTGATTTTTCACCTTTAATTGTTTGAACAGTGGCTGAAGTTATTGGTAAACTGATGGTTTTTAGTTGAGTTGATGTTTGTTTTGTTGTGGTGGTGTCTGCAGTGTGGCCTGTTGTGGTTGCTTGTTTTGTCATCTCAGCTGCAGTACTTCTATCAAGTACAGTAGTTGTAAGTGGTTTGGTTGTTGTCTCAAGGGTTGTAGATGTTTCACCTGATTTTGTCTGAACAGTGGCTGTTGTTGGCAAAGTTATAGTGTTTAGCTCAGTTGTTGTGGTGGTGTCTGCAGTGTGGCCTGTTCTGGTTGCTGGTTTTGTCATCTCAGTTGCAGTGCTTCTTTCAAGTACAGTAGTTGTAACTGGTGTGGTTGTTGTCTCAAAGGTCGTAGAAGTTGATTTTTCACCTTTAATTGTTTGAACAGTGGCTGAAGTTATTGGTAAACTGATGGTTTTTAGTTGAGTTGATGTTTGTTTTGTTGTGGTGGTGTCTGCAGTGTAGCCTGTTCTGGTTGCTTGTTTTGTCATCTCAGCTGCAGTACTTCTTTCAAGTACAGGAGTAGTATGTGGATTGGTTGTTGTTTCAAGGGTTGTAGATGGTTCACCTGTTTTTGTCTGAACAGTGGCTGTTGTTGGCAAAGTTATAGTGTTTAGTTCAGTTGTTGTTTTCATTGTTGTAGTGGTGTCTGTAGTGTGGATTGTTCTGGTTGCTTGTTTTGTCATCTCAGTTGCAGTGCTTCTTTCAAGTACAGTAGCTGTTACTGGTTTGGTTGTTGTCTCAAGGGTCGTAGAAGTTGATTTTTCACCTTTAAATGTTTGAACAGTGGCTGAAGTTATTGGTAAACTGATGGTTTTTAGTTGAGTTGATGTTTGTTTTGTTGTGCTGGTGTCTGCAGTGTGGCCTGTTCTGGTTGCTTGTTTTGTCATCTCAGCAGCATTGCTTCTTTCAAGTACAGTAGTTGTAACTGGTTTGGTTGTTGTCTCAAGGGTCGTAGAAGTTGATTTTTCACCTTTAATTGTTTGAATAGTGGCTGAAGTTATTGGTAAAGTGATGGTATTTAGTTGAGTTGATGTTTGTTTTGTTGTAGTGGTGTCTGTAGTGTGGCTTGTTCTGCTTGCTTGTTTTGTCATCTCAGTTGCAGTGCTTCTTTCAAGTACAGTAGCTGTTACTGGTGTGGTTGTTGTCTCAAAGGTCGTAGAAGTTGATTTTTCACTTTTAATTGTTGGAACTGTGGCTGAAGTTATTGGTAAACTGATGGTTTTTAGTTGAGTTGATGATTGTTTTGTTGTGGTGGTGTCTGCAGTGTGGCCTGTTCTGGTTGCTTGTTTTGTCATCTCAGCTGCAGTGCTTCTTTCAAGTACAGTAGTTGTAACTGGTTTGGTGGTTGTTTCAAGGGTCGTAGAAGTTGATTTTTCACCTTTAATTGTTTGAACAGTGGCTGAAGTTATTGGTAAACTGATGGTTTTTAGTTGAGTTGATGTTTGTTTTGTTGTGCTGGTGTCTGAAGTGTGGCCTGTTCTGATTGCTTGATTTGTCATCTCAGCTGCAGTGCTTCTTTCAAGTACAGTAGTTGTAACTGGTGTGGTTGTTGTCTCAAGGGTCATAGAAATTGATTTTTCACCTTTAATTGTTTGAACAGTGGCTGAAGTTATTGGTAAACTGATGGTTTTTAGTTGAGTTGATGTTTGTTTTGTTGTGCTGGTGTCTGCAGTGTGTCCTGTTCTGGTTGCTTGTTTTGTCATCTCAGCTGCAGTGCTTCTTTCAAGTACAGTAGTTGTAACTGGTGTGGTTGTTGTCTGAAGGGTCGTAGAAGTTGCTTTTTCACCTTTAATTGTTTGAGCAGTGGCTGAAGTTATTGATAAACTGATAGATTTTAGTTGAGTTGATGTTTGTTTTGTTGTGGTGGTGTCTGCAGTGTAGCCTGTTCTGGTTGCTTGTTTTGTCATTTCAGCTGCAGTACTTCTTTCAAGTACAGTAATTGTATGTGGATTGGTTGTTGTTTCAAGGGTTGTAGATGGTTCACTTTTAATTGTTTGAACAGTGGCTGAAGTTATTGGTAAACTGATGGTTTTTAGTTGAGTTGATGTTTGTTTTGTTGTGGTGGTGTCTGCAGTGTGGCCTGTTCTGGTTGCTTGTTTTGTCATCTCAGCTGCAGTGCTTCTTTCAAGTACAGTAGTTGTAACTGGTGTGGTTGTTGTCTGAAGGGTCGTAGAAGTTGATTTTTCACCTTTAATTGTTGGAACTGTGGCTGAAGTTATTGGTAAACTGATGGTTTTTAGTTGAGTTGATGATTGTATTGTTGTGGTGGTGTCTGCAGTGTGGCCTGTTCTGGTTGCTTGTTTTGTCATCTCAGCTGCAGTGCTTCTTTCAAGTACAGTAGTTGTAACTGGTGTGGTTGTTGTCTCAAGGGTCGTAGATGGTTCACCTGTTTTTGTCTGAACAGTGGCTGTTGTTGGCAAAGTAATAGTGTTTAGCTCAGTTGTTGTTGTCTTTGTTGTAGTGGTGTCTGTAGTGTGGCTTGTTCTGCTTGCTTGTTTTGTCATCTCAGCTGCAGTGCTTCTTTCAAGTACAGTAGTTGTAACTGGTGTGGTTGTTGTCTGAAGGGTCGTAGAAGTTGATTTTTCACCTTTAATTGTTTGAGCAGTGGCTGAAGTTATTGGTAAACTGATAGATTTTAGTTGAGTTGATGTTTGTTTTGTTGTGGTGGTGTCTGCAGTGTAGCCTGTTCTGGTTGCTTGTTTTGTCATTTCAGCTGCAGTACTTCTTTCAAGTACAGTAATTTTATGTGGATTGGTTGTTGTTTCAAGGGTTGTAGATGGTTCACCTTTAATTGTTTGAACAGTGGCTGAAGTTATTGGTAAACTGATGGTTTTTAGTTGAGTTGATGTTTGTTTTGTTGTGGTGGTGTCTGCAGTGTAGCCTGTTCTGGTTGCTTGTTTTGTCATCTCAGCTGCAGTGCTTCTTTCAAGTACAGTAGTTGTAACTGGTGTGGTTGTTGTCTCAAGGGTCGTAAATGGTTCACCTGTTTTTGTCTGAACAGTGGATGTTGTTGGCAAAGTTATAGTGTTTAGCTCAGTTGTTGTTGTCTTTGTTGTAGTGGTGTCTGTAGTGTGGCTTGTTCTGCTTGCTTGTTTTGTCATCTCAGCTGCAGTGCTTCTTTCAAGTACAGTAGTTGTAACTGGTTTGGTGGTTGTTTCAAGGGTCGTAGAAGTTGATTTTTCACCTTTAATTGTTTGAACAGTGGCTGAAGTTATTGGTAAACTGATGGTTTTTAGTTGAGTTGATGTTTGTTTTGTTGTGCTGGTGTCTGCAGTGTGTCCTGTTCTGGTTGCTTGTTTTGTCATCTCAGCTGCAGTGCTTCTTTCAAGTACAGTAGTTGTAACTGGTGTGGTTGTTGTCTGAAGGGTAATAGAAGTTGCTTTTTCACCTTTAATTGTTTGAACAGTGGCTGAAGTTATTGGATAAACTGATGGTTTTTAGTTGAGTTATGTTTGTTTTGTTGTGGTGGTGTCTGCAGTGTAGCCTGTTCTGGTTGCTTGTTTTGTCATTTCAGCTGCAGTACTTCTTTCAAGTACAGTAATTGTATGTGGATTGGTTGTTGTTTCAAGGGTTGTAGATGGTTCACGTTTAATTGTTTGAACAGTGGCTGAAGTTATTGGTAAACTGATGGTTTTTAGTTGAGTTGATGTTTGTTTTGTTGTGGTGGTGTCTGCAGTGTGGCCTGTTCTGGTTGCTTGTTTTGTCATCTCAGCTGCAGTGCTTCTTTCAAGTACAGTAGTTGTAACTGGTGTGGTAGTTGTCTCAAGGGTCGTAGAAGTTGATTTTTCAACTTTAATTGTTGGAACTGTGGCTGAAGTTATTGGTAAACTGATAGATTTTAGTTGAGTTGATGTTTGTTTTGTTGTGGTGGTGTCTGCAGTGTAGCCTGTTCTGGTTGCTTGTTTTGTCATTTCAGCTGCAGTACTTCTTTCAAGTACAGTAATTGTATGTGGATTGGTTGTTGTTTCAAGGGTTGTAGATGGTTCACCTTTAATTGTTTGAACAGTGGCTGAAGTTATTGGTAAACTGATGGTTTTTAGTTGAGTTGATGTTTGTTTTGTTGTGGTGGTGTCTGCAGTGTGGCCTGTTCTGGTTGCTTGTTTTGTCATCTCAGCTGCAGTGCTTCTTTCAAGTACAGTAGTTGTAACTGGTGTGGTTGTTGTCTCAAGGGTCGTAGAAGTTGATTTTTCACCTTTAATTGTTTGAACAGTGGCTGAAGTTATTGGTAAACTGATGGTTTTTAGTTGAGTTGATGTTTGTTTTGTTGTGGTGGTGTCTGCAGTGTAGCCTGTTCTGGTTGCTTGTTTTGTCATTTCAGCTGCAGTACTTCTTTCAAGTACAGTAATTGTATGTGGATTGGTTGTTGTTTCAAGGGTTGTAGATGGTTCACCTTTAATTGTTTGAACAGTGGCTGAAGTTATTGGTAAACTGATGGTTTTTAGTTGAGTTGATGTTTGTTTTGTTGTAGTGGTGTCTGTAGTGTGGCTTGTTCTGCTTGCTTGTTTTGTCATCTCAGCTGCAGTGCTTCTTTCAAGTACAGTAGTTGTAACTGGTTTGGTTGTTGTCTCAAGGGTTGTAGATGGTTCATCATTAATTGTTTGAACAGTGGCTGAAGTTATTGGTAAACTGATGGTTTTTAGTTGAGTTGATGTTTGTTTTGTTGTGGTGGTGTCTGCAGTGTGGCCTGTTCTGGTTTCTTGTTTTGTCATCTCAGCTGCAGTACTTCTATCAAGTACAGTAGTTGTAAGTGGTTTGGTTGTTGTCTCAAGGGTTGTAGATGTTTCACCTGATCTTGTCTGAACAGTGGCTGTTGTTGGCAAAGTTATAGTGTTTAGCTCAGTTGTTGTAGTGGTGTCTGTAGTGTGGCTTGTTCTGGTTGCTTGTTTTGTCATCTCAGCTGCAGTACTTTTTTCAAGTACAGTAGCTGTTACTGGTTTGGTTGTTGTCTCAAGGGTCGTAGAAGTTGATTTTTCACCTTTAATTGTTGGAACTGTGGCTGAAGTTATTGGTAAACTGATGGTTTTTAGTTGAGTTGATGATTGTTTTGTTGTGGTTGTGTCTGCAGTGTGGCCTGTTCTGGTTGCTTGTTTTGTCATCTCAGCTGCAGTGCTTCTTTCAAGTACAGTAGTTGTAACTGGTTTGGTTGTTGTCTCAAGGGTTGTAGATGGTTCACCTTTAATTGTTTGAACAGTGGCTGAAGTTATTGGTAAACTGATGGTTTTTAGTTGAGTTGATGTTTGTTTTGTTGTGGTGGTGTCTGCAGTGTGGCCTGTTCTGGTTTCTTGTTTTGTCATCTCAGCTGCAGTACTTCTATCAAGTACAGTAGTTGTAAGTGGTTTGGTTGTTGTCTCAAGGGTTGTAGATGTTTCACCTGATTTTGTCTGAACAGTGGCTGTTGTTGGCAAAGTTATAGTATTTAGCTCAGTTGTTGTAGTGGTGTCTGTAGTGTGGCTTGTTTTGCTTGCTTGTTTTGTCATCTCAGCTGCAGTACTTCTTTCAAGTACAGTAGCTGTTACTGGTTTGGTTGTTGTCTCAAGGGTCATAGAAGTTGATTTTTCACCTTTAATTGTTGGAACTGTGGCTGAAGTTATTGGTAAACTGATGGTTTTTAGTTGAGTTGATGATTGTTTTGTTGTGGTGGTGTCTGCCTTGTGGCCTGGTCTGGTTGCTTGTTTTGTCATCTCAGCTGCAGTGCTTCTTTCAAGTACAGTAGTTGTAACTGGTGTGGTTGTTGTCTCAAGGGTCGTAGATGTTTTACCTGTTTTTGTCTGAACAGTGGCTGTTGTTGGCAAAGTTATAGTGTTTAGCTCAGTTGTTGTAGTGGTGTCTGTAGTGTGGCTTGTTTTGCTTGCTTGTTTTGTCATCTCAGCTGCAGTACTTCTTTCAAGTACAGTAGCTGTTACTGGTTTGGTTGTTGTCTCAAGGGTCATAGAAGTTGATTTTTCACCTTTAATTGTTGGAACTGTGGCTGAAGTTATTGGTAAACTGATGGTTTTTAGTTGAGTTGATGATTGTTTTGTTGTGGTGGTGTCTGTAGTGTGGCCTGGTCTGGTTGCTTGTTTTGTCATCTCAGCTGCAGTGCTTCTTTCAAGTACAGTAGTTGTAACTGGTGTGGTTGTTGCCTCAAGGGTCGTAGATGTTTTACCTGTTTTTGTCTGAACAATGGCTGTTGTTGGCAAAGTTATAGTGTTTAGCTCAGTTGTTGTAGTGGTGTCTGTAGTGTGGCTTGTTTTGCTTGCTTGTTTTGTCATCTCAGCTGCAGTACTTCTTTCAAGTACAGTAGCTGTTACTGGTTTGGTTGTTGTCTCAAGGGTCATAGAAGTTGATTTTTCACCTTTAATTGTTGGAACTGTGGCTGAAGTTATTGGTAAACTGATGGTTTTTAGTTGAGTTGATGATTGTTTTGTTGTGGTGGTGTCTGTAGTGTGGCCTGGTCTGGTTGCTTGTTTTGTCATCTCAGCTGCAGTGCTTCTTTCAAGTACAGTAGTTGTAACTGGTGTGGTTGTTGTCTCAAGGGTCGTAGAAGTTGATTTTTCTCCTTTAATTGTTTGAACAGTGGCTGAAGTTATTGGTAAACTCATGGTTTTTAGTTGAGTTGATGTTTGTTTTGTTGTGGTGGTGTCTGCAGTGTGGCTTGTTCTGCTTGCTTGTTTTGTCATCTCAGCTGCAGTGATTCTTTCAAGTACAGTAGTTGTAACTGGTTTGGTGGTTGTTTCAAGGGTCGTAGAAGTTGATTTTTCACCTTTAATTGTTTGAACAGTGGCTGAAGTTATTGGTAAACTGATGGTTTTTAGTTGAGTTGATGTTTGTTTTGTTGTGGTGGTGTCTGCAGTGTGGCCTGTTGTGGTTGCTTCTTTTGTCATCTCAGCTGCAGTACTTATATCAAGTACAGTAGTTGTAAGTGGTTTGGTTGTTGTCTCAAGGGTTGTAGATGTTTCACCTGATTTTGTCTGAACAGTGGCTGTTGTTGGCAAAGTTATAGTGTTTAGCTCAGTTGTTGTGGTGGTGTCTGTAGTGTGGCTTGTTGTGCTTGCTTGTTTTGTCATCTCTGCTGCAATGCTTCTTTCAAGTACAGTAGTTGTATGTGGATTGGTTGTTGTTTCAAGGGTTGTAGATGGTTCACCTGATTTTGTCTGAACAGTGGCTGTTGTTGGCAAAGTTATAGTGTTTAGTTCAGTTGTTGTTTTCATTGTTGTAGTGGTGTCTGTAGTGTGGCTTGTTCTGGTTGCTTGTTTTGTCATCTCAGTTGCAGTGCTTCTTTCAAGTACAGTAGCTGTTACTGGTTTGGTTGTTGTCTCAAGGCGTTAGAAGTTGATTTTTCACCTTTAAATGTTTGAACAGTGGCTGAAGTTATTGGTAAACTGATGGTATTTAGTTGAGTTGATGTTTGTTTTGTTGTGGTGGTGTCTGCAGTGTGGCCTGTTCTGGTTGCTTGTTTTGTCATCTTAGCTGCAGTACTTCTATCAAGTACAGTAGTTGTAAGTGGTTTGGTTGTTGTCTCAAGGGTTGTAGATGTTTCACCTGATTTTGTCTGAACAGTGGCTGTTGTTGGCAAAGTTATAGTGTTTAGCTCAGTTGTTGTAGTGGTGTCTGTAGTGTGGCTTGTTTTGCTTGCTTGTTTTGTCATCTCAGCTGCAGTACTTCTTTCAAGTACAGTAGCTGTTACTGGTTTGGTTGTTGTCTCAAGGGTCATAGAAGTTGATTTTTCACCTTTAATTGTTGGAACAGTGGCTGAAGTTATTGGTAAACTGATGGTTTTTAGTTGAGTTGATGTTTGTTTTGTTGTGTGGTGTCTGCAGTGTGGCCTGTTCTGTTGCTTGTTTTGTCATCTCAGCTGCAGTACTTCTTTCAAGTACAGTGTTGTAATGGTTTGGTTGTTGTCTCAAGGGTCGTAGATGTTTCACCTTTTAATTGTTTGAACAGTGGCTGAAGTTATTGGTAAACTGATGGTTTTTAGTTGAGTTGATGTTTGTTTTGTTGTGTGGTGTCTGCGTGTGGCCTGTTGTGGTTGCTTGTTTTGTCTCTCAGCTGCAGTACTTCTTTCAAGTACAGTAGTTGTAACTGGTTTGGTTGTTGTCTCAAGGGTTGTAGAGTTGATTTTTCACCTTTAATTGTTTGAACAGTGGCTGAAGTTATTGGTAAACTGATGGTTTTTAGTTGAGTTGATGTTTGTTTTGTTGTGGTGGTGTCTGCAGTGTGGCCTGTTCTGGTTGCTTGTTTTGTCATCTCAGCTGCATTGCTTCTTTCAAGTACAGTAGTTGTAACTGGTTTGGTTGTTGTCTCAAGGGTCGTAGAAGTTGATTTTTCACCTTTAATTGTTTGAACAGTGGCTGAGTTATTGGTAAACTGATGGTATTTAGTTGAGTTGATGTTTGTTTTGTTGTGGTGGTGTCTGCAGTGTGGCCTGTTCTGGTTGCTTGTTTTGTCATCTCAGCTGCATTGCTTCTTTCAAGTACAGTAGTTGTAACTGGTTTGGTTGTTGTCTCAAGGGTCGTAGAAGTTGATTTTTCACCTTTAATTGTTTGAACAGTGGCTGAAGTTATTGGTAAACTGATGGTTTTTAGTTGAGTTGATGTTTGTTTTGTTGTGGTGGTGTCTGCAGTGTGGCCTGTTGTGGTTGCTTGTTTTGTCATCTCAGCTGCAGTACTTCTATCAAGTACAGTAGTTGTAAGTGGTTTGGTTGTTGTCTCAAGGGTTGTAGATGTTTCACCTGATTTTGTCTGAACAGTGGCTGTTGTTGGCAAAGTTATAGTGTTTAGCTCAGTTGTTGTGGTGGTGTCTGTAGTGTGGCTTGTTCTGCTTGCTTGTTTTGTCATCTCAGCTGCAGTGCTTCTTTCAAGTACAGTAGTTGTAACTGGTTTGGTTGTTGTCTCAAGGGTCGTAGAAGTTGATTTTTCACCTTTAATTGTTGGAACAGTGGCTGAAGATATTGGTAAACTGATGGTTTTTAGTTGAGTTGATGTTTGTTTTGTTGTAGTGGTGTCTGTAGTGTGGCCTGTTCTGGTTGCTTGTTTTGTCATCTCAGCTGCAGTGCTTCTTTCAAGTACAGTAGTTGTAACTGGTGTGGTTGTTGTCTCAAGGGTCGTAGAAGTTGATTTTTCACCTTTAATTGTTTGAACAGTGGCTGAAGTTATTGGTAAACTGATGGTTTTTAGTTGAGTTGATGTTTGTTTTGTTGTGGTGGTGTCTGCAGTGTGGCCTGTTCTGGTTGCTTTTTTGTCATCTCAGCTGCAGTGCTTCTTTCAAGTACAGTAGTTGTAACTGGTTTGGTTGTTGTCTCAAGGGTTGTAGATGGTTCACCTCATTTTGTTTGAACAGTGGCTAGTTATTGGTAAACTGATGGTTTTTAGTTGAGTTGATTTGTTTTGTTGTGGTGGTGTCTGCTGTGGCCGTTCTGGTTTCTTGTTTTGTCATCTCATGCAGTGCTTCTTTCAAGTACAGTAGTTGTAAGTGGTTTGGTTGTTGTCTCAAGGGTTGTAGATGGTTCACCTGATTTTGTCTGAACAGTGGCTGTTGTTGGCAAAGTTATAGTGTTTAGCTCAGTTGTTGTTTTCTTGTTGTAGTGGTGTCTGTAGTGTGGCTTGTTCTGCTTGCTTGTTTTGTCATCTCAGTTGCAGTGCTTCTTTCAAGTACAGTAGCTGTTACTGGTTTGGTTGTTGTCTCAAGGGTCATAGAAGTTGATTTTTCACCTTTAATTGTTGGAACAGTGGCTGAAGTTATTGGTAAACTCATGGTTTTTAGTTGAGTTGATGTTTGTTTTGTTGTGGTGGTGTCTGCAGTGTGGCCTGTTCTGGTTGTTTGTTTTGTCATCTCAGCAGCATTGCTTCTTTCAAGTACAGTAGTTGTAACTGGTTTGGTTGTTGTCTCAAGGGTTGTAGATGGTTCACCTTTAATTGTTTGAACAGTGGCTGAAGTTATTGGTAAACTGATGGTTTTTAGTTGAGTTGATGTTTGTTTTGTTGTGGTGGTGTCTGCAGTGTGGCCTGTTGTGGTTGCTTCTTTTGTCATCTCAGCTGCAGTACTTCTATCAAGTACAGTAGTTGTAAGTGGTTTGGTTGTTGTCTCAAGGGTTGTAGATGTTTCACCTGATTTTGTCTGAACAGTGGCTGTTGTTGGCAAAGTTATAGTGTTTAGCTCAGTTGTTGTGGTGGTGTCTGTAGTGTGGCTTGTTTTGCTTGCTTGTTTTGTCATCTCAGCTGCAGTGCTTCTTTCAAGTACAGTAGCTGTTACTGGTTTGGTTGTTGTCTCAAGGGTCATAGAAGTTGATTTTTCACCTTTAATTGTTGGAACAGTGGCTGAAGTTATTGGTAAACTGATGGTTTTTAGTTGAGTTGATGATTGTTTTGTTGTGGTGGTGTCTGCAGTGTGGCCTGTTCTGGTTGCTTGTTTTGTCATCTCGCTGCAGTGCTTCTTTCAAGTACAGTAGTTGTAACTGGTTGGTTGTTGTCTCAAGGGTCGTAGATGTTTCACCTTGTTTTTGTCTGAACAGTGGCTGTTGTTGGCAAACTTATAGGGTTTTAGCTCAGTTTTGTTGTAGTGGTGTCTGCAGTGTGGCTTGTTTGGTTGCTTGTTTTGTCATCTCAGCTGCAGTGCTTCTTTCAAGTACAGTAGCTGTTACTGGTTTGGTTGTTGTCTCAAGGGTCGTAGAATTGATTTTTCACCTTTATTGTTGGAACAGTGGCTGTTATTGGTAAACTGATGGTTTTTAGTTGTTATGTTTGTTTTGTTGTGGTGGTGTCTGTAGGTGGCGTTCTGGTTGCTTGTTTTGTCATCTCAGCTGCAGTGCTTCTTTCAAGTACAGTAGTTGTAACTGGTTTGGTTGTTGTCTCAAGGGTTGTAGATGGTTCACCTGTTTTTGTCTGAACAGTGGCTGTTGTTGGCAAAGTTATAGTGTTTAGTTCAGTTGTTGTTTTTATTGTTGTAGTGGTGTCTGTAGTGTGGCTTGTTCTGCTTGCTTGTTTTGTCATCTCAGTTGCAGTGCTTCTTTCAAGTACAGTAGCTGTTACTGGTTTGGTTGTTGTCTCAAGGGTCATAGAAGTTGATTTTTCACCTTTTATTGTTGGAACAGTGGCTGAAGTTATTGGTAAACTCATGGTTTTTAGTTGAGTTGATGTTTGTTTTGTTGTGGTGGTGTCTGCAGTGTGGCCTGTTCTGGTTGCTTGTTTTGTCATCTCAGCTGCAGTGCTTCTTTCAAGTACAGTAGTTGTAACTGGTGTGGTTGTTGTCTCAAGGGTCGTAGAAGTTGATTTTTCACCTTTAATTGTTTGAACAGTGGCTGAAGTTATTGGTAAACTGATGGTTTTTAGTTGAGTTGATGTTTGTTTTATTGTGCTGGTGTCTGTAGTGTGGCTTGTTCTGCTTGCTTGTTTTGTCATCTCAGCTGCAGTGCTTCTTTCAATTACAGTAGTTGTAACTGGTTTGGTGGTTGTTTCAAGGGTCGTAGAAGTTGATTTTTCACCTTTAATTGTTTGAACAGTGGCTGAAGTTATTGGTAAACTGATGGTTTTTAGTTGAGTTGATGTTTGTTTTGTTGTGGTGGTGTCTGCAGTGTGGCCTGTTGTGGTTGCTTCTTTTGTCATCTCAGCTGCAGTACTTCTATCAAGTACAGTAGTTGTAAGTGGTTTGGTTGTTGTCTCAAGGGTTGTAGATGTTTCACCTGATTTTGTCTGAACAGTGGCTGTTGTTGGCAAAGTTATAGTGTTTAGCTCAGTTGTTGGTGGTGTCTGTAGTGTGGCTTGTTGTGCTTGCTTGTTTTGTCATCTCTGCTGCAATGCTTCTTTCAAGTACAGTAGTTGTATGTGGATTGGTTGTTGTTTCAAGGGTTGTAGATGGTTCACCTGATTTTGTCTGAACAGTGGCTGTTGTTGGCAAAGTTATAGTGTTTAGTTCAGTTGTTGTTTTCATTGTTGTAGTGGTGTCTGTAGTGTGGCTTGTTCTGGTTGCTTGTTTTGTCATCTCAGTTGCAGTGCTTCTTTCAAGTACAGTAGCTGTTACTGGTTTGGTTGTTGTCTCAAGGGTCGTAGAAGTTGATTTTTCACCTTTAAATGTTTGAACAGTGGCTGAAGTTATTGGTAAACTGATGGTATTTAGTTGAGTTGATGTTTGTTTTGTTGTGGTGGTGTCTGCAGTGTGGCCTGTTCTGGTTGCTTGTTTTGTCATCTTAGCTGCAGTACTTCTATCAAGTACAGTAGTTGTAAGTGGTTTGGTTGTTGTCTCAAGGGTTGTAGATGTTTCACCTGATTTTGTCTGAACAGTGGCTGTTGTTGGCAAAGTTATAGTGTTTAGCTCAGTTGTTGTAGTGGTGTCTGTAGTGTGGCTTGTTTTGCTTGCTTGTTTTGTCATCTCAGCTGCAGTACTTCTTTCAAGTACAGTAGCTGTTACTGGTTTGGTTGTTGTCTCAAGGGTCATAGAAGTTGATTTTTCACCTTTAATTGTTGGAACAGTGGCTGAAGTTATTGGTAAACTGATGGTTTTTAGTTGAGTTGATGTTTGTTTTGTTGTGGTGGTGTCTGCAGGGTGGCCTGTTCTGGTTGCTTGTTTTGTCATCTCAGCTGCAGTACTTCTATCAAGTACAGTAGTTGTAAGTGGTTTGGTTGTTGTCTCAAGGGTTGTAGATGGTTCACCTTTAATTGTTTGAACAGTGGCTGAAGTTATTGGTAAACTGATGGTTTTTAGTTGAGTTGATGTTTGTTTTGTTGTGGTGGTGTCTGCAGTGTGGCCTGTTGTGGTTGCTTGTTTTGTCATCTCAGCTGCAGTACTTCTATCAAGTACTGTAGTTGTAAGTGGTTTGGTTGTTGTCTCAAGGGTTGTAGAAGTTGATTTTTCACCTTTAAATGTTTGAACAGTGGCTGAAGTTATTGGTAAACTGATGGTTTTTAGATGAGTTGATGTTTGTTTTGTTGTGCTGGTGTCTGCAGTGTAGCCTGTTCTGGTTGCTTGTTTTGTCATCTCAGCAGCATTGCTTCTTTCAAGTACAGTAGTTGTAACTGGTTTGGTTGTTGTCTCAAGGGTCGTAGAAGTTGATTTTTCACCTTTAATTGTTGGAACAGTGGCTGTAGTTATTGGTAAACTGATGGTTTTTAGTTGAGTTGATGTTTGTTTTGTTGTGGTGGTGTCTGCAGTGTGGCCTGTTCTGGTTGCTTGTTTTGTCATCTCAGCAGCATTGCTTCTTTCAAGTACAGTAGTTGTAACTGGTTTGGTTGTTGTCTCAAGGGTCGTAGATGTTGATTTTTCACCTTTAATTGTTTGAACAGTGGCTGAAGTTATTGGTAAACTGATGGTTTTTAGTTGAGTTGATGTTTGTTTTGTTGTGGTGGTGTCTGCAGTGTGGCCTGTTGTGGTTGCTTCTTTTGTCATCTCAGCTGCAGTACTTCTATCAAGTACAGTAGTTGTAAGTGGTTTGGTTGTTGTCTCAAGGGTTGTAGATGTTTCACCTGATTTTGTCTGAACAGTGGCTGTTGTTGGCAAAGTTATAGTGTTTAGCTCAGTTGTTGTGGTGGTGTCTGTAGTGTGGCTTGTTGTGCTTGCTTGTTTTGTCATCTCGCTGCAATGCTTCTTTCAAGTACAGTAGTTGTATGGACTGGTTGTTGTTTCAAGGGTTGTAGATGGTTCACCTGATTTTGTCTGAACAGTGGCTGTTGTTGGCAAAGTTATAGTGTTTAGTTCAGTTGTTGTTTTCATTGTTGTAGTGGTGTCTGTAGTGTGGCTTGTTCTGGTTGCTTGTTTTGTCATCTCAGTTGCAGTGCTTCTTTCAAGTACAGTAGCTGTTACTGGTTTGGTTGTTGTCTCAAGGGTCGTAGAAGTTGATTTTTCACCTTTAATTGTTTGAACAGTGGCTGAAGTTATTGGTAAACTGATGGTTTTTAGTTGAGTTGATGTTTGTTTTGTTGTGCTGGTGTCTGCAGTGTGGCCTGTTCTGGTTGCTTGTTTTGTCATCTCAGTTGCAGTGCTTCTTTCAAGTACAGTAGTTGTAACTGGTTTGGTTGTTGTCTCAAGGGTCGTAGAAGTTGATTTTTCACCTTTAATTGTTTGAACAGTGGCTGTAGTTATTGGTAAACTGATGGTTTTTAGTTGAGTTGATGTTTGTTTTGTTGTGGTGGTGTCTGCAGTGTGGCCTGTTCTGGTTGCTTGTTTTGTCATCTCAGTTGCAGTGCTTCTTTCAAGTACAGTAGTTGTAACTGGTGTGGTTGTTGTCTCAAGGGTCGTAGAAGTTGATTTTTCACCTTTAATTGTTTGAACAGTGGCTGTAGTTATTGGTAAACTGATGGTATTTAGTTGAGTTGATGTTTGTTTTGTTGTAGTGGTTTCTGTAGTGTGGCTTGTTCTGCTTGCTTGTTTTGTCATCTCAGTTGCAGTGCTTCTTTCAAGTACAGTAGCTGTTACTGGTTTGGTTGTTGTCTCAAGGGTCATAGAAGTTGATTTTTCACCTTTTATTGTTGGAACAGTGGCTGAAGTTATTGGTAAACTCATGGTTTTTAGTTGAGTTGATGTTTGTTTTGTTTGTGGTCTGTGTGTGGCCTGTTCTGGTTGTTTGTTTTGTCATCTCAGCAGCATTGCTTCTTTCAAGTACAGTAGTTGTAACTGGTGTGGTTGTTTTCTCAAAGGTCGTAGAAGTTGATTCTTCACCTTTAATTGTTTGAACAGTGGCTGAAGTTATTGGTAAACTGATGGTTTTTAGTTGAGTTGATGTTTGTTTTGTTGTGGTGGTGTCTGCAGTGTGGCCTGTTGTGGTTGCTTCTTTTGTCATCTCAGCTGCAGTACTTCTATCAAGTACAGTAGTTGTAAGTGGTTTGGTTGTTGTCTCAAGGGTTGTAGATGTTTCACCTGATTTTGTCTGAACAGTGGCTGTTGTTGGCAAAGTTATAGTGTTTAGCTCAGTTGTTGTGGTGGTGTCTGTAGTGTGGCTTGTTTGCTTGCTTGTTTTGTCATCTGCTGCAATGCTTTTTCAAGTACAGTAGTTGTATGTGGATTGGTTGTTGTTTCAAGGGTTGTAGATGGTTCACCTGATTTTGTCTGAACAGTGGCTGTTGTTGGCAAAGTTATAGTGTTTAGTTCAGTTGTTGTTTTCATTGTTGTAGTGGTGTCTGTAGTGTGGCTTGTTCTGGTTGCTTGTTTTGTCATCTCAGTTGCAGTGCTTCTTTCAAGTACAGTAGCTGTTACTGGTTTGGTTGTTGTCTCAAGGGTCGTAGAAGTTGATTTTTCACCTTTAAATGTTTGAACAGTGGCTGACGTTATTGGTAAACTGATGGTATTTAGTTGAGTTGATGTTTGTTTTATTGTGCTGGTGTCTGCAGTGTGGCCTGTTCTGGTTGCTTGTTTTGTCATCTCAACAGCATTGCTTCTTTCAAGTACAGTAGTTGTAACTGGTTTGGTTGTTGTCTCAAGGGTCGTAGATGTTGATTTTTCACCTTTAATTGTTTGAACAGTGGCTGAAGTTATTGGTAAACTGATGGTTTTTAGTTGAGTTGATGTTTGTTTTATTGTGCTGGTGTCTGCAGTGTGGCCTGTTGTGGTTGCTTCTTTTGTCATCTCAGCTGCAGTACTTCTATCAAGTACAGTAGTTGTAAGTGGTTTGGTTGTTGTCTCAAGGGTTGTAGATGTTTCACCTGATTTTGTCTGAACAGTGGCTGTTGTTGGCAAAGTTATAGTGTTTAGCTCAGTTGTTGTGGTGGTGTCTGTAGTGTGGCTTGTTGTGCTTGCTTGTTTTGTCATCTCTGCTGCAATGCTTCTTTCAAGTACAGTAGTTGTATGTGGACTGGTTGTTGTTTCAAGGGTTGTAGATGGTTCACCTGATTTTGTCTGAACAGTGGCTGTTGTTGGCAAAGTTATAGTGTTTAGTTCAGTTGTTGTTTTCATTGTTGTAGTGGTGTCTGCAGTGTGGCTTGTTCTGGTTGCTTGTTTTGTCATCTCAGTTGCAGTGCTTCTTTCAAGTACAGTAGCTGTTACTGGTTTGGTTGTTGTCTCAAGGGTCGTAGAAGTTGATTTTTCACCTTTAAATGTTTGAACAGTGGCTGAAGTTATTGGTAAACTGATGGTATTTAGTTGAGTTGATGTTTGTTTTATTGTGCTGGTGTCTGCAGTGTGGCCTGTTCTGGTTGCTTGTTTTGTCATCTCAGCAGCATTGCTTCTTTCAAGTACAGTAGTTGTAACTGGTTTGGTTGTTGTCTCAAGGGTCGTAGAAGTTGATTTTTCACCTTTAATTGTTGGAACAGTGGCTGAAGTTATTGGTAAACTGATGGTTTTTAGTTGAGTTGATGTTTGTTTTGTTGTGGTGGTGTCTGCAGTGTGGCCTGTTCTGGTTGCTTGTTTTGTCATCTCAGCTGCAGTGCTTCTTTCAAGTACAGTAGTTGTAACTGGTGTGGTTGTTGTCTCAAGGGTCGTAGAAGTTGATTTTTCACCTTTAATTGTTGGAACTGTGGCTGAAGTTATTGGTAAACTGATGGTATTTAGTTGAGTTGATGTTTGTTTTGTTGTAGTGGTGTCTGTAGTGTGGCTTGTTCTGCTTGCTTGTTTTGTCATCTCAGCTGCAGTGCTTCTTTCAATTACAGTAGTTGTAACTGGTTTGGTGGTTGTTTCAAGGGTCGTAGAAGTTGATTTTTCACCTTTAATTGTTTGAACAGTGGCTGAAGTTATTGGTAAACTGATGGTTTTTAGTTGAGTTGATGTTTGTTTTGTTGTGGTGGTGTCTGCAGTGTGGCCTGTTGTGGTTGCTTCTTTTGTCATCTCAGCTGCAGTACTTCTATCAAGTACAGTAGTTGTAAGTGGTTTGGTTGTTGTCTCAAGGGTTGTAGATGTTTCACCTGATTTTGTCTGAACAGTGGCTGTTGTTGGCAAAGTTATAGTGTTTAGCTCAGTTGTTGTGGTGGTGTCTGTAGTGTGGCTTGTTCTGGTTGCTTGTTTTGTCATCTCAGTTGCAGTGCTTCTTTCAAGTACAGTAGTTGTAAGTGGATTGGTTGTTGTCTCAAGGGTTGTAGATGGTTCACCTGATTTTGTCTGAACAGTGGCTGTTGTTGGCAAAGTTATGGTGTTTAGTTCAGTTGTTGTTTGTATTGTTGTAGTGGTGTCTGTAGTGTGGCTTGTTCTGGTTGCTTGTTTTGTCATCTCAGTTGCAGTGCTTCTTTCAAGTACAGTAGCTGTTACTGGTTTGGTTGTTGTCTCAAGGGTCGTAGAAGTTGATTTTTCACCTTTAAATGTTTGAACAGTGGCTGAAGTTATTGGTAAACTGATGGTTTTTAGTTGAGTTGATGTTTGTTTTGTTGTGGTGGTGTCTGCAGTGTGGCCTGTTCTGGTTGCTTGTTTTGTCATCTCAGCAGCATTGCTTCTTTCAAGTACAGTAGTTGTAACTGGTTTGGTTGTTGTCTCAAGGGTCGTAGATGTTGATTTTTCACCTTTAATTGTTTGAACAGTGGCTGAAGTTATTGGTAAACTGATGGTTTTTAGTTGAGTTGATGTTTGTTTTGTTGTGGTGGTGTCTGCAGTGTGGCCTGTTGTGGTTGCTTCTTTTGTCATCTCAGCTGCAGTGCTTCTTTCAAGTACAGTAGTTGTAAGTGGTTTGGTTGTTGTCTCAAGGGTTGTAGATGTTTCACCTGATTTTGTCTGAACAGTGGCTGTTGTTGGCAAAGTTATAGTGTTTAGCTCAGTTGTTGTGGTGGTGTCTGTAGTGTGGCTTGTTTGCTTGCTTGTTTTGTCATCTCTGCTGCAATGCTTCTTTCAAGTACAGTAGTTGTATGTGGACTGGTTGTTGTTTCAAGGGTTGTAGATGGTTCACCTGATTTTGTCTGAACAGTGGCTGTTGTTGGCAAAGTTTGTTTTAGTTCAGTTGTTGTTTTCATTGTTGTAGTGGTGTCTGCAGGTGGCTTGTTCTGGTTGCTTGTTTTGTCATCTCAGTTGCAGTGCTTCTTTCAAGTACAGTAGCTGTTACTGGTTTGGTTGTTGTCTCAAGGGTCGTAGAAGTTGATTTTTCACCTTTAATTGTTTGAACAGTGGCTGAAGTTATTGGTAAACTGATGGTTTTTAGTTGAGTTGATGTTTGTTTTGTTGTGTGGTGTCTGCAGTGTGGCCTGTTCTGGTTGCTTGTTTTGTCATCTCAGCTGCATTGCTTCTTTCAAGTACAGTAGTTGTAACTGGTTTGGTTGTTGTCTCAAGGGTCGTAGAAGTTGATTTTTCACCTTTTATTGTTGGAACAGTGGCTGAAGTTATTGGTAAACTCATGGTTTTTAGTTGAGTTGATGTTTGTTTTGTTGTGGTGGTGTCTGCAGTGTGGCCTGTTCTGGTTGCTTGTTTTGTCATCTCAGTTGCAGTGCTTCTTTCAAGTACAGTAGCTGTTACTGGTTTGGTTGTTGTCTCAAGGGTCGTAGAAGTTGATTTTTCACCTTTAATTGTTGGAACAGTGGCTGAAGTTATTGGTAAACTGATGGTATTTAGTTGAGTTGATGTTTGTTTTGTTGTAGTGGTTCTCGTGTGGCCTGTTCTGTTGCTTGTTTTGTCATCTCAGCTGCAGTGCTTCTTTCAAGTACAGTAGTTGTAACTGGTTTGGTTGTTGTCTCAAGGGTCGTAGAAGTTGATTTTTCACCTTTAATTGTTTGAACAGTGGCTGAAGTTATTGGTAAACTGATGGTTTTTAGTTGAGTTGATGTTTGTTTTGTTGTGGTGGTGTCTCAGTGTGGCCTGTTTGGTTGCTTTTTTGTCATCTCAGCTGCAGTACTTCTTTCAAGTACAGTAGTTGTAAGTGGTTTGGTTGTTGTCTCAAGGGTTGTAGATGTTTCACCTGATTTTGTCTGAACAGTGGCTGTTGTTGGCAAAGTTATAGTGTTTAGCTCAGTTGTTGTGGTGGTGTCTGTAGTGTGGCTTGTTCTGCTTGCTTGTTTTGTCATCTCTGCTGCAATGCTTCTTTCAAGTACAGTAGTTGTATGTGGATTGGTTGTTGTTTCAAGGGTTGTAGATGGTTCCCCCTGATTTTGTCTGAACAGTGGCTGAGTTGTTGGCAAACTTATAGTGTTTAGTTCAGTTGTTGTTTTATTGTTGTAGTGGTGTCTGTAGTGTGGCTTGTTCTGGTTGCTTGTTTTGTCATCTCAGTTGCAGTGCTTCTTTCAAGTACAGTAGCTGTTACTGGTTTGGTTGTTGTCTCAAGGGTCGTAGAAGTTGATTTTTCACCTTTAATTGTTTGAACAGTGGCTGAAGTTATTGGTAAACTGATGGTTTTTAGTTGAGTTGATGTTTGTTTTGTTGTGGTGGTGTCTGCAGTGTGGCCTGTTCTGGTTGCTTGTTTTGTCATCTCAGCAGCATTGCTTCTTTCAAGTACAGTAGTTGTAACTGGTGTGGTTGTTGTCTCAAGGGTCGTGGAAGTTGATTTTTCACCTTTAATTGTTTGAACAGTGGCTGTAGTTATTGGTAAACTGATGGTTTTTAGTTGAGTTGATGTTTGTTTTGTTGTGGTGGTGTCTGCTGTGTGGCCTGTTCTGGTTGCTTGTTTTGTCATCTCAGCAGCATTGCTTCTTTCAAGTACAGTAGTTGTAAGTGGTTTGGTTGTTGTCTCAAGGGTTGTAGATGTTTCACCTGATTTTGTCTGAACAGTGGCTGTTGTTGGCAAAGTTATAGTGTTTAGCTCAGTTGTTGTGGTGGTGTCTGTAGTGTGGCTTGTTGTGCTTGCTTGTTTTGTCATCTCAGCTGCAATGCTTCTTTCAAGTACAGTAGTTGTATGTGGATTGGTTGTTGTTTCAAGGGTTGTAGATGGTTCACCTGATTTTGTCTGAACAGTGGCTGTTGTTGGCAAAGTTATAGTGTTTAGTTCAGTTGTTGTTTTCATTGTTGTAGTGGTGTCTGCAGTGTGGCTTGTTCTGGTTGCTTGTTTTGTCATCTCAGTTGCAGTGCTTCTTTCAAGTACAGTAGCTGTTACTGGTTTGGTTGTTGTCTCAAGGGTTGTAGAAGTTGATTTTCACCTTTAATTGTCTGAACAGTGGCTGACGTTATTGGTAAACTGATGGTTTTTAGTTGAGTTGATGTTTGTTTTGTTGTGTGGTGTCTGCAGTGTGGCCTGTTCTGGTTGCTTGTTTTGTCATCTCAGCTGCAGTGCTTCTTTCAAGTACAGTAGTTGTAACTGGTTTGGTTGTTGTCTCAAGGGTCGTAGAAGTTGATTTTTCACCTTTAATTGTTTGAACAGTGGCTGAAGTTATTGGTAAACTGATGGTTTTTAGTTGAGTTGATGTTTGTTTTGTTGTGGTGGTGTCTGCAGTGTGGCCTGTTCTGGTTGCTTGTTTTGTCATCTCAGCTGCAGTGCTTCTTTCAAGTACAGTAGTTGTAACTGGTGTGGTTGTTGTCTCAAGGGTCGTAGAAGTTGATTTTTCACCTTTAATTGTTGGAACTGTGGCTGAAGTTATTGGTAAACTGATGGTTTTTAGTTGAGTTGATGTTTGTTTTGTTGTAGTGGTGTCTGCAGTGTGGCCTGTTCTGGTTGCTTGTTTTGTCATCTCAGCTGCAGTGCTTCTTTCAAGTACAGTAGTTGTAACTGGTTTGGTTGTTGTCTCAAGGGTCGTAGAAGTTGATTTTTCACCTTTAATTGTTTGAACAGTGGCTGAAGTTATTGGTAAACTGATGGTTTTTAGTTGAGTTGATGTTTGTTTTGTTGTGGTGGTGTCTGCAGTGTGGCCTGTTGTGGTTGCTTTTTTGTCATCTCAGCTGCAGTACTTCTATCAAGTACAGTAGTTGTAAGTGGTTTGGTTGTTGTCTCAAGGGTTGTAGATGTTTCACCTGATTTTGTCTGAACAGTGGCTGTTGTTGGCAAAGTTATAGTGTTTAGCTCAGTTGTTGTGGTGGTGTCTGTAGTGTGGCTTGTTTGCTTGCTTGTTTTGTCATCTCAGCTGCAATGCTTCTTTCAAGTACAGTAGTTGTATGGATTGGTTGTTGTTTCAAGGGTTGTAGATGGTTCACCTGTTTTGTCTGAACAGTGGCTGTTGTTGGCAAAGTTATAGTGTTTAGTTGAGTTGTTGTTTTCATTGTTGTAGTGGTGTCTGTAGTGTGGCTTGTTCTGGTTGCTTGTTTTGTCATCTCAGTTGCAGTGCTTCTTTCAAGTACAGTAGCTGTTACTGGTTTGGTTGTTGTCTCAAGGGTCATAGAAGTTGATTTTTCACCTTTAATTGTTGGAACAGTGGCTGAAGTTATTGGTAAACTGATGGTTTTTAGTTGAGTTGATGATTGTTTTGTTGTGGTGGTGTCTGCAGTGTGGCCTGGTCTGGTTGCTTGTTTTGTCATCTCAACTGCAGTGCTTCTTTCAAGTACAGTAGTTGTAACTGGATTGGTTGTTGTCTCAAGGGTATGTAGATGTTCACCTTTAATTGTTTGAACAGTGGCTGAAGTTATTGGTAAACTGATGGTTTTTAGTTGAGTTGATGTTTGTTTTGTTGTGGTGGTGTCTGCAGTGTGGCCTGTTGTGGTTGCTTGTTTTGTCATCTCAGCTGCAGTGCTTCTTTCAAGTACTGTAGTTGTAAGTGGTTTGGTTGTTGTCTCAAGGGTTGTAGATGTTTCACCTAATTTTGTCTGAACAGTGGCTGTTGTTGGCAAAGTTATAGTGTTTAGCTCAGTTGTTGTAGTGGTGTCTGTAGTGTGGCTTGTTTTGCTTGCTTGTTTTGACATCTCAGCTGCAGTGCTTCTTTCAAGTACAGTAGCTGTTACTGGTTTGGTTGTTGTCTCAAGGGTCATAGAAGTTGATTTTTCACCTTTAATTGTTGGAACAGTGGCTGAAGTTATTGGTAAACTGATGGTTTTTAGTTGAGTTGATGATTGTTTTGTTGTGGTGGTGTCTGCAGTGTGGCCTGGTCTGGTTGCTTGTTTTGTTATCTCAACTGCAGTGCTTCTTTCAAGTACAGTAGTTGTAACTGGATTGGTTGTTGTCTCAAGGGTTGTAGATGGTTCACCTTTAATTGTTTGAACAGTGGCTGAAGTTATTGGTAAACTGATGGTTTTTAGTTGAGTTGATGTTTGTTTTGTTGTGGTGGTGTCTGCAGTGTGGCCTGTTGTGGTTGCTTGTTTTGTCATCTCAGCTGCAGTACTTCTATCAAGTACTGTAGTTGTAAGTGGTTTGGTTGTTGTCTCAAGGGTTGTAGATGTTTCACCTAATTTTGTCTGAACAGTGGCTGTTGTTGGCAAAGTTATAGTGTTTAGCTCAGTTGTTGTAGTGGTGTCTGTAGTGTGGCTTGTTTTGCTTGCTTGTTTTGTCATCTCAGCTGCAGTGCTTCTTTCAAGTACAGTAGCTGTTACTGGTTTGGTTGTTGTTTCAAGGGTTGTAGATGGTTCACCTGTTTTTGTCTGAACAGTGGCTGTTGTTGGCAAAGTTATAGTGTTTAGTTCAGTTGTTGTTTTCATTGTTGTAGTGGTGTCTGTAGTGTGGATTGTTCTGGTTGCTTGTTTTGTCATCTCAGTTGCAGTGCTTCTTTCAAGTACAGTAGTTGTAACTGGTTTGGTTGTTGTCTCAAGGGTCGTAGAAGTTGATTTTTCACCTTTAATTGTTGGAACAGTGGCTGAAGTTATTGGTAAACTGATGGTTTTTAGTTGAGTTGATGTTTGTTTTGTTGTGGTGGTGTCTGCAGTGTGGCCTGTTCTGGTTGCTTGTTTTGTCATCTCAGCTGCAGTGCTTCTTTCAAGTACAGTAGTTGTAACTGGTGTGGTTGTTGTCTCAAGGGTCGTAGAAGTTGATTTTTCACCTTTAATTGTTGGAACAGTGGCTGAAGTTATTGGTAAACTGATGGTTTTTAGTTGAGTTGATGTTTGTTTTGTTGTAGTGGTGTCTGCAGTGTGGCCTGTTCTGGTTGCTTGTTTTGTCATCTCAGCTGCAGTGCTTCTTTCAATTACAGTAGTTGTAACTGGTTTGGTGGTTGTTTCAAGGGTCGTAGAAGTTGATTTTTCACCTTTAATTGTTTGAACAGTGGCTGAAGTTATTGGTAAACTGATGGTTTTTAGTTGAGTTGATGTTTGTTTTGTTGTGGTGGTGTCTGCAGTGTGGCCTGTTGTGGTTGCTTCTTTTGTCATCTCAGCTGCAGTACTTCTATCAAGTACAGTAGTTGTAAGTGGTTTGGTTGTTGTCTCAAGGGTTGTAGATGTTTCACCTGATTTTGTCTGAACAGTGGCTGTTGTTGGCAAAGTTATAGTGTTTAGCTCAGTTGTTGTGGTGGTGTCTGTAGTGTGGCTTGTTGTGCTTGCTTGTTTTGTCATCTCAGCTGCAATGCTTCTTTCAAGTACAGTAGTTGTATGTGGATTGGTTGTTGTTTCAAGGGTTGTAGATGGTTCACCTGATTTTGTCTGAACAGTGGCTGTTGTTGGCAAAGTTATAGTGTTTAGTTCAGTTGTTGTTTTCATTGTTGTAGTGGTGTCTGTAGTGTGGCTTGTTCTGGTTGCTTGTTTTGTCATCTCAGTTGCAGTGCTTCTTTCAAGTACAGTAGCTGTTACTGGTTTGGTTGTTGTCTCAAGGGTCATAGAAGTTGATTTTTCACCTTTAATTGTTGGAACAGTGGCTGAAGTTATTGGTAAACTGATGGTTTTTAGTTGAGTTGATGATTGTTTTGTTGTGGTGGTGTCTGCAGTGTGGCCTGGTCTGGTTGCTTGTTTTGTCATCTCAACTGCAGTGCTTCTTTCAAGTACAGTAGTTGTAACTGGATTGGTTGTTGTCTCAAGGGTTGTAGATGGTTCACCTTTAATTGTTTGAACAGTGGCTGAAGTTATTGGTAAACTGATGGTTTTTAGTTGAGTTGATGTTTGTTTTGTTGTGGTGGTGTCTGCAGTGTGGCCTGTTGTGGTTGCTTGTTTTGTCATCTCAGCTGCAGTACTTCTATCAAGTACTGTAGTTGTAAGTGGTTTGGTTGTTGTCTCAAGGGTTGTAGATGTTTCACCTAATTTTGTCTGAACAGTGGCTGTTGTTGGCAAAGTTATAGTGTTTAGCTCAGTTGTTGTAGTGGTATCTGTAGTGTGGCTTGTTTTGCTTGCTTGTTTTGTCATCTCAGCTGCAGTGCTTCTTTCAAGTACAGTAGCTGTTACTGGTTTGGTTGTTGTCTCAAGGGTTGTAGAAGTTGATTTTTCACCTTTAATTGTTTGAACAGTGGCTGAAGTTATTGGTAAACTGATGGTTTTTAGTTGAGTTGATGTTTGTTTTGTTGTGGTGGTGTCTGCAGTGTGGCCTGTTCTGGTTGCTTGTTTTGTCATCTCAGCTGCAGTGCTTCTTTCAAGTACAGTAGTTGTAACTGGTTTGGTTGTTGTCTCAAGGGTCGTAGAAGTTGTTTCACCTTTAATTGTTTGAACAGTGGCTGTTGTTGGCAAACTGTATGGTTTTTTTGTTGGTTTGTTTTGTTGTGGTGGTGTCTGTAGTGTGGCTTGTTTTGCTTGTTTGTTTTGTCATCTCAGCTGCATTGCTTCTTTCAAGTACAGTTTGTAACTGGTTTGGTTGTTGTCTCAAGGGTTGTAGATGGTTCACCTTTAATTGTTTGAACAGTGGCTGAAGTTATTGGTAAACTGATGGTTTTTAGTTCAGTTGTTGTTTTCATTGTTGTAGTGGTGTCTGTAGTGTGGCTTGTTCTGGTTGCTTGTTTTGTCATCTCAGTTGCAGTGCTTCTTTCAAGTACAGTAGCTGTTACTGGTTTGGTTGTTGTCTCGAGGGTTGTAGATGGTTCACCTAATTTTGTCTGAACAGTGGCTGACGTTATTGGTAAACTGATGGTTTTTAGTTGAGTTGATGTTTGTTTTGTTGTGGTGGTGTCTGCAGTGTGGCCTGTTCTGGTTGCTTGTTTTGTCATCTCAGTTGCAGTGCTACTTTCAAGTACAGTAGTTGTAACTGGTTTGGTTGTTGTCTCAAGGGTCGTAGAAGTTGATTTTTCACCTTTAATTGTTGGAACAGTGGCTGAAGTTATTGGTAAACTGATGGTTTTTAGTTGAGTTGATGTTTGTTTTGTTGTAGTGGTGTCTGCAGTGTGGCCTGTTCTGGTTGCTGGTTTTGTCATCTCAGTTGCAGTGCTTCTTTCAAGTACAGTAGTTGTAACTGGTGTGGTTGTTGTCTCAAAGGTCGTAGAAGTTGATTTTTCACCTTTAATTGTTTGAACAGTGGCTGAAGTTATTGGTAAACTGATGGTTTTTAGTTGAGTTGATGTTTGTTTTGTTGTGGTGGTGTCTGCAGTGTGGCCTGTTGTGGTTGCTTCTTTTGTCATCTCAGCTGCAGTACTTCTATCAAGTACAGTAGTTGTAAGTGGTTTGGTTGTTGTCTCAAGGGTTGTAGATGTTTCACCTGATTTTGTCTGAACAGTGGCTGTTGTTGGCAAAGTTATAGTGTTTAGCTCAGTTGTTGTGGTGGTGTCTGTAGTGTGGCTTGTTGTGCTTGCTTGTTTTGTCATCTCAGCTGCAATGCTTCTTTCAAGTACAGTAGTTGTATGTGGATTGGTTGTTGTTTCAAGGGTTGTAGATGGTTCACCTGATTTTGTCTGAACAGTGGCTGTTGTTGGCAAAGTTATAGTGTTTAGTTCAGTTGTTGTTTTCATTGTTGTAGTGGTGTCTGTAGTGTGGCTTGTTCTGGTTGCTTGTTTTGTCATCTCAGTTGCAGTGCTTCTTTCAAGTACAGTAGCTGTTACTGGTTTGGTTGTTGTCTCAAGGGTCGTAGAAGTTGATTTTTCACCTTTAAATGTTTGAACAGTGGCTGAAGTTATTGGTAAACTGATGGTTTTTAGTTGAGTTGATGTTTGTTTTATTGTGCTGGTGTCTGCAGTGTGGCCTGTTCTGGTTGCTTGTTTTGTCATCTCAGTTGCAGTGCTACTTTCAAGTACAGTAGTTGTAACTGGTGTGGTTGTTGTCTCAAGGGTCGTAGAAGTTGATTTTTCACCTTTAATTGTTTGAACAGTGGCTGTAGTTATTGGTAAACTGATGGTTTTTAGTTGAGTTGATGTTTGTTTTGTTGTGGTGGTGTCTGCAGTGTGGCCTGTTCTGGTTGCTTGTTTTGTCATCTCAGCAGCATTGCTTCTTTCAAGTACAGTAGTTGTAACTGGTTTGGTTGTTGTCTCAAGGGTCGTAGAAGTTGATTTTTCACCTTTAATTGTTGGAACAGTGGCTGAAGTTATTGGTAAACTGATGGTTTTTAGTTGAGTTGATGTTTGTTTTGTTGTGCTGGTGTCTGCAGTGTGGCCTGTTCTGGTTGCTTGTTTTGTCATCTCAGTTGCAGTGCTTCTTTCAAGTACAGTAGTTGTAACTGGTGTGGTTGTTGTCTCAAGGGTCGTAGAAGTTGATTTTTCACCTTTAATTGTTTGAACAGTGGCTGTAGTTATTGGTAAACTCATGGTTTTTAGTTGAGTTGATGTTTGTTTTGTTGTGGTCATCTCAGCTGTAGTACTTCTTTCAAGTACAGTAGTTGTAAGTGGTTTGGTTGTTGTCTCAAGGATTGTAGATGGTTGACCTGATTTTGTCTGAACAGTGGCTGAAGTTATTGGTAAACTGATGGTTTTTAGTTGAGTTGATGTTTGTTTTGTTGTGGTGGTGTCTGCAGTGTGGCCTGTTCTGGTTGCTTGTTTTGTCATCTCAGCTGCAGTACTTCTTTGAAGTACAGTAGTTGTAAGTGGTTTGGTTGTTGTCTCAAGGGTTGTAGATGGTTCATCTGATGTTGTCTGAACAGTGGCTGAAGTTATTGGTAAACTGATGGTTTTTAGTTGAGTTGATGTTTGTTTTGTTGTGGTGGTGTCTGCAGTGTGGCCTGTTCTGGTTGCTTGTTTTGTCATCTCAGCTGCAGTGCTTCTTTCAAGTACAGTAGTTGTAACTGGTGTGGTTGTTGTCTCAAGGGTCGTAGAAGTTGATTTTTCACCTTTTATTGTTTGAACAGTGGCTGAAGTTATTGGTAAACTGATGGTTTTTAGTTGAGTTGATGTTTGTTTTGTTGTGGTGGTGTCTGCAGTGTGGCCTGTTGTGGTTGCTTGTTTTGTCATCTCAGCTGCAGTACTTCTTTCAAGTATAGTAGTTGTAACTGGTGTGGTTGTTGTCTCAAGGGTTGTAGAAGTTGATTTTTCACCTTTTATTGTTGGAACAGTGGCTGTAGTTATTGGTAAACTGATAGTTTTTAGTTGAGTTGATGTTTGTTTTGTTTGGTCATCTCAGCGCGGTTGCTCTTTTTTTTTGTGTTTGTCTCGGGTTGTAGATGGTTGACCTTATTTTGTCTGAACAGTGGCTGAAGTTATTGGTAAACTGATGGTTTTTAGTTGAGTTGATGTTTGTTTTGTTGTGGTAGTATCTGCAGTGTGGCCTGTTCTGGTTGCTTGTTTTGTCATCTCAGCTGTAGTGCTTCTTTCATGCACAGTAGTTGTAACTGGTGTGGTTGTTGTCTCAAGGGTTGTAGAAGTTGATTTTTCACGTTTAATTGTTGGAACAGTGGCTGTAGTTATTGGTAAACTGATAGTTTTTAGTTGAGTTGATGTTTGTTTTGTTGTGGTCATCTCAGCTGTAGTACTTCTTTCAAGTACAGTAGTTGAAAGTGGTTTGGTTGTTGTCTCAAGGGTTGTAGATGGTTGACCTGATTTTGTCTGAACAGTGGCTGAAGTTATTGGTAAACTGATGGTTTTTAGTTGAGTTGATGTTTGTTTTGTTGTGGTGGTGTCTGCAGTGTGGCCTGTTTTGGTTGCTTGTTTTGTCATCTCAGCAGCATTGCTTCTTTCAAGTACAGTAGTTGTAACTGGTGTGGTTGTTGTCTCAAGGGTTGTAGAAGTTGATTTTTCACGTTTAATTGTTGGAACAGTGGCTGTAGTTATTGGTAAACTGATAGTTTTTAGTTGAGTTGATGTTTGTTTTGTTGTGGTCATCTCAGCTGTAGTACTTCTTTCAAGTACAGTAGTTGAAAGTGGTTTGGTTGTTGTCTCAAGGGTTGTAGAAGTTGATTTTTCACCTTTATTTGTTGGAACAGTGGCTGAAGTTATTGGTAAACTGATAGTTTTTAGTTGAGTTGATGTTTGTTTTGTTGTGGTCATCTCAGCTGCAGTACTTCTTTCAAGTACAGTAGTTGTAAGTGGTTTGGTTGTTGTCTCAAGGGTTGTAGATGGTTCACCTAATTTTGTCTGAACAGTGGCTGAAGTTATTGGTAAACTGATGGTTTTTAGTTGAGTTGATGTTTGTTTTGTTGTGGTGGTGTCTGCAGTGTGGCCTGTTCTGGTTGTTTGTTTTGTCATCTCAGCAGCATTGCTTCTTTCAAGTACAGTAGTTGTAACTGGTTTGGTTGTTGTCTCAATAGTTGTAGATGGTTCACCTGTTTTTGTCTGAACAGTGGCTGTTGTTGGCAAAGTTATAGTGTTTAGTTCAGTTGTTGTTTTCATTGTTGTAGTGGTGTCTGTAGTGTGGCTTGTTCTGGTTGCTTGTTTTGTCATCTCAGCTGCAGTAGTTCTTTCAAGTACAGTAGTTGTAACTGGTGTGGTTGTTGTCTCAAGGGTTATAGAAGTTGATTTTTCACCTTTTATTGTTTGAACAGTGGCTGAAGTTATTGGTAAACTGATGGTTTTTAGTTGAGTTGATGTTTGTTTTGTTGTGGTGGTGTCTGCAGTGTGGCCTGTTCTGGTTGCTTGTTTTGTCATCTCAGCTGCAGTGCTTCTTTCATGCACAGTAGTTGTAACTGGTGTGGTTGTTGTCTCAATAGTTGTAGATGGTTCACCTGATTTTGTCTGAACAGTGGCTGTTGTTGGCAAAGTTATAGTGTTTAGTTCAGTTGTTGTTTTCATTGTTGTAGTGGTGTCTGTAGTGTGGCTTGTTCTGGTTGCTTGTTTTGTCATCTCAGCTGCAGTAGTTCTTTCAAGTACAGTAGTTGTAACTGGTGTGGTTGTTGTCTCAAGGGTTGTAGAAGTTGATTTTTCACCTTTAATTGTTGGAACAGTGGCTGACGTTATTGGTAAACTGATAGTTTTTAGTTGAGTTGATGTTTGTTTTGTTGTGGTCATCTCAGCTGCAGTACTTCTTTCAAGTACAGTAGTTGTAAGTGGTTTGGTTGTTGTCTCAAGGGTTGTAGATGGTTCATCTGATGTTGTCTGAACTGTGGCTGAAGTTATTGGTAAACTGATGGTTTTTAGTTGAGTTGATGTTTGTTTTGTTGTGGTGGTGTCTGCAGTGTGGCCTGTTCTGGTTGCTTGTTTTGTCATCTCAGCAGCATTGCTTCTTTCAAGTACAGTAGTTGTAACTGGTGTGGTTGTTGTCTCAATGGTTGTAGAAGTTGATTTTTCACGTTTAATTGTTGGAACAGTGGCTGTAGTTATTGGTAAACTGATGGTTTTTAGTTGAGTTGATGTTTGTTTTGTTGTGGTGGTGTCTGCAGTGTGGCCTGTTCTGGTTGTTTGTTTTGTCATCTCAGCAGCATTGCTTCTTTCAAGTACAGTAGTTGTAACTGGTTTGGTTGTTGTCTCAATAGTTGTAGATGGTTCACCTGTTTTTGTCTGAACAGTGGCTGTTGTTGGCAAAGTTATAGTGTTTAGTTCAGTTGTTGTTTTCATTGTTGTAGTGGTGTCTGTAGTGTGGCTTGTTCTGGTTGCTTGTTTTGTCATCTCAGCTGCAGTAGTTCTTTCAAGTACAGTAGTTGTAACTGGTGTGGTTGTTGTCTCAAGGGTTATAGAAGTTGATTTTTCACCTTTTATTGTTTGAACAGTGGCTGAAGTTATTGGTAAACTGATGGTTTTTAGTTGAGTTGATGTTTGTTTTGTTGTGGTGGTGTCTGCAGTGTGGCCTGTTCTGGTTGCTTGTTTTGTCATCTCAGCTGCAGTGCTTCTTTCATGCACAGTAGTTGTAACTGGTGTGGTTGTTGTCTCAATAGTTGTAGATGGTTCACCTGTTTTTGTCTGAACAGTGGCTGTTGTTGGGAAAGTTATAGTGTTTAGTTCAGTTGTTGTTTTCATTGTTGTAGTGGTGTCTGTAGTGTGGCTTGTTCTGGTTGTTTCTTTTGTCATCTCAGCAGCATTGCTTCTTTCAAGTACAGTAGTTGTAACTTGTGTGGTTGTTGTCTCAAGGGTTGTAGAAGTTGATTTTTCACCTTTAATTGTTGGAACAGTGGCTGAAGTTATTGGTAAACTGATGGTTTTTAGTTGAGTTGATGTTTGTTTTGTTGTGGTCATCTCAGCTGCAGTACTTCTTTCAAGTACAGTAGTTGTAAGTGGTTTGGTTGTTGTCTCAAGGGTTGTAGATGGTTGACCTGATTTTGTCTGAACAGTGGCTGAAGTTATTGGTAAACTGATGGTTTTTAGTTGTGTTGATGTTTGTTTTGTTGTGGTGGTGTCTGCAGTGTGGCTTGTTCTGGTTGTTTGTTTTGTCATCTCAGCAGCATTGCTTCTTTCAAGTACAGTAGTTGTAACTGGTTTGGTTGTTGTCTCAATAGTTGTAGATGGTTCACCTGTTTTTGTCTGAACAGTGGCTGTTGTTGGCAAAGTTATAGTGTTTAGTTCAGTTGTTGTTTTCATTGTTGTAGTGGTGTCTGTAGTGTGGCTTGTTCTGGTTGCTTGTTTTGTCATCTCAGCTGCAGTGCTTCTTTCAAGTAGTGTAGTTGTTACTGGTGTGGTTGTTGTCTCAAGAGTCGTAGAAGTTGATTTTTCACCTTTAATTGTTTGAACAGTGGCTGTAGTTATTGGTAAACTGATGGTTTTTAGTTGAGTTGATGTTTGTTTTGTTGTGATGGTGTCTGCAGTGTGGCCTGTTCTGGTTGCTTGTTTTGTCATCTCAGCTGCAGTGCTTCTTTCAAATACAGTAGTTGTAAGTGGTTTGGTTGTTGTCTCAAGGGTTGTAGATGGTTCACCTTTTTTTGTCTGAACAGTGGCTGTTGTTGGCAAAGATATAGTGTTTAGCTGAGTTGTTCTTTTTGTTGTAGTGGTGTCTGTAGTGTGGCCTGTTGTGGTTGCTTGTTTTGTCATATCAGCTGCAGTGCTTCTTTCATGTACAGTAGTTGTAACTGGTTTAGTTGTTGTCTCAAGGGTTGTAGATGGTTCACCTGTTTTTGTCTGAACAGTGGCTGTTGTTGGCAAAGATATAGTGTTTAGCTCAGTTGTTGTTTTCTTTGTTGTTGTGGTGTCTGTAGTGTGGCTTGTTCTTTTTGCTTGTTTTGTCATGTCAGCAGCAGTGCTTCTTTCATGTACAGTAGTTGTAACTGGTGTGGTTGTTGTCTCAAGGGTTGTAGATGGTTGACCTGATTTTGTCTGAACAGTGGCTGAAGTTATTGGTAAACTGATGGTTTTTAGTTGAGTTGATGTTTGTTTTGTTGTGGTGGTGTCTGCAGTGTGGCCTGTTCTGGTTTCCTGTTTTGTAATCTCAGTTGCAGTGCTTCTTTCAAGTACAGTAGTTGTAACTGGTGTGGTTGTTGTCTCAAGGGTTGTAGAAGTTGATTTTTCACCTTTAATTGTTTGAACAGTGGCTGTAGTTATTGGTAAACTGATGGTTTTTAGTTGTGTTGATGTTTGTTTTGTTGTGGTGGTGTCTGCAGTGTGGCCTGTTCTGGTTGTTTGTTTTGTCATCTCAGCAGCATTGCTTCTTTCAAGTACAGTAGTTGTAACTGGTTTGGTTGTTGTCTCAATGGTTGTAGATGGTTCACCTGTTTTTGTCTGAACAGTGGCTGTTGTTGGCAAAGTTATAGTGTTTAGTTCAGTTGTTGTTTTCATTGTTGTAGTGGTGTCTGTAGTGTGGCTTGTTCTGGTTGCTTGTTTTGTCATCTCAGCTGCAGTGCTTCTTTCATGTACAGTAGTTGTAACTGGTGTGGTTGTTGTCTCAAGGGTTGTAGAAGTTGATTTTTCACCTTTAATTGTTGGAACAGTGGCTGAAGTTATTGGTAAACTGATAGTTTTTAGTTGAGTTGATGTTTGTTTTGTTGTGGTCATCTCAGCTGCAGTACTTCTTTCAAGTACAGTAGTTGTAAGTGGTTTGGTTGTTGTCTCAAGGGTTGTAGATGGTTGACCTGATTTTGTCTGAACAGTGGCTGAAGTTATTGGTAAACTGATGGTTTTTAGTTGAGTTGATGTTTGTTTTGTTGTGGTGGTGTCTGCAGTGTGGCCTGTTCTGGTTGCTTGTTTTGTCATCTCAGCTGCAGTACTTCTTTGAAGTACAGTAGTTGTAAGTGGTTTGGTTGTTGTCTCAAGGGTTGTAGATGGTTCATCTGATGTTGTCTGAACTGTGGCTGAAGTTATTGGTAAACTGATGGTTTTTAGTTGAGTTGATGTTTGTTTTGTTGTGGTGGTGTCTGCAGTGTGGCCTGTTCTGGTTGCTTGTTTTGTCATCTCATCTGTAGTACTTCTTTCAAATACAGTAGTTGTAAGTGGTTTGGTTGTTGTCTCAAGGGTTGTAGATGGTTCACCTATTTTTGTCTGAACAGTGGCTGTTGTTGGCAAAGATATAGTGTTTAGCTGAGTTGTTGTTTTTGTTGTAGTGGTGTCTGTAGTGTGGCTCGTTCTAGTTGCTTGTTTTGTCATCTCAGCTGCAGTGCTTCTTTCATGTACAGTAGTTGTAACTGGTGTGGTTGTTGTCTCAAGGGTCGTAGAAGTTGATTTTTCACCTTTAATTGTTTGAACAGTGGCTGACGTTATTGGTAAACTGATAGTTTTTAGTTGAGTTGATGTTTGTTTTGTTGTGATGGTGTCTGCAGTGTGGCCTGTTGTGGTTGCTTGTTTTGTCATCTCAGCTGCAGTGCTTCTTTCATGTACAGTAGTTGTAACTGGTGTGGTTGTTGTCTCAAGGGTTGTAGAAGTTGATTTTTCACTTTTAATTGTTTGAACAGTGGCTGTAGTTATTGGTAAACTGATGGTTTTTAGTTGAGTTGATGTTTGTTTTGTTGTGGTGGTGTCTGCAGTGTGGCCTGTTGTGGTTGCTTGTTTTGTCATCTCAGCTGCAGTACTTCTTTCAAGTATAGTAGTTGTAACTGGTGTGGTTGTTGTCTCAATGGTTGTAGATGGTTCACCTGTTTTTGTCTGAACAGTGGCTGTTGTTGGCAAAGTTATAGTGTTTAGTTCAGTTGTTGTTTTCATTGTTGTAGTGGTGTCTGTAGTGTGGCTTGTTCTGGTTGCTTGTTTTGTCATCTCAGCTGCAGTGCTTCTTTTAAGTACTGTAGTTGTTACTGGTGTGGTTGTTGTCTCAAGAGTCGTAGAAGTTGATTTTTCACCTTTAATTGTTTGAACAGTGGCTGTAGTTATTGGTAAACTGATGGTTTTTAGTTGAGTTGATGTTTGTTTTGTTGTGGTGGTGTTGCATGTGGCCTGTTCTGGTTGCCCGTTTTGAAATCTCAGTTGCAGTGCTTCTTTCAAGTACAGTAGTTGTAACTGGTGTGGTTGTTGTCTCAAGGGTTGTAGAAGTTGATTTTTCACCTTTAATTGTTTGAACAGTGCTAGTTATTGGTAAACTGATGGTTTTTTGATTGATGTTTGTTTTGTTGTGGTGGTGTCTGCGTGTGGCCTGTTTGGTTGCTTGTTTGTCATCTCGCTGCAGTGCTTCTTTCATTACATAGTTGTAACTGGTGGTTGTTGTCTCAAGGGTTGTAGAGTTGATTTTTCACTTTTAATTGTTTGAACAGTGGCTAAGTTATTGGTAAACTGATGGTTTTTATATGTTTGTTTTTTTTGGTTTCGTGTGGCCTTGGTTGCTTGTTTTGTCATCTCAGCTGCAGTGCTTCTTTCATGTACAGTAGTTGTAACTTGTGGTTGTTGTCTCAAGGGTTGTAGATGTTCACCTGATTTTGTTTGAACAGTGGCTGTTGGCAAAGTTATAGTGTTTAGTTCAGTTGTTGTTTTTTTTGTAGATGTGGTTGTTGTCTCAAGGGTTGTAGATGGTTCACTTGATTTTGTCTGAACAGTGGCTGTTGTTGGCAAATATAGTGTTTAGTTCAGTTGTTGTTTTATTTTTAGTGGTGTCTGTAGTGTGGCTTGTTCTGGTTGCTTGTTTTGTCATCTCAGCTGCAGTACTTCTATCAAGTACAGTAGTTGTAAGTGGTTTGGTTATTGTCTCAATGGTTGTAGATGGTTCACCTGATTTTGTCTGAACAGTGGCTGTTGTTGGCAAAGTTATAGTGTTTAGCTGAGTTGTTGTTTGCTTTGATGTAGTGGTATCTCCAGTGTGGCTTGTTCTGGTTGCTTGTTTTGTCATCTCAGCTGCAGTGCTTCTTTCAAGTACAGTAGTTGTAACTGGTGTGGTTGTTGTCTCAAGGGTCGTAGAAGTTGATTTTTCACCTTTATTGTTTGAACAGTGGCTGGTTATTGGTAAACTGATGGTTTTTAGTTGAGTTGATGTTTGTTTTGTTGTGGTGGTGTCTGCAGTGTGGCCTGTTCTGGTTGCTTGTTTTGTCATCTCAGCTGCAGTGTTTCTTTCATGTACAGTAGTTGTAACTGGTGTGGTTGTTGTCTCAAGGGTTGTAGAAGTTGATTTTTCACCTTTAATTGTTTGAACATGGAGGGCTGAAGTTATTGGTAAACTGATAGTTTTTAGTTGAGTTGATGTTTGTTTTGTTGTGGTGGTGTCTGCAGTGTGGCCTGTTCTGGTTGCTTGTTTTGTCATCTCAGCTGTAGTGCTTCTTTCAAATACAGTAGTTGTAAGTGGTGTGGTTGGTTCTCTCAAGGGTTGTAGAAGTTCACCTATTTATTGTCTGAACAGTGGCTGTTGTTGGCAAAGATAGTGTTTAGCTGAGTTGTTGTTTGTTTTGTTTGTTAGTTGGTGTCTGCAGTGTGGCCTGTTCTAGTTGCTTGTTTTGTCATCTCAGCTGCAGTGCTTCTTTCAAGTACAGTAGTTGTAACTGGTGTGGTTGTTGTCTCAAGGGTCGTAGAAGTTGATTTTCACTTTTAATTGTTTGAACAGTGGCTGTAGTTATTGGTAAACTGATAGTTTTTAGTTGAGTTGATGTTTGTTTTGTTGTGATGGTGTCTGCAGTGTGGCCTGTTCGTGGTTGCTTGTTTTGTCATCTCAGCTGCAGTGCTTTTTCATTTGTACAGTAGTTGTAACTGGTGTGGTTGTTGTCTCAAGGGTTGTCAAGTTGATTTTTCACTTTTAATTGTTCGAACAGTGGCTGTAGTTATTGGTAAACTGATGGTTTTTAGTTGAGTTGATGTTTGTTTTGTTGTGGTGGTGTCTGCAGTGTGGCCTGTTGTGGTTGCTTGTTTTGTCATCTCAGCTGCAGTACTTCTTTCAAGTATAGTAGTTGTAACTGGTGTGGTTGTTGTCTCAATGGTTGTAGATGGTTCACCTGTTTTTGTCTGAACAGTGGCTGTTGTTGGCAAAGTTATAGTGTTTAGTTCAGTTGTTGTTTTCATTGTTGTAGTGGTGTCTGTAGTGTGGCTTGTTCTGGTTGCTTGTTTTGTCATCTCAGCTGCAGTGGTTCTTTTTAAGTACTGTAGTTGTTACTGGTGTGGTTGTTGTCTCAAGAGTCGTAGAAGTTGATTTTTCACCTTTAATTGTTTGAACAGTGGCTGTAGTTATTGGTAAACTGATGGTTTTTAGTTGAGTTGATGTTTGTTTTGTTGTGGTGGTGTCTGCAGTGTGGCCTGTTCTGGTTGCCCGTTTGAAATCTCAGTTGCAGTGCTTCTTTCAAGCACAGTAGTTGTAACTGGTGTGGTTGTTGTCTCAATGGGCTGTTGGAAGTTTATGTTTTTCAGTTTTTCAATTGTTTTGTAACAGTGGCTGAAGTTATTGGTAATGGTTTTAGTTGAGTTGATGTTTGTTTTGTTGTGGTGGTGTCTGCAGTGTGGTGTGTTCTGCTTGTTTGTTTTGTCATCTCAGCTGTAGTACTTCTTTCAATACAGTAGTTGTAAGTGGTTTGGTTGTTGTCTCAAGGGTTGTAGATGGTTCACCTAATTTTGTCTGAACAGTGGCTGTTGTTGGTAAAGATATAGTGTTTAGCTGAGTTGTTGTTTTTGTTGTAGTGGTGTCTGTAGTGTGGTTCTGTTGGCTGCTTGTTTTGTCATCTCAGCTGCAGTGCTTTTTCATATACAGTAGTTGTAATGGTGTGGTTGTTGTCTCAAGGGTCGTAGAAGTTGATTTTTCACCTTTAATTGTTTGAACAGTGGCTGAAGTTATTGGTAAACTGATGGTTTTTAGTTGAGTTGATGTTTGTTTTGTTGTAGTGGTGTCTACAGTGTGGCCTGTTCTGGTTGCTTGTTTTGTCATCTCAGCTGCAGTGCTTCTTTCAAGTAGTAGTTGTAATGGTGTGGTTGTTGTCTCAAGAGTCGTATAGTTGATGTTTCACCTTTATTTGTTTGAACAGTGGCTGTAGTTATTGGTAAACTGATGGTTTTTAGTTGAGTTGATGTTTGTTTTGTTGTGGTGGTGTCTGCAGTGTGGCCTGTTCTGGTTGCTTGTTTTGTCATCTCAGCTGCAGTGTTTCTTTCATGTACAGTAGTTGTAACTGGTGTGGTTGTTGTCTCAAGGGTTGTAGAAGTTGATTTTTCACCTTTAATTGTTTGAACAGTGGCTGACGTTATTGGTAAACTGATAGTTTTAGTTGAGTTGATGTTTGTTTTGTTGTGGTGGTGTCTGCAGTGTGGCCTGTTCTGGTTGCTTGTTTTTTGTCATCTCAGCTGTAGTACTTCTTTCAATACAGTAGTTGTAAGTGGTTTGGTTGTTGTCTCAAGGGTTGTAGATGGTTCACCTATTTTTGTCTGAACAGTGGCTGTTGTTGGCAAAGATATAGTGTTTAGCTGAGTTGTTGTTTGTTGTAGTGGTGTCTGTAGTGGCTTTCTAGTTGCTTGTTTTGTCATCTCAGCTGTATTACTTCTTTCAAATACAGTAGTTGTAAGTGGTTTGGTTGTTGTCTCAAGGGTTGTAGAAGTGGATTTTTCACCTTTAATTGTTTGAACAGTGGCTGAAGTTATTGGTAAACTGATAGTTTTTAGTTGAGTTGATGTTTGTTTTGTTGTGGTGGTGTCTGTCAGTGTGGCCTGTTCTGGTTGCTTGTTTTGTCATCCTGCTTTGTTGCAGTACTTTTCAACTGATAGTTAGTTGTAAGTGTTGTTTGGTGGTGTTGTCCCTTGGGTTGTGTGTAGATGGCTTCACCTGATTTTGTCTGAACAGTGGCTAAAGTTATTGGTAAACTGTTGTTTTTAGTTGAGTTGATGTTTGTTTTGTTGTGGTGGTGTCTGTAGTGTGGCCTGTTCTGGTTGCTGGTTTTGTCATCTCAGCTGTAGTACTTCTTTCAAGTACAGTGTTTGATGGTGTGGTTGTTGTCTCAAGGTTGTAGATGGTTCCCTATTATTGTTTGAACAGTGGCTGTTGTTGGTAAACAGATAGTTTTTATTGAGTTGTTGTTTTTGTTGTAGTGGTGTCTGTAGTGTGGCCTGTTCTAGTTGCTTGTTTTGTCATCTCAGCTGCAGTGCTTTTTCGTACAGTAGTTGTAACTGGTGTGGTTGTTGTCTCAAGGGTTGTAGATTTTTCACCTTTTATTGTTTGAACAGTGGCTGAAGTTATTGGTAAACTGATAGTTTTTAGTTGAGTTGATGTTTGTTTTTGTGGTGGTGTCTGCAGTGTGGCCTGTTGTGGTTGCTTGTTTTGTCATCTCAGCTGCAGTGCTTCTTTCATGTACAGTAGTTGTAACTGGTTTGGTTGTTGTCTCAAGGGTTGTAGATGGTTCACCTGTTTTTGTCTGAACAGTGGCTGTTGTTGGCAAAGATATAGTGTTTAGCTCAGTTGTTGTTTTCTTTGTTGTTGTGGTGTCTGTAGTGTGGCTTGTTCTTTGCTTGTTTTTGTCATGTCAGCAGCAGTGCTTCTTTCATGAAGTTGTAAGTGGTTTGTTTTCTCAAGGGGTTGTAGATGGTTCACCTTTAAATGTTTGAACAGTGGCTGAAGTTATTGGTAAACTGATGGTTTTTAGTTGAGTTGATGTTTGTTTTGTTGTGGTGGTGTCTGCAGTGTGGCCTGTTGTGGTTGCTTGTTTTGTCATCTCAGCTGCAGTGCTTCTTTCAAGTACAGTAGTTGTAACTGGTGTGGTTGTTGTCTCAAGGGTTGTATGATGGTTCACCTTTATTGTCTGAACAGTGGCTATAGTTGTTGGCAAAGTTATAGTGTTTAGTTCAGTTGTTGTTTCATTGTTGTAGTGGTGTCTGTAGTGTGGCTTGTTCTGGTTGCTTGTTTTGTCATCTCAGCTGCAGTACTTCTATCAAGTACAGTAGTTGTAAGTGGTTTGGTTATTGTCTCAATGGTTGTAGATGGTTCACCTGATTTTGTCTGAACAGTGGCTGTTGTTGGCAAAGTTATAGTGTTTAGCTGAGTTGTTGTTTTCTTGTTGTAGTGGTATCTCCAGTGTGGCT